>JAHRHZ010000133.1:29413466-29426494 GCA_024137785.1 Ginglymostoma cirratum | reverse complement strand
GACCCTTCATCAGAAAAGGTGATGAAGGGTCTAGGCCCGAAACGTCAGCCTTCCTGCTCCTATGATGCTGCTTGGCCTGCTGTGTTGATCCAGCTGTACATCTTGTTATCTTGGATTCTCCAGCATCTGCATTTCCTATTATCTCGGGTATGCATCTCAGTTGGGCATGGACCAGGTGATGTGAGTGTTGTCTTGCCTTTACTTTGACTATCTTCTTATTATTGTTTAGCTCCCTTTAAAAGACTTCTGGATTCTCTTTTATGTTATATCTGAATGCTTTCTCATGCACCCCCATTATCCTTTTTTGTTTGCGTGTTCTGTTCTCCATGGTACATTTTTGTACTCTGCTTTGTTCTCAACTGAAATAGGAATTTATCAAACACCTTTTTCACTTCTAATTTTTACATCCTTAGAAATCCAGGGATGTCTGGCTTGGATGCCTGACCTTTCCCTTCTGCTTGGCAATGTGCATTGTTTGTACATGAATTAGTTCCTCTTTGAAGGTCACCCAGTTGTCATTTGCCACAATATATTTTCTAATTGCCTGCAGTGCTTGCATGTTAACCTTCAGTGACTTATTGATGAAGTGTCTACCCAGGTCTACACTTCCTAACCACCAACCATTTAAAAAAACACTCTGCACATTAGTTCTTCCTACCAAAGAGGACAACTTCACAAAATTCCACATTATATTCCATCTGCCACATTCTAACTTATATATTAGGTTTGAATCCTCTTGAAGATGCTCTATATCTTTTCACAGTACAAATTCACACTTAGCTTTATGTCATGCATAAACTTGGAAAAATATTACATTTGTCCCCATCTCTAAATCACTAATATACGTTGTGAGAAGCTGGGCCCAAACCAGCCTGCCATGTGAAAATGACTCATTTTTTCCCACTCTCTGTTTCCCGTCTGTTAGCCAAAATCCTTAATCCATATGGGTATATTACTTCCTATCCCAGATGCCTTAATTATGCTAAGCAGCATCCAGTGGAGGAATTATTAAGAGCTTTCTGAAAATCCAAGAATATTAAGACCATCAACTCCCCTTTATTCATTCTGTTAGTAGCATCATCCAAGATATTCATCAAGCATGATTTCCCATTCAGAATATTATTATCCAAACTCATATTTATCAATAATTTATAATAGATTTTAACATTTTCCCCACTACTGATTTAAGGTTAGCAAGTCTGTAGTTCCTGGTTTTCTCCCACTCTAACCTCATAAGTGGTAGGGTGGTATTTGCTACCTTCCAGTCTGCATAAACTGTTCCAGAGTCAAAGGAAATAGATTGATGATCACCAACACAGCCACTATCTTCATAGCTACCTTTATCAACATGCTTCTATGTACAATATCACATCCTAGGACATATCAATCTTCAGTCTTATTCATTTTTCAGCAGGGAGGTAGGCAATGGCCTAGTGGTATTATCTCTAGACTATTAGAGACTCAGTTAATATTCTGAGGACCCAGATTTGAATCTCACTGCGGCAGGTGGTAGAATTTCAATTCAATAGAAATTTGGAATTAAGAGTCTAATGATGACCACGAATCCATTGTCAATTGTTGGGAAAAACCCAATTGGTTCACTAGTGTCCTTTAACGAAGTAAATCTGCCTTCCTTATTTGCCTTCCTTACCTGGCCCAGCCTACATGTGGCTCCAGACCCACAGCAATGTGATTGACTTCCAACTGACCTCTAGGCAATTAGGGACTGGCAATAAATGTTGACCCAGCCAGCGACGCCTTTATCCTGTGGATGAATGAAAAAGAAAACCACCTTCTTGCCAATATTCATTTCCTTCAATTCCTCATTCTCCCTAGCCTCTTAGATCTTTAATTCTATGAGATGACTTTTATCTTCAGTTGGTGACAGGGCCGGCAGGTTTATCATAAGTCTTCCAGCCCAGGATATAATTAAAGTGGAGGTAGGAAAGCAGCTTGATTCAAACACACCTACTCTTGCCTAATTTAAATACCCTTTTTTGAAAATCATCAGCAAGAAGAGCTGCTTGCTCTTGATCTAGACCTTGAAAAAATTACTCCACTTTTGCAACAAATGAAAATGTTAATGAACTACTGCATTGTCTGGTCAATTCATAGATTTATAGATTCATACAATGCTGAAAAGTTCCTTTGGCCCATCGAGCCAGCCCCAACGTACCTACCACTAAAAGTGCGCTAATCCCAATTTCCTGCATTTGTCCCATATCCTTGAATGTTATGATATTTGAATTGCTTGTCCGAATTCTTTTTAAAGGTTGTAAGGTTTCCATCCTCCCCTACCTTCCCAGGCTGTGCATTCCAGATTCGCACCATCTGCTGAGTGAAAAGGTTTTATTTCCTCATTTCTGTTCTGAATCTCCTGCCCAGAGAAGGAAAATTAGAGGATTTCTTTGGGAAAAGATATCAGAATAGATTTTCTGTTTCTTCATTTATCTTTGGGCTTTTCCTGTGAATTTCCTTGTTGCAATTGGATGAAAAACGATGCCAGTACTCAAATTATTTACTCATGCATTTTGGGACAAAGGCTCAGAAAATCCAATTTTCTATGTAAGTGCCAACATTTAACAACCTTTGAGTAGCAAAATGAGGATATAGTAATGCAGAAACTTGGAAAATAGGTGCTGGAATAGTTATTTGGCCTATTGAGCCCACTGCACTATTCAACATGATCGTGTCTGATCCTCTAACTCAATACCATATTCCTGCTGTCTCCCCATTCTTATTGACACCTTTAGTATCTAGAAATCTATTTTTAGCTTTTTCAAATATACTCAACAACTTCACCTCCATAGGTTTAGCACTGTCTGAGTTAAGAAGTTTCTCCATAACTCCAAATGGCCTACTGCATATCCTGAGACTGATCTACTAGCTAAGTGAAACATCATCCCTGCACCCAGTATATCCAGTCCTTTCAGAATTTAATACTTCTCCTCTCATTTAAGATCCCCTCTCATTCTTCTAACTTCCAGTGAATACAGGCCTAGTCGACCCCTATCTGTTCTCATATGATTAACTAGACATCCCAAAAGTCAACATGGAGAAACTTTGCTGCACTCCTTGTATGGCAAGTATTTCTTTTAATAGGTAAGAAGATCAAAGCTGTGCACAATACTCCAGGTGTAAACTCACTGCATGACTGCAATAAGATATCCTTGCTCCTGTGCTGAAACCCTCTTGCATTGAAAGCCAATGTACGTTTGTTTTCCTAACAGCTTGCTGCACCTCCATGCTTTCTTTCAATAACCTGTTATGAGGACGTCCGGATCCTTTTGTACGTCGACCTTTCCTAATCTATTACTGTTTACATAACACTGAACCTTTCCGCTTTTCCCACTGAAATGGACAACTTCACATTTATCTGTTACAATGCATCTACCAAGCATTTTCCTACTCACTCTACTTGTCTAACTCATGCTGAGGCGTCTTTCCATTCCCTTCACACCATGCCCACCCCCACCTAAATTTGTGTCATCAGCAAACTTGAAAATATTGTACACAATTCCCTCACCCAAATCATTACTACGTATCTTTAACAGCTGCATCCCAACCACTGATTTCTCTGGTACCCCACATCTCCTTGTCTTCTACTCTGAAAATGACCCATTTATGCTTACTCTGTTTACCGCTAACCATTTCTCAATCCATGCCAGTATATTACCATGAATCCTGTGTGCTTTAACTTTGTATATTAGCCTTGTATGTGTGACTTTATCAAAAGCTTGCTGAAAATCCAAATACACTTCTTCTGGTTCTCCCTCATCTATTCTACTAGTTACACCCTCAGAAAGCACCAGCAGATTTGTCAAACATGATCTTATTTTCATAAAAGGGAAATATTGACTTTGTGTAATGCCGTTGGTTTTTTTTAAGTATTCTGATAGAATACTCTTTATAATAGACCCCTGCATTTTCCCTCCTACTGATGTTAGGCCAAGTGGTCTGAAACTCCTGGTTTTCTCCATCCTTCTTTTTTTAAATAGTGATGTTACATTTTTCCATATTCCAATCTGCTGGCACTATTCCAGAACTTTAAAGATAACAAACAGTCCATTCACTATTTCCATGGCCATCTTCTATACAGCATGTTGAAGACCAGGTCCTTGGGATTTACCAGTTTTTAGTCCTATTAATTGGCAACATCTGTGAAGAGAAATCAGAGTTAAGGTTTTGGGTCCAGTGACCTTCTGAGGAAGTGTTAGTGCACCCGAAACGTTAATACTAAATTAGCTGTTTCGTTGTTCTTGCATTTTCTTGTTCACCATCAATAATTTTCCTATTTTAACGCGTAAATGACGTATATTTGTCTTGAATAATCTTTTCCTTTTAACATGCTTATAGAAGATCATATGGTTTTATTTTATATACCTTGCAAATTTACTGCCATACTCTATTTTTCCTCTCTTAATCAACCCCTTGGTCCTCTTTTGCTGAATTCTAAACTGTTCACCATTATCAAGTTTGCTACCTTATTGAGCAATTTTGTATGATTCCTTTTTGTATATAATACTACTCTTTGTATACTACTATCCTTTGTATATAATACTACCCTTAACCAGGAAGGAATGTCTGAAAGGAACCTAGGGTTATGGGAGGTAAAGATGACACCAATAAAACAAAAAAGCTTGAGGAGATCTTGCCCTCATTTACAAGGGCTCGACTATCTTTGACCCTCAACATTTAAAAGAACTTGCACTCATGGGACATGGGTGTCATTAGTTATCCTTGAGAAGCTGTTGGTGAGCTGCCTCCTCAAACTGCTGTAGTCCACGTATTGTAGGTAGACTGAGAGGGAGAAAATTTCAGGATTTTGTCCCAATGAAACTGAAGGAATGGCAATATATTTCCAAGTCAGGATGGTGAGTGGCCTGGAGGGGATCTTGCAGGTTATGGTGTTCCCATGCATCTGCTGTCCTTGTCGTTCTAGAGGGAGGTGGTCATGAGTTTGGAAGGGACTGTCTAAGGAGCCTTGGTGAACTTCTGCACTGCATCTTGTAGATGGAACACAATGCAGCTACTGAGTGTTGGTGGTAGAGGGAATGAATGTTTGTCATGTGATGCCAATCAAATGGGCAATTTTGTCTGATATGGTGTGAAGCTTCTTGAGACTTATTGAATTTGGCACTCATCCAGGTAAGTGAGGAATATTCCATCACATGCCTGACTTTTGAAATTGGTGCATTTGTGTCTGCCAGAGTTATGTCCACTGGGCTGCTACCATCCAAATCTGCAAACCATTTGACTGAAGATGCACCCTCAGGAATTAGCACCATAGATGGTGGGCATGGAGGTTGCCAGTTGGAAGGCTGCTTCCCAGAATATTGTGCCTAAGTGCACACCTCAGATTGGTGTAGAATCCACACACAGCAGCGCTTCTGACTCCTGAAAACAAACAATCAGCATAAGATGGCTATAGCTTTAGTTTAGGTCCTCCCAAGGTTAGTCAGCTTCTGATCTCATTACAGGCATGGTTCAATCGTAAAGAAAAGAGCTGAATTCCATTTGTGAGGTGAGAGTGACAGCCTTTGACATCAAGACATCATTTAAATGACTGTGGCATTGTGCACCTCTAACAAGTTAGAGTCAAAGGGAACCAGGGAGCTAACTTTCCACAAGCCAAAGTCATAATGAGCAGAAAGGAAAATGGTTGCAGTTGTTAGAGGTCAGTCACTACAGCTCCAGGATATTGCTGTAGGAGTTTCTCAGGTTAATATCCTTGGCCCAACTATCTTCAGTTGCTTCACCCACAGCCATCCCATCATAAAGTCAGAAGTGATGATGTTCATTGATAATCACACAATATTCAGCATCATTTGCAACTCCTCAGTTACTGAAGCAGTCAGTGTCCAAATGCAGGAAGACCTAGACGATATCCAAGCCTGGGTTTACGAGTAGTAAGTAAATTTCACAAATGCCAACAGAATTCTCTACCAACAGAAAATCCAACTGTTGGCCCATGACTTTCAGTTACATTACTGAAACTCCCACCATCAACATCCTAGAGGTTACCATTGACCAGAAACTAAAAAGGGCCTACAATATTAATATTGTAGCTACAAGAATTGGTCAAGGGCTAGGAATCCTGCTGCAAGTAACCCACTTCCTGTCTCCCCAAAACCTGTCTATCATCGACAAAGCTCTAGTCAGGACTGTCACGGAATACTCCCCACTCAACTGGATGAATGCAGCTCCAACAACAATAAGAAACTTGAAACCATCAGGAAAAAGCAGCCCACCTGGCTGTCACCATTTCTGCAACCATTCACTTTCTCCGCCACTTACTCTCAGTAGCAGCATTGTGTACCATCTACAAGATTCACTGCAGAAATTTACCAAGGCTGTTTAGACAGTCCCTTCTAAATACATAACTACCACCATCCAGAATGACAAGGAAAGCAGATGCATGGGAACACCATCACCTGCCAGTTCCCCTCCAAGCCACTCACCATCTTGACTTAGAAATATATAATTGTTCCTTTACTGTCGTTGGGTCAAACTCCTGGAACTCCATCCTGAACAGCATTGTAGATGTACCTACAACAAATGGGTTGCAGTGACTCAAGAAGGCTTCTCACCACCATTTTCTCAAAGGCAGCTAGAGATTAGGACTAAATGCTGGCACAGTCAGTGACACTCAAATCTCACAAATAAATATAATGCTAAATTTTGGAGTCGTGAAAATTTTTAAAATCATGATACAAAGAGTGTTGTAATTGAAAAACTATAAAAACAAATAATAAATTATCATTGAAAAGGTATTATTTTAACAACTCAAATCAACTATATTATTTTGTTACAAAAAGTCGTTATCTATCAACTAAATGAATCATTGCTTCCATGCTATTACTGCGGTTGAAATGAAATGTTTGAGACATTGATTCATGTATCACGAACATTTAACAAATGAAGCGAAAGTTTCAGCATATAATCCTGTTGAACAATTTTTATATCAACATTAAAGGATCACACAGCTATCTGTGACTTTGACGAAGAAATATACCAATTGGATGAAGAGTATGACACTGATGATGAGGAGGAAAATCTTGAAGAGAAAGCTGCAATGGTATGAATCACAAATGATTGCTTTTTCCTTTCATGTTTGACAAAACAAATCCAGGATTTCTGTTTCAGGAAGAAAAGAGGCTGTCACGCCTGACGTTTACATCTAGGGAATCACTATTTTGCCAGGGCCGGATGTCAGGAAAAAGGATTGAGGTTTGTTTCATCGGCCCCTCCACTTTTCACATTGGCCAGGGAAATAGTAAGACTTGCACCTGATCCTGTGCAGTGTTTGTGTCTGCAGTTGTCCATTCTCGGTGTGATGTAAATAGGTTCGGAAGAGCTTCTCTGGGTTTTCTGTTTAACCTTAGGCATTTTAATGCAGGAATGCCCAGTATTTTACCCTAATTCTGGATCTCAACTAAATAGAGGATCTGTAGAGGCCCTGAAAAGTCTGGGCGATAATTAATATCTTTTTGTTCTTTTCTGGCAATGCTTTCAGTTTATGGGGTCTTTCTCATTGTAGCTATTCATCTATGACAAGTGGGCCTGACCTTGGAACCCACTGAGTAGCCAGAAATCTAAGTCTTTCCTACTCCTCATGCTGAAGATGAGCCTATCCCCAGCCCTTTGTCCCGTCTGCTCCCACCGCACCCCACCAAAGAACTGCCAGGGAAAGGGTAGGGATCAAGGCTGAATTTATTTGGATTGGACACTAACTTTGCATTTACCTCTTCTAGCTCATGCTCTGGGTTAGCCTTTATGGAATTCATATAAAAGTGAGGGTCAGAAATGGGTTGCCTTTCAGTGTGAGTTTTCTTCTTCTCCCAGCCTGCTCTGTGAATTGGACTTTGAGGGGGATAGAGGAGAAAGAGTAGGGTGGGTGTGTTCCTGCCTCACTCTCAACGCACACATTTACTTACGCACTCTCACTCACTCCTGACCCTTCCTCACTCATGGGAGAGTTATCTAGGTAGCAACAGCAACATCAAATGAAAGAATGAAGAAAAAAGAGGAATTTCTCTGAAATTCGCAATTTGTATCAAGT
Source organism: Ginglymostoma cirratum (assembly GCA_024137785.1). Lineage (NCBI taxonomy): Eukaryota > Metazoa > Chordata > Chondrichthyes > Orectolobiformes > Ginglymostomatidae > Ginglymostoma > Ginglymostoma cirratum. Next base: position 29,418,432 of record JAHRHZ010000133.1, on the reverse strand, counting down.
CCTGTTTACTCATCACTTCCCTACTTGCTGACTTATGCTAGCTCCCCATCTGGCAGTTACTTAATTTTAAAATCCTTTTCTTCTTTACATGTCAATCCTTGGCCTTATTCCCCCACCTCTGTAATCTGTTGTAGTCTTTCTCTTTGATATCCACATCATCCACAATTTTAATCACTCTCCATTAGTGGGCCACGCTTTCAACTCCCAAAACATGCACTCTAGAATGAAACATCTTCTCTGTCCTCCTTTAACATATTTCTAAATGTGTACCTTAACCAGGTTCTTTGGTCCTATGTCCTGATACTACCTTCTCTGGCTCAATAAGTAATTTTTAAAAGAATTTCTAACAGAATTGTTAAGTGCCTGAGGATATTGGTTAGTGACACTACATAAATGCAAGCTATTGTGGCTGTGGTAAGTAATTGTATGTGATATGTTTTATTTCAGCAAAGGACACTTTTTAAAAAGCACAGTTCGTTACCAGATCTACGAGTATTTTCTTTTTATTCTTCCAGTGAGTCATTCAAAAACATTAACTTTCAGGTACCTTCTCCATTTTGCAATATATTTTGAGTACTTTGTAAGTTTAGAGTAGAAATTTCAATAAATAATCACCTGTTTTGAAATTTTTAAAGTTCCAAAAGGCATTTTTAACATATGGGTTAACAACGCCTAATGTCTTTGCTTTAATATTTTAGAGATGTTGCTTTTTAGCTCTGGAAATTTAATGCTATTGTAAGTACATTTGTACATCTGAGTAAATAAAACCTCTAGAAAACATCTGAAGGCTGCAAGTCACTTAAAATTAAGACCATTACAATTCAAAACGTAACTAGTATATACTGGATAAAGTCAGAGTAAAGGATTATGAAATAGTAAGTGGTTGTACTTAGTTAAAGAATTTGAGATAGTTATTCCACTGAAATAGCAAAGTTCTAAATCTAGATCCCCAGAATGAAGAAAGATTTTGGGATTGATAATTTGTATGTCTACACAGGAACAGGCTATGCGTGTCACATAGGTGGGGCTTAGTGAGTTTGACTGAATTTTCCCATTTTGAATTGGTGTTTTGATGAGTGAGATTCATGGCACCTGGCTCGCAATGACTTTTCTCTTGTAATCTTCTGCTCTACACCATATTAACTCTGGATGTGGCCGCTACAGTGCCCTTCTTATGGAATCAGAAGACAGGAGAGAATGAGGTTTCCGCTGTTGCTGGGACATTCCTATACTCATGCCATTGGTGTCGTATGCACACTATTTCAGACACTGTGAGCCAGAAGCTGCCCTTCATACATGGGTGGCTATATTGTTACCAGAGAGCGTGATTAGAAAGGTATGTTAGCTTCCCACTTCACCAGGATTTGATGATGGAGAAGAGGAAGGCACTTTATCCTGCAGCTTGGCAAAGGAGGCCATGTTACCAGACTCGGTCAGTGTGGATTGAGGCAATGGCCTGAGTCAGTGCAGTGTTCAAGGTAAAGTGAAAGGCACTGAAGTGTAGAAAAAAAAGTTAATCATCTTCTGTGCTCTGCAAAGCTAAGCACTTTCTCATCTACTTTACACTCACAGTGCTTCATTCACTCTACTTCTGTCACTGCAGATGCCTCTCACCAATACTCATGGGCTCCCACTATTGCCTGCATTATGCTCATTCAAAGGCACTCAGTCATTCCATCCACTCAAATTATTAACCCTTCCTGCCCTTTTATACTTCCTCATCACTCACTGGAGTCATTAACTCTTATGCGTCACCACTAACTGTTCCTCTATTCACTTCAATTGTACTTAATCCCCCCACCTTTGTCGCAGTGCAAGATGAATGTGTCATGTTTGGGCCAAGACTAGTGATGGGGCAGGTGGAGGGAGTGGACATAGAGCTCCTTGTGTCATATGAAGAGAAAATATTCCAGCTGGCAAGAGAAGAGAACGGCTGCTCACATGGAGAGGGGTACACTACTTCATTGTGTTGTATTGTCCTGCTCTCCCATTATCACCAATGCCAACTCATTCTTAATCTGCTTAAGTGTTTATTTCTCTTACACAACTAGTTCCCTTTCTTCTCTTTGGCAGGCACCAGCAGCACCCAACAAACCAGCACTAGAGACCTTTAGCTCCATCTCTGAGGAGAAAGCTACTGAATCCTTAGAGAATGCAATGGCAAGGCCTTCACTTACATGCTCCTCCAGCTCAGAGACTGACACTTTTGGTGGGTACTCTTTCTGGATTAGGACTCAGGAGTACTTTCTGGTGAGCACATCACTGATGCATTTCTGCAGCTGGTTGAGGTAGAAATGCCCAGGTATGTGACACTCAGAGAGTTGATGGAGACCAGCTTAGCCCAGGCAGAATGTAATCCATGGTCTCAGCCATTAATGACATTATCAAATTGCACAAGTAAGCATAAGATCCGCAGGCAGGAAGTAGGTGGTAAACTGGAACAAAGGATGGAAAATAATGGTATCACTGATATCCCAGATGTGTTTATGGTTTGAGGATTGTGAGATGCTATACAGATCCCTAGTTGTTGCTTCAGCTGCTGGCTTAAAAATTCAGGACAGTTGTATCCTTGCAGCCATGGAAAGATGGGCCATCCAGTTCTTCTGAGTGTAAGTCCTTCTATAGCTGATGACACAGGTCGGTGCTGATGGCTCAAGACATCCTTCATCTGTGTCTGTGCTGTCTTTCAGAGAGTGGAAGATAATGACAGTGAGGCTTTCATCATTCTCTTCCACCTCCTTGGTGAATATTCACTTGCTGCTTTTTCTTTTGGGCATTGTACAACAGCCACTTGAGTTTACTACTCTTGCAGGATTTGCTGACATTGTTCAAATTGCCTGGTCCTTCAATATTACCTTTACTTTTGAAGCAATACCACAAAGACTGCAGCCTTGGCCACGTCCGCATCAGATGTATGAGCAGGTCGTCCATGGGGAATGTCAGAAAGAAAATATTATTTCATTAATGGCACTCCTGAGCCCTCACATAGATCATTTATCATGTTATGCTTGAACATGGTCTGCCATGCAAGTTGGTCAATGTCATGTCTCAATAAAGAGCTCTGAGGTATTGAAATTTTTCCAAGTATATGTTGCACAACCAACTTATTCACTCTAAACTGGGGAACTGGGATTCTGGCAGTGTTCTATCATGATAGCCTGCTACCTTCATCCAGAAAACAAATACACTCTCGCACATCATGGACCTGCTTAGGTCAGTGTGTGAATGTGGTGACTCTGAAGAGATGAAGCCCAGGTGAGGCTTTCAAATTAGTGAGAGACATGACAAGGGCACAATTAGTGAGAACAATGATTACTTGATGCCATAATTCTTGAACAATGAATGACCTGGCACTGAATGAAGCATAATCAATGCAATTGCCCCTAGCAGGAACTTCACATATAAACAGTATTACTCCACTGTTGAAGATCTGGAGATTACAGCAGTAATCTGGTCACCATGCCTGCTGTGGCAACCATATTGTATAGTTATTGCAGTGTTGGTTTTGGATCAAAGGAAGCAAGATTTCAACTTCATGTACTTGTGAGTGATTTGAAGGCCCTAACAGGATGATGCCCCTTCCTCCAAGTTCCCCTTTGTGTTGACATCCCTGTGTGCCAAAGACCTTTCAGCCTCCCTCCATTTTCATTTAGCCTTGTTTTTTAAGCCTTCATGTCCACAGTTTACACCTGAGTGACCATGGCTTTGTGAATTGCCGTGCTCTTGTCGGCCACTTTCATCATGTCGGAGCTGGAGTGATGGTGAGTTGTGAAATTGCGTGCTCCCGAAGTTCTCAGTCTCGTCCTCTGGTCTGAAATCCCACCCTTTTATCTTGATTGCCCACGTGCACAGTAATCATTACCTTATCGACACAGTCCAATGAAGCCTATGACCAGACTTGATTATCCCCAGAAATGTGAGTGTGGCCCTAATCTCAGTTTGGATCTCATGAGGGAAAAGCAGCAGGAAGATTTACTCTAACTTGCTGTTCGTGGAAGAAATCAACAGAAGCGCTCATTAGCTTTTTGAAAAAGCAGGCTTTCAGTAGAATTAGCTGGGATATATTTTTGAATGTAAGAAGACATTCATACAGGGGATTAAGGGATACATAATCAAGAGGTATTAAACTAAGATAACAAAGTGTAGAGCTGGATGGACACTGCAGGCCAGGCAGCATCAGAGGAGCAGTAAAGCTGATGTTTCGGGTCTGGAACCTTCTTCAAAAATGGAGGAGGGGAAGGGGAAAGGGGGTCTGAAATAAATAGAGAGAGGGGGAGGCGATGATAGAAGGTGGATAGAGGAGCAGATGGGTGGAGAGAAGACGGACAGGTCAAGGAGGCTGGGATGAAGCCAGTAAAGGTGAGTGTAGGTAGGGAGTGGGATATGGGTTGGTCAGTGAGGGAGGGAGGGGCAGGTAGGTGGGAGGGAAGACGGACAAGCCAAGGAGGCGGGGATGAGGCTAGTAGGTAGGAAGTGGAGGTGGGGGTTGGTCAGTGAGGTGGGAGGAGCGAATAGGTGGGAGAAAAGACAGTTAGGTCAAGGAGGCGGGTACGAGATGGGCTGGTCTTGGGATGAGGTTGGGGTGGGGAGATTTTGAAGCTTGTAAAGTTCACATTGAGACCATTGGGCTGCAGGGTATCCAAGCTGAGGTGCTGTTCCTCCAGCCTTCGGGTGGCATTGTTGTGGCACTGGAGGAGGCCCAGGATGGACATGTCGTCCAAGGAGTGGGAGGGGGAGTTGAAGTGGTTTGCGACTGGGAGGTGTAGTCGTTTGTCACGAACCGAGCGTTGGTGCTCCACAAAGCAGTCTCCAAGCCTTAAAGTGATAGGTCAACTCCAGCAAAGCTCAGGTACAAGTGAAAAGAAATCATGGATTCTCGATAACAAGGTGTAGAGCTGGATGAACGCAGCAGGCCAGGCAGCATCAGAGGCGCAGGAAAGCTGAGGTTTCGGGTCCGGACCCTTCT
>JAHRHZ010000133.1:29333551-29413066 GCA_024137785.1 Ginglymostoma cirratum | reverse complement strand
AGAAGGGTCCGGACCCGAAACCTCAGCTTTCCTGCGCCTCTGATGCTGCCTGGCCTGCTGCGTTCATCCAGCTCTACACCTTGTTACCTCAGTCTCCAGCATCGGCAGTTCCTGCTATCTCCGTATTAAACTAAGAGCCTTACCTCACAGAATAGCTGAAACTCAGGAAAAGTAAAGTGAATTCCAAAAGTCTGTGGCCTACCTTTTGGTGGGCTGATGGACATAAATAGCTATAAGATTTCATAAAGTACAAAAAAATTCTTGCAGAACATACAAAGTAAAGCTGAGTGCTTAATCCATTTTTTTGAAGGGTCCCGACCTGAAACATCAGCTTTCCTGCTCCTCTGATGCTGCCTAGCCTGCTGTGTTCATCCAGCTCCACACTGTGTTATCTGCTTAATCTATGTAGTTATAAAACATATTATTAATAATGATAGTTTTGTTTAAGTCTTCATCTTCAACAAAGTTTGTTTTTGTGTACAAATGTGAAATCCTGTGGTAAAGTTTCCATCAATTAAAATTAATTAGATGTGGCTTTCAATGATATGTTCCCTAACACAATTATAGTATATGTTATACATATTAGCTAATTATAAACAGTGTATGTATTTTTCTACATATGTGCTGTTTTAATCTTTTTAAAACACATTTAATGTGGCAGTGAATATAACGGAACAGTTTTATTGTTTGAAAATAATTGGTATTTCTATAATTACAACATTTTTATTTCATAATTCAACAAACTGACAGGTGGGAAGCTTTCAAAAGTGGGATAACAAGAGCTATGTTCCTGTAAGAGTGAAGGGCAAGGCTGGCAACAGTAGGGAATGACGGATGAAAAAATAAACAATGAATGATATTGAGGTTCTGGTAAAGAATAATAAAGAGTGATATACTAGATACAGACAACTGGGATCAAATGAATCTCTTGAAGAGTATACAGGACGTAGAGATGTTCTTAAGAGAGAAATTAGGAGGGCAAAATAAAAGATATGCGATAGCCACAGCAGATAAGGTTAAGGATAATCTAAAGAGATTCTACAAGTACATTAAGAGCAAAAAGGCAACTAGGGAGAGAATAGGGTCCTTTAAAGATCAACAGGTCATCTATGCATTGAACCTCAGGAGATAGGAGAGATACCAGATGAATATTTTGCATCAGTTTTTACTGTGAAGAAAGAAATGGAGGCTACAAAATTCTGGGAAATAAATTTTGATGTCTTAAAACAGTTCACATTACAGAAGAGGAAGAGTTGGAGGTTTTAGTAAACATAAACATGGATAAGTCTCTGGGACCTGATCAAGTGTATCCCTGAATAATGCGGGAAGTTAGAGAGGAAATTGTGAGGCCTCTAGCAGAGATATTTGCATTATCTATAACCATGGGTAAGGTGCTGGAGGACTGGAGGGTGGCTAATATTGGTGCCTTTATAAGAAAGGCTATAAGGAGAAGCCTGGATCTATAGACCCGTGAGTCTGACACTGGTGGTGAGTAAGTTGTTGGAAATGATTCTGAAAGATAGGATTTACATAAGGATAGTCAGCATGGATTTGTATGAGGGAAATTTTGTCTCTCAAACTTGTTTGAGTTTTCTGGAGAGGTAAACAAAAAGAGTGATGAGGGCAGAGTGGTAGACGTTGTTTACATAGTGAGCCTTTGACAAGGTCCAAATGGTAGCCTGATTAGTGACATTGGATCACAGAGGATTCAGGGAGACCTTGCCATTTGGATACAAATTTGCTTGAAGGGAGGAGACAGACGGTAGTGGTGGAGGGTTGTTTTTCAGACGAGATGCCTGTGACCAGCAGTGTTCCACAGGCATCGGTTTTGTTTGTAATTTACATAAATGATTTGGATGAGAATATAGGAGACGTTGTTAGTAGGTTTGTGGATGACACAAAAATTGGTGGTATAGTGGCCAGTGAAGAAGGTTATCTAAGATTGCAAAGAAATCTTGATATACTGGGTCAATAGGCTGAGGAGTGGCAGGCGGAGTTTAATTTGGATAAATACAAGATATTGCATTTTGGTAAAACAGTCAAGGGCAGGACTTATATAATTAATGGTAGGGCTTTGGTTGATGTAGAACAGACAGTATTGCAGTGAGGAGTTCAAACCCCTCTGATAATTAAACCAAAACACAAGCCCCCAATCTGTTTTGATGGGAGTAGAGGCTCCCTCCTAATAATTAAACCGGGAACACCCAGAGAAGCTCACCTCACCTTTATAATCTGTTAAAAACAGTGGTTGAATGAAATTAAATCCCTGATATTCACTTTATAAGTAATAGGTAACAATTTATTTATTTAACTCCAACAGTGAACAAATTAACAGAATTACTAACAAACTGAACAATTCCCCATTAACTACTAACTATTCCCTAACTGAACAAAATTCTAGTGGCATGCTGTTCCAATAAACACCAGTCCCACTTATATAAACCCAAGTAATAAGAAAATAAATTAAAACTTAGTCTCTCAGTCTACATGCCTTTCTTCTGCAGTTCTCAATTCATAAACGCCTTTCTTCCGTGGTTCCGGCTGTCAGGGATATTTTCTACGTGAAATCTTCTGTGAGGGCTCTTAGCTAGAGGTGCTGTGGTACCTTTTATGAATGTGATAGTGCTTTCTTAGAGAGCTTAGTGATTTCTTGTAAGAGCTAGATGCTTATTTCTCAGATGGTGGTTCACTCTCACCCCGATTTTCAAAAACCCCACCTTTTATATCTTGGATGACATATCAATTTTCTTACAATTGCATTGGTCCAAAGTAGTCAAAACCATCAGACTTAAATTCAATTGGCTTTCAATCGCTAAGTGCTTGGTTTCAATTAATTGGTTGATTCCAACTATTTACCAAACATCAAATCATGTCTAAGGTTTCCACCCACACACCCAATTGATATATGTTTCAATTTTAGAACTGGTTGTACATCTTCAGCTACTTATACACACTTTTTTTTCTCTGTATAAATCTCTAAGCTTGAAAAGCATTTTACCTCTTAAGGGAACCGCACACTCTTTTCCTTTATCTTTTTTTAATTAAACAAATTCTAGCTTCCTGCCTTCCAATTCACCATTACTCCACACAATGTAACAACAGACCTAGGGGTTAAAGTACATAATTCTTTGAAATTTCTATCACATCTAGCTAGCGTGGTTAAGAAGGCATTTAGCACACTTGCTTCATTCCTCAGACCCTTGAGTATAGGAGATGGGACGTCATGTTGAGGTTGAGGACATTGGTGAGGCCTGTTCTTGAGTATTGTGTACAGTTCTGGTCACCCTGCTATTGGAAGGATTTAATTAAATTGGAGTGAGTTCAGGAAAGATTTACCAGGAGTGGAAGGTTTGAATGGTAAATATAGGTTGGGGCTTTTTTCCTTGGAGCGTAAGAGTTGAGGGATCTCTTTACAGAAGTTTATAAAATCATGAGGGGCAGAAATGAGGTGAATAGTAAGGGTGGGGGAATTCAAAACTAGGCAACTCATTTTTAAGGTGAGACGAGAAAGATTTAAAAATAACATGAGGGGCAACTATTTTACACAGAGCGTGGTTTTTGTGTGTGGATTGAACTGCCAGAGGAAGTGATTGATGCAGGTACAGTTACAATGTTTAAAAGACATTTGGATAAGGACATAAATAGGCCAATGAAGGCAGGTGGGACTAGTTTAGTTTGGGAACACAGTCCGTGTGGACTAGTTGGACGAAAGGGTCTGTTTCTATGCTGCATGACTCAATGACTCTATAATTATGGCCTGACTAGTGTTTTATGTATATTTAGTAAATCTGTTAAAATGCCTATACTGTGTGATGCTATGGCTGTAAAATCTTTCTATTAACAACTTGTTTTCATATTTGATATAGACAGTAGATGGCACTAAAATAAAATAAATAAATCCTTTATTTCTTTGAAAATCAGAGTATGACACCTAAACTGGCAACAGAACATTCTGAAGAAAAGCGAAGGATAGTTATATATATAAATTTGAAAAACACCATTGACAAACCTACGATTGCCAAGCATAAATCATTGCCAAATCTCCATTTCTTTGAAGATGGGTCTATCCTGACAATATCTGCTCCTTTCAAAACTATGATGAAGGAGGTCGAACTCCAGCGGGAACAATTAATTCAGGCTTCAATGGAGACCACCACAGAGGAGGAGCAGGCAAAAAGGAAATCAGTAGAAGGCATTCCGACTACAGAAGTTTCTGAACTGATTTCAATGCCAGCAGAAAGAGTGTCTGTTGAAAAGACACAGCCTTCAATTGCAGCTCCAGTGACAGAAGTAGTCGTCAAAATAAAACAAAAGACAAAACACCGTAAAAAAGTTAAAGCTTATATGACAAAGTCATCTATGTCAAGAAAGTTAGTTTTTGTTTACAGAAAACTGTCAATGCCTCCAAAAGCTATCAAAAGGTTTATTTATTATCATTTTAAAACATAATGGCGTTGAATATAAAATTAACTTTAATTATTATACACATTTATAATTTTATGTTTTAAACTCTCTCAAACAGATCAGAATCTTCGCCTGCACTAATTCTTCGGGATAGTGAAAAAGTACTTAAAGTTCTTCGGCGAGATTCTAGCGTTCCTTGTTTATTTAACTTTGAGAACTATACAAAGAAGAATGGAGGAATTCCTGAGGGTGTTGTTACCAGAGAGTGGGTCAGGGATATCTGGAACAAATGGTTTGATGAAGTATTTCCGCCATTAGAACCACCCACTCAAATAGCTATCAGTAAAAAAGATAGCCCCTTGGTTCTTAAAGAAAAAGAATCTTCACATTTGCATGCCAACCTGCAGGAGATAGAACTGCAGAATTTACAGCTTTCAACAGAACAAGAGAAAACGGAATTGTATCCAACAGATTCAAAATCTGAAGTCACTCGGGCTGCTTTGCAGTCTGTAGTTAATGATCTAACATATCGCATAGATGTAAAGGGTGAATCCACAGCGTTTAATTACTGCCGTCGAGGAGCTTTGTACAGAAGATTAGGACAGTTAAAGTCAGCCATGGAAGATTTAAATGAAGTAAGTGCACACAAAATTTAAAAGAAATTGTAATAACATGGTTGTCAGTGCTTTTGTGTTTACAAGTTTATTTTCCTTGCTACAGAGACTAATTGCCAGTTGAAGGGAGAAAGAGGAAAAAAATGCTCTCCTGAAGTTGGAATGCTGTTATAATCTGGAATCATATGAAATATGAAGCTTTCTTCCTCTTTTGGCTGTGTTTCTTGCAATGTAGTGACAATGAATAGAATGAGATGTTGATTTTTATCAGCTCAGCGGTGACATTGGTTGTGTGTAAGAGATTGTGAAGAAAGGATGGAATAGTCTATGTTAGTGAGAGATATATTTACAAAGAACAGTATTATATATGATAGTGTGATTAAAAGAAAAACCCGTCAGATTCAGATGGTCATCACTTTAGGGCCAACCATTTCAGGCCACAAAAGACCAGAATGTACAAGAATAGCCATCTGTCTAATGTGTAGAATAAAATATCAAGCCACAAACCTCAAGGCAACAAAAAAAAACAATCTTTTCATTGTTTAATTTATATATGACAAATCACACAAAAGCAATGAGTTAACAATTATGTCTAGTTAAAAAAAGTGTTGCTCTGTCTTCTCAATGATTTCCTATCACACTTTTTCACTCCATTGTTCAGTCACACTTATGTATTAGCCTTTTCTGTGAATTTACCTCTGAATTTTGCTTACTTATATTGAGTTCTCCAAGTTTGATTTTCAAAGCATTGGAGAAAAACCTAATAGCACAACACCTATGTTGAGGCATTAAATGGTCTCCCAAGCCTCTAAAATAGCATACCAAAAAAATCACATGGTCATTACCAACTAGAAGTCTGGCATCAAAATTTTGATAAAGCCAAAAATTCAGTATGTATTAACCACACTAGAAACAGGCAATAAATGTTTTCCTATGCAGATAAGGGCACTAATCCTGTTTGAGATGCTCTCTTGAGATGCTGTTAAGCTTAAGAAAACCAGTTCTGTATTTGGCCTAAATATGCCATAGACTGCCAGTTAGGCTGCTGGACGATAAGACAAGTTTTTTGTTTCAAAATGAACGTACCTGAATGCGAAACATGGAGGAACAGAAAGGCTATTCCTGACTACATATTCAAAAAACAAGGCCACTATTCATGCCATTACAATCCCACTGCTGCTGCACTTCCTCTCAACCCTGACTGCTGCCTCTACCACTCTTCCAGCTGACCTGAAGGTCAAGAATCACTTGCTTTTCTGGCATCCATCCTCAACTGATCACCTGAGGTCAGTTTTCTATTATAAAGCCCTGATCTATCATTGTACTCCAACAGTTGCACTAGGTAACTCAATCTAAATGAGGCCTGAAAGTCATTGTTGTTGACTTAGGCTTCCCTGTTCAAGCACACCTAGCAAAATACATTTTGCTGCATTAAATTTCATTTATCACATGTCCACCAATTCTAACAGCCTGTCAATGTCTCCTTGAAATCTATCACTACCCTCCTCACTGTTCATAATATTTCCAAGATTTGTGGCATTTTCGAATTGTAAATTTGTGCTCTGTTCACCCAAATCTAGGTTATTAGTATATAGAAAGGAAAACAAATGGTTTTTGTCCTGATCTATGAGGAATCACATTATATTTTCCTCCAGTGTGGAAAAACAACTATTGGTCACTACTGTCTGTTCGTTCACTCAATCAGCTTTGTATCCGTACTGCCAGTTTCTCTTCTTTTTCCCATTACCTTCAGTTTTGTTGACAAACTTACGTGGCACTGTATCAAACCACTTTTGGGAATCCACATAGACTACACTAACTGTTTACTCTCATCCACTATCACTGTTACTTCATCAAAACACACGATGAAATTAGTTAAACGTGATTTCCATTTAACAAGTCTCTGCAGGCCCTTCTTGATTATTTTTTACTGGTCAAACTGACTGGCCAGTAGTTGCTTGGTTTACCCTTACTTCAGTTTCTAAACAAACTGTAACATTTGCAAATCTCCAGCCTTTGGGCACCAACTCACAGCTAAGGCGGGTTGGGAGATTTGCACCTTTGCAATTTTGACCCTTGCTTCCACCAACATCATTAAATACATTTATTAAAGTCCTGAAGAATATAGTTATGAAGAAGAACCATTTTTGGCTTGAAATATTAATTGTTTCTCTTGCCACAGATGCTGGCAGAAGTGGTGAGTTTCTCCAGTATTCTCTGTATTTATTTCAGATTTTCAGTATACACACTATTTTGCTTTAATTCTGATATAGTCCTGCTGATTTAACAAATTACAGCCATACTTTCTAATACCTATTCTTTATCAATTCTTAATTCCATGAGGTAGTTCAATTACCTATCCTTCCACTCTAACTTAGAAGCATTTTCTTCATTGGTAAAGACAGATATAGAGTATTCAGTTAGTACCTGAGCTATGACCCACTTTGCCTTCATGTGTAGCTCTCTGTTTTAGTCCTTAATTAGCTCATCCATCCTGTCACTATCGTTTTACTATTTATTTTGTCATAGAAGACATTTGGATTTCCCTTTATATGAAATGCCCGTCACTTATTAACTTTCTCTTGCCAAAGCAGAAAAAGGGGTATGCCAGACATCAAGTTGACAAAGGAGATAGCAAGAATTGCAGATGATGGAGTCAGAATCAATACAGTGTGGACCTGGAGGAAGACAGCAGGTCTGGCAGCATCAGAGGAGCAAGAAAGTTGATGTTTCAGGTTTACACCCTGCATTAGTCTTGACTTCCCTGCTCCTCTGATGCTACCTGACCAGCTGTACACTGTATCAAGTTGATAAAGCAAGTGAGATCTCCTTTTCTGCTTCATCTTGTATGATAACTCTCTTTTCTTATCCAGGAACCTTGGCTTTACTTGCTCTAACAATTTTTTCCATGCGCTTTTGACTGTACCTAAACAATCTCCTCTTCAAAAGCAGCCCATTGTTCTGTCTTGAGTTCAATTTTTGCCTGCAGTCATTGATTCCCGTTTACCTGGGATAGATCTATTCTTACTCCTCTTCAAGTTTATTATTTTTGTTTCCAATTGTTCCTTGTTCTTTTCTATCATTAACCTAAATCTGATGTTACTTTGATCATTGTTCCCTAAAGTAGTCCTCCTGCTATGAGATAATACAGGAACACAGCAGGCCAGGTAGCATCAGAGGAGCAGGAAAGTTGACGTTTTGGGTCAGAGCCCTTCTTCAGAAATGGGGAGGGAGAAGGGAGCTCAGAAGTAAATAGAGAGAGGAAGGGTGGGGCTAGGGAATGTAGGTGGGATGGTGATAGGTGAGTACAGGTAGGGAGTGGTGGGGATTGGTTAGTGGGATGGGTGGACCGGATAGGTGGGAGAGAAGATAGATAGGTTGTGTCAGGTCAAGGAGGCGGGGATAAGAGGGAGGATTGGACATGTGATGAGGCTGGGGGTGGGAAGATTTTAAAACTGCGAATTTCATGTTTAGGCTATTGGGCTGTAGGCTCCCGAGGCGGAATATGAGGTGTTGCTCCTCCAGTTTGCGGGTGGTGCCATTGTGACACTGGAGGAAGCCCAAGATGAACATGTCACCCAGGGAGTAGGAGGGGGAGCTAAAAAGGTTGGCGACCAGAAAATGTTGTTGTTAGTCATGTACAGGGTGCAGATGCTCTACAAAATGGTGTCCGAGCCTCCGCTTTGTCCAATTTGGAGGAGGGCACATTTGGAGCAGCGGACATAGTACACCAAGTTGACGGATGTGCAGGGGGTTCACCTACAGCCCGATGGCCTAAACATGGAATTCACCAGTTTTAAAATCTCCCCAACCTGAGCCTCATCCCATGTCTAACCCTCCGTCTCATCCCCACCTCCTTGACCTGACACAACCTGTCCATCTTCTCTCCCACCTACCTGACCCACCCATTGCACTGACCAATCCCCACCACGCCCTATCTGCACTCACCTATTACCATCCCACCGACCTTCCCCAGTCCCACCCCTCCTGTCTCTATTTATTTCCCAGCTCCCTTCCACCTCCCTATTTCTGCCAACCAGAAACGTCAACTTTCCTGCCTCCTTCGCCACGATGCTGCCTAGCATGCTGTGTTCCTCCAGCTCGATACTGTGTTGTCTCTGATTCCAGCATCTGTAGTTCTTACTGTCCCCTTTGCTACAAAATGTATTTGACCCATCTCATTCCTCAGAACAGATTGAAAAATGACTTGTTGTGTCAAAACTATATTGATGAGGAAAGTTCTCCTGAACATATCTCAGAAATCTTTTTCTTTCCTGCTCTTTACACCATTAATGTTCAAGTTTATATTAGGATAACAGTAGTCTCAATTGCTGTAGTTTTTGTATTATGATATTATTCCTCCCATCCTTCCCAGTAGTTGCTGGCCTGTGGTGTAGAGTTGTCTGTATTGTTCCTTAACTTTAAACAAATACATTATATCTTTCACTCTGATAGTACATCCCCTTTCTCCAGCACTGTGACAATCACCTGAATTGCACACAACCACTCATCCCTTTCTAAAAACAATTTTACCCTGGTAGCAAATCATCGCACTGCACTGCAAGTAACATTGGCAACACACAAATGCCAGGCTATGACCATCACCAATAAGAGACAATCCAACCACTGTCCCTTGACATTTAATAGTGTTACCATCTTTGAATCCCCCATTATTAACACCCTGGGGGTTACCATTGGCTACAAACTCAACTGGACTTACCACATAAGCACAGTGGCTACAAGAGCAGGTCAGAGGCTAGGAATACTGCAGTGAGTGACTCGCCTCTCAAAGCCTGTCCACCAAAAACAAGGCACAAGTCAGGAGTGTGATGGAATACTCCCCACTTGTCTGAATAGGTGCAGCTTTAACAACACTCAGGAAGCTTGACACCATCCAGGACAATGCAGCCCGCTTGATTGGCACCACATCTACAAGCATCCACTCCCTCGACCACTGACGCTCAGTAGCATCAGCGTGTACTACCTGCAAGATGCACAGCAGAAATTCACCAAAGATCATCAGACAGCACCTTCCAAACCCATGACCACTTACATCTAGAAGGACAAGGGCAGCAGATAACTGGGAACACTACCACCTTCAGGTTCCCCTCCAAGCTACTCACCATCCTGACTCGCAAATATATTGCTGTTTCTTCACTGTCGCTGGATCAAAACCCTGGAATTCCCTCCCTAATGGCATTATGATCAACCCACAGCAAGTGGGCTGCCACACTACAAGAACACAGCTCACCACCACCTTCTCAAGGGCAACTAGGGATGACCTATAAATGCTGGGCAGCTAGCAATGCCCACATCTCACAAATGAATAAAAAGAACTGATTCATGCATTGTCTTACATTCCTGTTGTTATGAAAGGCACAGCATTAGACTTATTATGAACAAAGTTATGGAAAATCCACTTGCATATATGTATTTGCATCTGTCAAAAGATTAAACACGTTATTTTCATAGTAATATGTGGATCTACTTCATTGTATATACTTTATGTTTGAATTATTTATTAGCTGCAATTGTAGATTTATTTATATTTTATATGCATATAACTGGTCAACATTTAAATAACAAAAGTTCCATTTGAGTAATAATTCAATTGCTTTTGATTTAGGCTGTTAAATTAGAACCGATGTTGCTCGATATCTATTGGCAGAGGCATTTCCTTTATCTTCTTCAAATGAGAACATCTGATGCACTAGATGATCTTAATTTTGTGCTTAAACACAATAGAAATCATGCAGGTACAGTAAGTAAATTATTTATTTCCTACTTTTCATACTTAGCAGGATTGTTCAGTTTGATCAAGTTTCCAACGTGAAGAAAGCACATTTAGAAATTTAATTAAGCTGGATTTATAATTCTAGATAAATGGAAACTCCTCTAGCATTATTGTTGTTTTAAAAAAAGTTGTTCATTCATGTATTAGCAATAGGAAAGAAATAATTTAAAGCATGGATATAATTTTAAGTTGTAGTTTTTCATCAGAATTTTCAATTTTCAGTTTTCATTTCCTATCATTTAAAAAAAAAAGCCTTCTCATCTTACATATGGGGTTCTGGATACATATTTCACAAAATTGGATGTAGCTTTTATAAAGTTAATGACCGTAATTTTTTTTATTGTTAGATGCCTATACTTCAAAGGGAGACATTTATAGAGAAAAAGGGGATATCACAATGGCAATCGTAAATTATTCACAGGGGCTCAAATGCAGACCTGATGATGATATCTATTTCAAAAGAGCTGAGATGTATGAAAAAAACAATGATCTACTATTAGCTATGGAAGATTATTTTACGGTAAGTTTTGTGCTTTTGTGGATATTTTATAGATATGAATTTGACAATTTTTCAGCAAGTGGGTTGATCACATAAATTTGCTCTTTTTAACTATTTCCCCAGGTTTTTCCTGTTATTTTTAAATAGTGTCATAAATCAGCAAAATTTAATGCCAAATTGTTTCAAAATGCTTTCACTTTTGATCATCAGAACATGCAAAGGTAAAGTGAAAAAAAACATGATAGATAGGAGTGGCCACAAACAAAAAACAGACAATAGGGTTTGATGATAGTTATAATTTGTTAGGTATTTATAAAATGGTACATTTGGTAGGAAGAATATGGAGGCTACTTGCTCATTTTATTTTGCTCATTCTCACATTATTATTCGCACACACAAGCTGTTCAGCTACCCCAGAACCAATCAGAGAGTTGTTGTCAGGCTGATAACCTTGACATCCACATCTGGTCACAAATTCACAAACCAATCAGCAAACTGTTGCTGATGAAACCTCACTTTGTATTTACACTCTGGAGCCATGCCATCTCCTCTTACACCTTCTCCTACTGCTTGCTAAGCAACAGCGTAAACAGGATTTACATTATGATTCAGCTAATTGCTTTTCAACAAAACAGTAATTCTCCCCTTAGTTATTGTGAAACAGTCCTTCTTCCAGTCAGTCCACCGTGAAAAATAAAGTTAGATAAAAAGATGCCCTCTTTACATTATTTATATTTTATTTGACAGCAAAAATAAATCAAATATTCATAATGTAACACTCCTCATGATGCTACCCCATGATTTCAGTAGAAATAAAGATGGCCTGCTCATATCCCTGTATTGACTGCTCCGATGCTCTGGCCAGTCTGTTCTGAACCTGTTAGATACAAAAAAAACTGCAGAAGCTGGAATCCACAGTAGACAAACAGGAGGCCAGAAGAAGGAAAGGACCAGTCAACGTTTCCGGAGTGAAGAAGGGTAATAGCCGAAACAATGACTGGTCCTTTCCTCCAGATGCTGCTTCTGGCCTCCTGTTTGTCTACTGTGGATTCCAGCTTCTGCAGTTTTTTTTTTGTCTCTAAGTTTTACCACAGGGAAGTCTCTTCAAAGGATGCCCACTTTGAAGAAGTTCTCTGCCAGTCCTGAAGAAGTGTAATTGCTGAAACATTGCTCCTTTCCTTCAGATGCTGCCTGGCCTGCTGTGTTCTTCCAGCCTCCTGTTTGTCTGCTCTGAACCTGTGATGGCCCATGATAATGATTTCTGAGCTGCACAGTGACAGGAAGCACTTAGGCACACTGTGGTAGGAAACAGCATATGAGGCATGGAGCCTGGGCTGGGAGCATTTTGAACACCATGTCTTATTTCTCCATTTTGCTTCTCATGGCCCACCCACAATTTCATGCTAGCAATGAGCTTGGGGAGCATTATTCTTCACTTCACAACAGAATGATTACGATGCAGAAGCAAGCAATTCAGCTCATCGTCCTTGAACTGGCAGTAAGACACTGAAGGGTCAAGAGTTATTCAATTTTCCTGTACCATTCAGAGTATGCAGGCTGTTGTTGAGAGCCAGCCTGCATTCACTTGATTATCTCATCACATGTTTTAATGCAGGTTGGTTTCTCTTTCCATGGAAATAGGCAGTAGAAAAGCCTAAAACAGTACAGCATTCATGCTAAAGCAGACTCCAAATTCTCACCATTGATGTGATTGGAAATGAATTCATATATTTTCTGCTGCTTCTTCAGAGTTTTCCTCTTCTACCTTAAAGCATTTCACAGGAATAAATAAAATTTGAATATGGTTAAACATAATTTGACACCATAATTTGAAGTCTATGAAATCATGAGAGACATGGATAAGGTAGATAGCTAACAGCTTCTCCTCATGGTAAGGGAGTCTAAAATTATAGCACATAGGTTTAAGGTGAGATGGGAGAGATGGAAAAAGGTCCAGAGGGGCAATTTTTTCACACAAAGGGTGGTAAGTGTTTGGAATGGGCTGCCAGAAGTAGTGAAGGAAGCAAGTACAGTTTCGTCATTTAAGAAACATGTATGACAGACACATGAACGTGATAGGTATGGAGGGATATGAACCAAACACAGGTTGGTTTAATTGGGACCGGTTTAATTGTGAAAACTGGGCGGCATGGGCTGGTTGGACTGAAGGTCCTGGTTCCATGCTGTAGACCTACAAAGAAGACCATGGCATCTGAAGGCACAGCCAATGGTGGAGCAGTTAAAATCAGGAATGCTGAAGAGGTCAGAATTAGTTGAGCAAACATAACTTTTGTGCATGAGGAGATTATAGAGATGGGGATAGACATAAACCAGGAGGAATTTGAAAGAAAAATTACTATTTTAAAATCAGAAGCCAGTGCATGTTAATGAGTACAGGACTGAAGACTGGTTGAATATGACCAAAGACGCAGACAATAAAGTTTCAAATTATCTTGATTGCTGAGTAGAAAATGTATGTATTAGTCTGTCCAGGACTGCATTAAATGCCACATCAGGTGTGAGAAAAGATTTGATGAGAATTTTATGAGCATGACTGAAGCAGGGAATAAAACTGCTATATTATGAAGGTGGAGATAATGGTGCTTTGGGATATAGTCAGAGGTTCATCTTGGAGCCAAAATGAAAGCAAATAACTTGGTTCCGTCTCGGACAATTGTCCGGCACATGGATGGAGTCAATGGTTAGAGAATGGAATTTTGGTGGGGACAAAAAACACGGCTTCCACCTTCTCAATAATTAATTGAAGGAGATATCGCTCCAATCTGGCATTTTGACAAGCAATCTGACAATTAGTAACAGTGGAAGAGTGCAGAGAGAATGTGAGGAATCACTAGTTGTCATCTGCATGCACTGTTGAAATCTGATGTGTTTTTGGATGATCATTTCTTTAACTATATCAGAGACTGCACAAAGGTCAACAGTGATGAGGATAGATAATGCAATATGATCACGGTTTCACAGAATGTCATTTATAGCTTTGGTAGTAAACTATTCACTGATGAAAGCTCTGAAAATTTGTATTATCTGCGATGGTTATGTGTAGTACCTCACCTTCACTTAAGTTTTATACATTTCTAAGTCAAAGTTGTGCAGAAGGTTGTAAAACCCAACCTGAAAGAAAATTGGGTGATAATTTTTCAATGTTGCTATTTCAGCAAAAGAACATTGCTGAGAGATATCAGATATTTGTACAGAGGATTTGAATTATAGGGAGAGGCTGAATAGGCTGGAGCTTTTTTCCCTCAAGCATTGGAGGCTGAGGAGTGACCTTATAAATTCATGGGGCATGGATGGGGTGAATAGACAAGGGTGGTGCAGTCCAAAATTAGAGGGCATAGGTATAAGGTGAGAAGGGAAAAACTTAAAAGGACCTGAGGGGTACATTTTTCATGCAGAGTGTGGTGTGTATGTGGAATGAGCTGCCAGAGGAAGTGGTGGAGATGGGTACAATAGCAACATTTAAAAGGCATCGAGATGGGTATATGATTGGAAAAGGTTTAGAGGAATATGGGCCAAATGCTGGCAAATGGGACGAGGTCGATTAGGGATGGCTGCTCAGCGCGGATGAGTTGGACTGAGGGTCTGCTTCGCTACTGTATGACTCGATGACTGTATGTGATTTTAGTTACCAGTTATTTAAATAGTCAGAAAATCATATGGAATATTTACCCAAATTTCTGATATAGGCTTTCAGTTGATGAGGCTCCCCAATAGTGGCACAAAGTTAGAAGCATACCCTAATGCATTAATTTGCTCAACGTGCAATTCAGAAAGCATAGAAACTTTATGAAACAGGAAATTAACGATGATTACATTTTTTCCAGAAGAGAGTAAGTTGGAATGAGGGTGCAAGATTACTTTAATAAGAAAGCCTCTAAACATATCACTTCTTTAAAAATTGTTCATTCACAGAATATAGTACTATGGATATAATATGTTTGGATGCTAAATTAGTTGACCAATTACTGATCGAAACATGATAAATGCAAAAATACTACAATTAAGATATCATGTACATTTTATATATTGTATTGTAGGCTTTTAGTTTGAACCCAAAAAGAACAGATGCTATGATGAAACGTGGTTTATATTATTTTGAGAATTCCATCTGGCACTTAGCAATTCAGGACCTTACAGCACTGATCAAACAGGATCCTGGCAATGCTAAAGCCAGGTAAGTTACAATAGAATTTTTTTAATGCATTTAAACATTAGTCAATTATCAACTATACCTCAGAACTACCAATGTAATTAATATCCACCAGAGTTCTTTTAATCACTTGCTGTGAGATCTTATTTAAGATCGGTTGAAGCCCTGGAGTGTTGTCATAAACAGTTATTCAGTGGTTTCTGAGGATCTTAGTTTAAAGAGCAAAGGATGGTAACAATTTCTTAAAACCAGCTGGGTGTATTAGATGTCATAATTTGTAAAATAATGCTGAATATTTGAAATAAAACTTTTTGCAATTTATTATTATTGTATTATTGTTGTTACCTATGTAACCTTTACTGCATCAATTGTTAAAGTGTTTATGATGTTAAGAACTTGCTGAATTTTAAGCATTGTTTTAAAGAAAACTTTACCCCAGTAAAGCTTGTTTCTTTTCCAGAAAGAAAGTACAATGACCTTTGACACAGAAGCAATGCAGGGAGAGCTTGTAATTTGTTTAAAATTGCTCTTAGTGATCATCATTTACAGCATAGTAACCTCTGACACATCTGTTCCTGAATGCCTGTGCTGTAGAGCCTACAAGAAGTGTATGCATATAGATGTTATGTGAGGTCTCAGCTGAGATAATTTCCTTCCCATAATGGCCAAATATTCTTCTAGTTTTCACTCAGAGAGACTGAATGCTTTAGTGAGGCGCAAGTGCATTGGGGGGAGGCTGGATGTAGTAAAATCTACGGGCAGAATTCCTCTATTTCCTTGATCAACATGAGTAATGGTGAGAATTGTGGGAAAATAGGACAAGGATGAAAAAATATTAATGTCTCTTCATCAACTTGTCCTCGATTGTTACATTAACAGTGTCCTCTTCCATCTTCATTTTTCAAAGTTAGCATAAGGAAACCAGCAGCCTCGCCCATTATCATGGCCGATCTTGCACCAACTCAGATTCCACTTTAGCTTTTCAGAACCTCACCTGGAGAACAGGGGCATTTCAGACTCACATGCTCCTGCCAGGTTGGTTTGTGCACACGGGCATGGAGCATGTACACAGGTTGCATGTACACAGGATGACTCTTAGCTTCATTTCTTAGTGCTCATTTACTTTCTGCATACTTGGGTTTGTATAGCTTTTTAGCCAGAGAACAAGAATGAGGAAGAGGTTGTGGTTGACAGCTACAGAATGGAGATGCTACATGCAATAGCCAGTTTGAGAGCCAATGAGCTTTGTTAAAGTTTGTCTGCAGTGGCAGAAGCAGGGTGAGTGTGAAGTATCATGGAAAAAATGTTGGCCCTTACCCATGCAAAATACGGCGGAGCATTGACCATGTTCCTGTGTTGCTGTGCATTCTGTCTGATGCCCTCATCTCCATTTATTTTCCCAATGTCTGCTTGTTTTTTAATGTCAAGTCATTGAAAGACATTTCAAACAGTCAACCATCCAAATTATCCCTGGTAAAAATTGAATTCACTTCATGTTTACAATATGTATCAATGATTTGGAATTGGGGAACCAAACATCATATTTCCAGATTTGTGGATGATAAAAGTTGTGGATGTGTATGTTGTGAGGGAGATGTAAAGTTGCTTCAGGAGGATTTGCACAGGCTCAGTGAATGGGCAAGAGCATAGCAGATGGAATATAAGTTTGAAACATGTGAGGTTATCCACTTTGGTAGGAGAAAATGTGCAATGTACTTCCTAGATGGTAAGAGATTGGAAGGTATAGTTGTATGAAAGGACCTGGGTGCCCTTATTAATGTCACTGAAGGCTAACAAGCAGATGCAGCAAGATATTAGGAAGGCTAATGGAATGTTGGTCTTTATTGCAAGAGGATTTGAGTGGGAGCAGCGAAGACTTGCTTCAATTGTATGGGACTGAGTTAGACCACACCTGGAGCACTGTTTACAGCTTTTATCAGTTTATCTCAGAAAAGATATTTTGTGGATCAAGGAATCCTTCATCTCTTTGTTGTTGAAGGTAAGGATGGAGGAGACAAAGAAGAGGGGTTTAAGAAGATATTTTGGACTGGAGAAAAGAAACAGGGTTATATTTGCATTTCAGATTCCATGGAATAAGTGAACAGTTTCTTAATAGATGAGAACAGGATTTGATAATGTCAGTTTACAATTGAGCCAGTTCTGACAGTAATTGGTTTTTTTCCCTATTCATTTGTGGGATGTGGGCGTCACTGGGTGGCCAGCATTTCTTGCCCATCCCTAGTTGCCCTTGAGAAGGTGGTGGTGAGCTGCCTTCTTGAACTGCTGCAATCCTCCTGCCGTGTGTTGACCAGCAAAGCTATTAGGGAGGGAAATCCACCTTTCAACATTAAACCACTTGGTCACCATATCCATTCACACTTGCGTCACTCAGATTTAAGGAAGTGTAAAAAGTTGTTCCTGATGAATGATCAGGTAAGCAAGAATAATAGTTCCAATGTGGATGAAGGTATCAGATGTAGAAATGAGAGTGGTTAAGCAGATCATTGGCTACAGAAATATATCACGATGGAGGGTCAGAAGGTAAACAGTTGCGACTTTGAAAATTCAATTGTAAATGACTTGGAAGATGAATTAGAAGAGACATTTTTCTCTATCTAGTTTAAGTGGATAGGTTTCCCCAAAATAAAACACTTGAAAACCAAAATCATTGCTTCCAAACCCCACATCAAACCTTGCACCTTTGCCACAAATTTTATCCTCTTTCTTGCACGTTGTTCAAACTGAATCAGACTGTTTCTAACCTTGGAGTCCTAAGCAAACCTTAGCTGTCATACCTTACTCAAACCTCCGTTGCTATCTCAGTGTATCATAAACCCCAGTGTTGTCATGTCCAGAATGACTGTTCCAGAATACTTCAGACTGAATTGCAACCACTGCTTTTCTGTAGCTTTTAGCTCATCCAAAGCCCTGCCTCCCATATCCCATCACCCACAAGGCAGTGCTATGGGTGGGATTGTCATCTCCCGTGCTGCTAGATAGCCTGGAGTCAGTCTTTGGGTGGAGGCAGAGATGGGCTGATGCCGAGTTTAAAGGCCCCTCCTCTATTTGGAGAGACACTGACTCTGTTTTTGCAGATAAGACTAAAGAGCCTCTCACCTTCACCACACCATCCTTTGGCCCTGATCCACCCTTCCCTTTCTGCCCTTGAACGATAGGCATACGCATGATAGATCTAAATGTTTCCAGATATCACTTTATGATTCACAAATAATATTTCTGAAAATTTTCCATGTTAGGACTTATCGTGGACAGGCATATGCTAAACAAGGAATGCATAAGGAAGCAATTGAGGATCTGTCTGTTGCTATTCACTTGGATCCTAACAACTGGCTGGCTTTCTATCACAGAGGCTGCTTGCTGCGAAAGATACAACCACAGCAAGCGTTACAGGACTTTAGTGTTTCAGGTATAATGCAGAATTTATATACTTATTACAGTGAAGGGTTATACAAATATTAGCAGAAGTAGAGTTGTCCGCTAAGCTGTGACCAAAGCCAAAACTGTCACACATTTTTAGTTTTATGTAAGTTGTTTATCACACAAATGGTATTGATTGCAAGAAAATGGACTGTGGCTTTCTCCAGTCAAATAAGTTGTTAATGGTGAGAGAGACGCTAATCTTGATGAACATTTAGGAACCGAGAATTCTCAGGAGCATGCAGTGATGAGTATTCCAGAGAGATGCCTGCTAGTGGCCCTTTCCACCTTCCTGCTAGTGGATGCCAGAATGGCCTGAGATCATTTGATTTAAGTATCACCTTTGGAAACCTGCAACATGTCTCAGTCACCTGCCACCCTGCAGACCCTGAAAAATCGTGATCCAAATGCTAGGGAGTGAATGATCATTTTGTCACCTCTTTGGCCCTTTTTATAAAGGGACTTAAAATGTCTTTTGAGACAGAATTACTTTTTGACCAACTTGCATTAATGCAGCGTGGATCACGAGGTGGGAGTTCTTCTGTGGGAAGAGTAGACTGTATGTCTCTTTTTACTGGGTATATTTACTACCACTATTTCTACAGGCCTCTGAAAGGCTAAGGTTATCTCAGGACTTTGTGGTAGGCAATCCTGTCTTCGGCCTCACTTTCTCCCGACCAAAGGCTGCATCCAGTTTGAGATAATTTCAATGAAACAGTTTAGGGAGGCAGCTGAATGGGTTAGGGAAGACCGCACGTTACACATGCATTTGATGTATGAGCAAATATAATTGATTATTAGATAGTTATTCTTTTCAAGAGAATTATAGGCCTATGGAAACACTTACATGGTGAAGGCTGTCTAATTTATTTTGTGTGAAAGCTGGTTAAGATGAAGAAGGTTGGTTTAAATTCAGAAACAGTGCCAGAAGCAGAGAGTAGGCATAAATGGATCATTTTCAGGTTGGCACATGCAGTGCCAAAGGATTTGGTGCTGGGGTTGAACTATTTACAGTGTATATCAATGACTTGGATGAAGACACTGAATATCTTGTTGCTAAATTTGCTGATGACACAATGAGAGGTAGGAAAATAAGTTATGAAGAGGACATAATGAATCTGCGAAGTGATATAGGTAGGTTAAGTGAATAAGCAAAAATTTGGCAGATGAGGTAAAATGTGGGAAAATGTGAACTTGCCCACTTTGGCAGGCAGAATACAGGAAAACCACGTATTATTGATAGAGAGAGAGATTGCAGAATTCTGCTTTACAGATGGAACTGGGTGTTCTAGTATGTGAATCACAACAAGTTAGCATACAGGTATTGCAGATAATTGAGATCTTAAATGTTGTCATTTAATGCAAGGGTAGTGGAATGTAGAACCAGTGATGTTTTGCAATGGTTGTATAGAATTTTGATGAGACCATGTCTCGAATGCCCTGAAATATTTTGTTTCTTTCCTGAAGAAAGGCTAAAATTGCATTCGGAATATTGCAGAGAAGGTTCGCTTAATTGATGAGGTGTTTGTCTTAAAGGGAAAGGATGGGTTGTTTGGACCTATCTCCACTGGGCTTTAGAAGATTTGGAGGTGATCTTATTGAAACATATAAGATCAAGAGGGAACATGACAGGTAGATGCTAATAGGATGAGACCAGACTAAGGGAAACAGTTTAAAGCTCAAGGTTCTCTCATTTAAGGTAGCGATGTGGAGAAATCTTTGCGGGTCTGTGCAATTCTCTTCCCCAGAAAGCAGTGGAGGCAGAGTCATTGATATTTTTAATTCAGCAGGAGATAGATTCTTGACTAATAAAGGAGCCAACGGGTATGAGCGATATGCAGGAAACTAAAGCTAGAGCTAATCATTGAATGGTGAAACAGGTTGGAAGTGCTGAATGGCCTGTCTGATTTATTTGGATTTCCAGAAGGCCTTTTGACAAGGTGCCACATAGGAGGCTGCCAAATAAGATAAGATACCATGCTGTTAGGGGCAAAGTACTAGCACGGATAGAGGATTGGCTGACTGGCAGAAGGCAGAGAGTAGGGATAAAATGTTTTTCAGGATGGAATTCCATAGGGGTTAGTGTTGGGACCACAAGTATCGCATCATACATTAATGATCTGGACGAAGGAACTGAGGGCATTGTTGTTAAGTTTGCAGATGACACAAAGATAAGTGGAGGGTTCAGGCAGGCCATGTTGAGTAAGTTGGGAGGCTACAGAAGGACTTAGACAGGCTAGGACAGTGGGTAAAGAAGTGGTAGATGAAATAAATTGTGGGAAAGTGTGAGGTTATGCAGGAAGAGTAGAGGCGTAGACTATTTTCTAAACGTGGAAAGGGTTTAGAGATCTGAAGCACAAAGGGACGACTTGGGAGTTCTAGGTCAAGATTCTCTTGAGGTTGTCATGCAAGCTCAGTTGGCAGTTAGGAAGATAAATGCATTGTTAGCATTCATTTCAAGTGGGCTAGAATACAACAGCAGTGATATTACTGTATAAGGCTCTGGTCAGACTGCATTTGGAATATTGTGAGCAGTTTTGGGCCTTGGATCTAAGAAAGGACGTACTGGCATTGGAGGAGGCCCAGTGGAGGTTTACAAGAATGATTCCGGGGATGAAAGTCTTGTCATATGAGGAGCGGTTGAGGACTCTGGTTTTGTACTCAATGGAGTGTAGAAGGATGAGCAGGGATCTGATTGAAATTTATAGAATACTGAGAGGTCTGGATAGAGTAGATGTGGAGAAGATGTTTCCTCTAGTAGAAGAGTCTAGGACCTGAAGGCACAGCCTCAGATTGAAGGGACGACCATTAGAACTGAGATGCAGATGAGTTTCTTTAACCAAAGGGTCATTAATTTGTGAAACCCATTGCCGTAGAAGGTTGTGGAGGCCAAGTCATTGAGTATATTTAAGACAGAAATATTATAAGTTCTTTATGAGTAAGGGGAGCAGACTCAACAGGCTGAGTGGACAATCCTGGGGGGACTTCATTCATAGCAAACTGGCCTCCACATCCAGATTCCTGATGGAAACAGTTAAAGTTGCCAAGTTGCACGATGTCTTCTGCACCCCGGTCGATGGAGTGCAGTATCAATATATCTGGTTGTGGCCAGACGGGTCTATCTGCTTAATTCCCATTTGCATTCCACAAAGATGAGGGGTGGAAATTTAAAAGAGATGTGTGAGGCAAGTTTTTTACTTAAAGGGTGGTGAGTGCCTGGAATGCGTTGCCAGAGGAGATGGTGGAAGCAGACACAATAGCAGCATTCAAGAAGCACCTGGACGAATACATGAATAGGAAGGGAATATGGAGATATGGATCCTGTAGTGAAGACAGTTTTAGGATGGAAGGGCAAAATGTGTCGGTGCAGGCTTGGAGGGCCGAAGGGCCTGTTCTTGTGCTGTATTGTTCTTTCTGTTCTTTGTTCTATAAGGTTCCCTAATTTGTTATGGTTCCAGCGAGGATGCCTCAAGTTGTTAAACTTCCCTCATTCCAGTTGTTAAAACTGTTTGAAATCTATTCCATTCACCATGTTGGTAGTGCTCCATAATATCATGGACGGTGTTCTCAATGTGAAGTTAAACGTTGTCTCTATAAAAATGTTATAGTGGTCACTCCTGCCAACATTGCATTTGTAGAGAATATTAGTAGACAGCCTATCCCCAGAATTGGAGACTGAGAAGTCAAGACTGGGAATGGAAAAGTCAGAGATAGACTAGGTGAAGGTGAGAGAAGGGTGGAAGTCTGAAGCAAAATTGATTAATTTTTCCAGTTCTGATCAAAAGCAGGACAATGTAATGTGTGATACGATCATCAATGTACTGGAAAAAAGCTCATTGTTGTGTGTGGGGGCCTATTAGAACTGAAGCATGTACCATTTCACAAACCCCACAAGAAGATAGGTATGACTCACATCCACACGAAGACAGTTCGACGAGAGATGAGTGCAGCGTTTTCGGAGCATGTAAGGGGGTGAAAGAAGCCGAGAAATTAAAGTGTTGAGCGTGTATTGGTGACAGGTGAAAGGATCTGTGGAATGGGGAGAGGACTTCTGACCAAGAAATAGGCATAGAAAAGAAGGTGATATAAGAAGAGTTCAACAATGTGCTATGCTTGAAATTCATGGAGATGGGAGTATGAAAGGATAAATTGATAAACTTTGCTGAGCATAGATCGTAGAATTTTTTTTTCATTTATTCGTTGGACATGGACATCGCTGGCTGGCCAGCATTTTATTGCCCATCCCTAGTTGCCCTTGAGAAGGTGATGGTGAGCTGCCTTCTTGAACCACTACAGTCCACGTGCTGTAGGTAGACCCTCAATGCCATTAGGGAGGGAGTTCCAGGATTTTGACGCAGCAACAGTGAAGGAACAGCAATATATTTTCAAGTCAAGATGGAGGGGAACTTGAAGGTGGTGGTGGTGTATCTGCTGCCCTTGTCCTTCTAGATGGAAGTTGTTGTGTGTTTGGAAGGTGCTGTCAAAGGATCTTTGGTGAATTTCTGCTGTGCATCTTGCAGATAGTAATGCTGCTGAGACTAGGCATTGGTGGAGGAGGGAATGGATGCTTGTGGATGTGGCACTAATTAAGTGGGCTGCTTTATCCTGAATGGTGTCAAACTTATTGAGTGTTGCTGGAGCTGCACCCATCCTGGCAAGTGGGGTGTATTCCATCATACTTCTGACTTGTGCCTTCTAGATGGTGGACAGGCTTTGGGGAGTCAGGAAGTGAGTTACTTGTCACAGTATTCCTAGCCTCTGACCTGCTCTTGTAGCTACTCTGTTTATGTGGCAGTTCAGTTGAGTTTCTGTCAATGTTAACCTCAAGGGCATTAATTGTGGGGGATTCAGTGATGGTAACACCATTAAATATCAAGGGGCAGTGATTAGATTGTCTCTTATCGGAGATGGTCATAGCCTGGCATTTGTGTGGCACAAATGTTACTTGCCACTTGTCAGCCCAAGCCTGGATATTGTCCAGATCCTGTGGAATTTGAACATGGACTGCTTCAGAATTGGAGATGAACATTGTGCAACCATTAGCAAACATCCCCACTTCTGACCTTATGATGGAGGGAAAGTCATTGATGAAGCAGCTGAAGATGGTTGGGTCTAAGATACTTGAGGAACTCCTGCGGAGATGCCATGGAGCTGAGATGACTGCCTTCCAACAACCATGACCATCTTCCTATGTGTCAGGTATGACTCCAACGGAGTGTTTGCTCCCGATACCCATTGATTCCAGTTTTGCTGGGGCTCCTTGATGCCACAGTTGATTCAATGTGACCTTAACATCAAGGGCTGTCACTCTCACCTCACCAATTATACAGAAGGTATAAGAAGGCCCTTCAGCCCATCGAGTCTGTACTGCCAAAAATACACTATTGCCTATACTAGTCCCAGTTTACCACACTAGGTCCATAGCCTTAAGGTTATGACAGTTCAAATGCTCATCCAAGTACTACTTAAAGATTGCGTGTTTTCTTACCTCAACTACACTCCCCAGGCAGTGCATTCCAGACCCCACCATCCTCTGGGTGAAAACAGTTTTCCTGAAATGCCCTCTAACCTCCTGCCTTTCACCTTAAAATTATGGCCCCCTTGTTTATTGACCCTTTGACCAGGGGGAGCAGATCATGTAGTGTTAGAGAGTGGAGGCCTAGAGAGTCCAGCAAATACACAACCAGGGAGAATTAGAAGAAGGAATGGAATGGGATAGGAAGAGACTTTCAGAGAAGTATTTCTTAACACTGAAAAGAAGTGAAAAGGTTTCTTGTTTAGATGTGATATGAAATAAAATTGGTCTGATTGTTGTGATAAAACAAATCAATTCATATTTGTAAGAAGAGAAATGAATCCACATTGATTAGAAATTTTCTTCTTCCACCAGTTTCTGAGGTAACCTTATGCAGGTGGGGGAAGAATATGGGACATGATTGACACTTTCATACCTTGTCTTCCTTCATACTTAGGTTCATTCTTGCTGGAAGAAATGGGTAGCATACTATATACTTTCCTACATATGGGTTATATACCATTCCACATATAGATTATATACTTACCAGCTGATTGAAGGAATACCAATCTTAGAAACTCACTGTGATCTTGCAAACTGGCATAGTTTAGAGGCATGTGCATCTGTGCACTGTCACCCCTTCAATTTTGCATAGGCGAATGCTGTATAGAAATCTTAGAAATAAAGTGACCAATAAACAAGGTAGACTTTTCTTTTGATTTAATTGATAATATTGAATAACAAGCTTATCTACTTTTTTTACAGTGCTTATCAATGATGATGTTGAGAATTTGTCATCATTTTTGCATCGTGGTATTTTGTACACTGATCGCAGCGAATGGCATGCAGCAATATATGACTTTGAAAGCGTCCTCAAGCTTGACAGGTACACTCTCTGAATCTTCTTCCATTTTTAGTCAGTTAGCTGATTGTACCAGAAAAGTAATACAACATCATTCCTTAATTAAATCTACAGGCATGCACAATTAACTCTCATTGTTCACATAAGCCAGGGGGGTTTGTATGGAGTTATGTATGGAAGTATGTACTGGTGAATCCTGCCACCAAGTCAATGCTCTGTCCAGATAATGCCTTCCTTGTGCATGTTGTTCATCCTTTTAGGTGAAGCTGATCGTGTTTACATTTGGCTTACCGCAGATGATTGAATTTTGAATGAGTTGTTGGTTCAGGATTTCCTGTGTTTTGGATTTCCTCTCTTTTGTCTTTACTGTCTGATATGTAATTACTTTGGAAGGAAGCTGCACTTTTTTTTTAATTTGGTGGCACCAGGTGCCACAATCCTGGATGAGCTGCTCCCAGGACTTGAGGTCAATAATAAATCTTCTACATGAATGGCCTTGTAGTACAGCCTTTGATAAGCGAGTATCAGGCACTTAGATTACATTATCAGTCCAGCTCAGCCCAATTTATATTGTGGTCCATGTGGCACATCACTTTGAGAAAGGTACTTGTATTGGCTCCTTGTGTGCACCAGAAACAACTCATTTGATGCCATCCATCGTCACAACATCTTCTAGGTGATACGGTACCCACCTACTGCATTTGGATCACGCAGGTCCATTGGGAAAATTTGGCTCTCACTGCAGAAAGCCAAATGTTTCATCAGCATGGTGGGCTAGGCAGCAACATTATTTATGTTCACTTAAAGAGTTATAGATTCTTTTTTGATTTAGGTTTTCTTGTAGGCTGAGTTTGGGGAAGTAATGCGCTGTTTTTGGAGTTAGTTTTTGGTAGTTGGTTCTTACAGACAGGAGGAACAGAAGAATATCAGACCAAACACGGGGCTGTGGTGACAGTGCATCTTGGTCTGCAAATTAACCAGGACATGGAGTCAAGAATGTACGGGAGGAAGGTTCTGCAAAGAAGGAGGATTAAGTTACAGGCTGTACCCATCCTAGATCATAAAACCAGAGAAAGAGTATCAGAGTGGATTAGGGAGCTCACATCCACTCGAAAATACAAACTAGACAACGTAAAATAGTAACAGGAGGAGGCTGTTCTATACTCTTACACTCTAACCCCTTTGAAATACAGGCCACATTCCATTAGACTTGGCCATCAAGAACCTACCTCTGCCTTAAAATATTTAAAAATGCTGCATCCACTTTTTGAAGAAGGGAATTCAAAACACTCATAACCCCCGAGAGAAAAAAATGTTTCTCCATCTCAGTTTAAAAATAAGGGGTCACTTATTTAAAACAATGACCTGTAGTTCTGGGTTCTTCCAAAAGTGGAAACATTATTTCAGCATCTTGACCCTTCAGAATCTTCTATATTTCGATGAAGTCACCTCTGACTCTTCCAACCTCCAGAGGATATAGACCTAGCCTGTCCAGCCTTTCGTCATAAGGCACTGTAACCAGGTGATCAGTACTATACAGAATACTCCAGATATAGTCTCACCAATGCCCTGTCTAACTGAAACATAGCCTCCCTACTCTTGCATTCAATTTCCCTTGTATAAATTCTAACATTCTATTAACTTTCCTGATTACTTGCTGTACCTGCACAGTACCATTCTGTGATTTATGCAATAGGATATCTCACGGCGTCTTAGAGCTCTGCAACATGAATTCATCAATCCCTTAAAAACTTCTAACAACAGAATTCTTGTGCATATCATCTTGATCTAACAACATGTCCTCTTATACAAACAAACACAAGTTTGGCAGTCCATCAGTGGATTTTATCACAGCCTTTGGGACGCTGATGTCAAGGGGAAAAGCAAGTCCTAAGCCCAGCAGCAAGACCGGCTCAGCTATTTTACAGCAGGCAACACCTGGATTCGCTGCCTGCAATCGGGTTGTTCGTTAAAGCTTTCAGGCAGGTTTCTGACGGTGCCTGCTGAATCAGATGGCTGGCAGCTCTGAAGTCTCAGCAGTGCCAGCAGAATGGGAGGTAAGCTGAGACAGGTAAGAGACCTCAGACTTAAGAGGATAAATGAAGGTCAATAAAAAAATTCAGGGACTGAGAATTAAAGGGGAAATCACTCCAGGGGAAGCCTTGGATCTACGGGTGTTGCCTTCCTTGTTTATACTCCCCTCTAGCACTCTGGCTTCCTTGTGCCAGCCTGCTGCAGGGAGACTGCCTTCATTAAGCAGGCAATCCCAGTATGAGTGAGAGGCTGCTCCAGCGTCTGTATTCCCATAAATTGGGTCTTGAAGTATGCAAATTTCTTTCATCTTTTGAATAGGAAGCTGATTTGCTTTGCAACCCATCACTGACAAAATAACTGTGGGACTGCATTATGGAGCCACCTCAATGGTACTGCCCACTATTTCACTGCACCCCCCCACCTCCCAGTCTGCCTCTGGGGCCAACAAAGTTCTTCCATAGGTTGTTGATACCTTTGCCTGTCCAAACGCACGGTACTATTCCCAGTAACTATAGCATGGCTGGTGGAAGGTTGGTGACTTTCACTGGAGGAGACTGCAGATGGCCTTGCAGTACACTCTGAGCAATTCTGGACTTTGAAGGACTGACTTTGAAGGCAGTGGCAGCAGCAGTCTAGGCAGTTTGTCTGAGACGCATTAGCAAGTGTGATGGTAGGCGCATAGATGTTGTCATATCAGCAAAGAACTGGAGTTTCATCCTCCACTGGTCTTGGTGCTATTTCCTGCAGGTGGCACTCTGCAATAATAACAATTTGTTAGAGGGCAGATTGCTGGATTGCTGTGGGAGCCTGCAAGCCCTTTTGAACAATGAATTAGCAATGATTGCATGCATCTCTATGACTGCAGTGTAGACTTCCATTTGCAGGACTGAAGTATTTGGAGTTTTCACCTGTGCTGCAGTGGATGCTGAAAACAAGCCTGAAAACAGTCAGGTCTGAAAGTGCCTGATATAAAATTGGCAACCATGTTCACAGTGGAAAGAATGAAACCCAATGTTGCTGAAAGCTATCTGTCATGTTGGAGCCAGATGGCTGCATGCTTCCTGATGGGCTTTGTTTTAGGCTTGCCAGTGCACCGAGCATCTCACAATGCACTATAGTCAGCATTCTTCTCTGTGTTGCCCTATTGAATTCCTCATCTTAGTCCCTTATAACAGAATTCCACTGCTGCTTAACCAACCACATTTCCCCACCCACCGCCCAAAACAGGAGATGTGATATGAATCATCCATTTTCTCTGGCCTGGCTGCAGCCTACTCATATCCAGTGACACATCACCAACCTGAGTTGTTGGCTGTTAGTCTCAGAGCAAGTGAGTGGTCTGTTTCTTTGAGCTGTGTTGAGGCCTGGCCAGCTGGCCATGAAACATAAAATCCAAAGCATGATTGGGTTCAGGACGTCAAAGAAATCAGGAGGTCCACGGTCACATCATTTGCAGTTTTCAATGCATTAAATATTTCGGGATGAAAGTGGTGAAGGATTTGAAATGGAGCAAAGGACTGTAACACATTATTATCTTCATTTATCTCAGTGGAACCAAATTCCATGGGATCTGTTGCTGCACTACCCAAGATGTCAAGAAGAAAGTGTTGGACTCGGGTGGACAAAGTCAGAAGTCACACAACTCCAAGTTATAGTCCAACAGGTTTAAGTGAAATCACAAGCTTTCAGAGTGCTGGATGGCACGGTGGCTCAGAGGTTAGCACTGCTACCCCACAGCGCTAGGGACCTGGGTTCAATTCCACCCTCAGGCGACTGTCTGTGTGGAGTTTGCACATTCTCCCTGTTTCTGTGTGGGTTTCTTCTGGGTGCTCTGGTTTCCTCCCACAGTCCAAAGGATATGCAGGGTAGGTGGATTGGGCATGCTAAATTTCCCATTGTGTCCAGGGATGTGTAGATTAGGGGAATGGGTCTGGATGGGATGCTCTGAGGGTTGGTGTGGACTTGTTGGGCTGAAGGGCCTGTTTCCACACTGTAGGGATTGTATGAGATGATATTCTATGATGCTGCTCCTTCATCAGGACTGTGGACTATAACCTGGTGTCTTTTGACTTCTGACTTTCTCCATTATGGAGGATGTAACTGGGACAGCATTCATTATTTGCTGCAAGATTGGAATCATATTTGGATGGTGTGCCTGTTGTAGATAAAATCTGGAAAGGTGATGAGAGTTGGGTAAGGGACTGTCATCACTGGAAGCTGTAGGAGTGAGCAGGAATGTTAGGCCTGAGTCCTATGTGCTGTTAAAAACAGTCAAGTGAGTGATGAGGATGTGGTACATTTAGCAGAAAAGGAGACTCTTAGTTTGGTAAGTACGGGCCACTTTCTTCCACTCCCTTCTGAGGACTCATAGACGCACCGGAGGAATAATGTAATATTTGCTTCCATTCATCTCTGTAACTGCTGCCTGTGAAGCAATACTGGTCAATCTTGGTGCCTTCTCCATTTGGCGTGGTGCTCCACTTTTCTTCCTCTTTAATATTCAATTTCAGTTATTTTCAACTGTAAGAGTTGCAGTGCCATTTTGTATTAAGAGGATTAGATTACAGCCAGCAGTGTGGGTGGTGCTAGGCAACATGCCTGAATCATGGTAATGAGGAGGCAGCACAAAGTTTACCTGTCACTTACCTCAAACAGAACTGATATTTGCACATCAGGAATGACCTCCTCAATCAGTTAACAGCACAAGTATGTCTTTTAAACTCAAATTTCTGAATGTGGAATTTGTGCTTTAGCTGCTACATCATTGTCAAGTATGAGTTAATTTAATGACAAGATAAGTCCAAGAAAATGAAGGTGTGGAATTGGGTGAATGTCTGTCCTGGTACAAAGAATTAAGCTAGCATCTACATGTATCTGATGTACCTATGTGAAGCAAAAGTTTCATGAGCCATGGCTGAGTAGAGTTAATTGTTTTCTCCTAAGAGGTATCTTTCACTTTTCCTTCATCTTTAAAACACCTATGCCCAGTGGATTACTTAGAAATTAAGAAATTGTAGGAAAAGATAAATTAGACCAGTAAACAGGCATTGGGATTATAATATTGTGATTAACTCAGGTCTCTTAATCGTAAAAGATAAGGTAAAGTCACCATAGTCCCAGAGGACTGTAGGGCTGCTGTCTCATTAGACAGAGATGACATGTTGGCGGGTTTAACCTGAGGGTCACCACGCCTCAGATGAGAAGGCAGGACCTTGATGGTAATCTCAGCTGGTGTGGGAGTTGAACCCACGCTGTTGTTCTTGATAGCGATGCAAATTTCATGCTGCCAAAAATTTAAATGACAGCACCATGCTAATTGTGGTGCTAAGTACAGGGATAACTGAGCAGAGGGCCCAAGATTGTGTGAGGCTAGCACCATTTCAAGTTAGTTGTACTGCTTCAAGTCGGACAGTACCCCTTAAAAGCAAGATGTTCATTGGTTGCAGCAGGAACTGGAACTGGTTCAGAAAGAGCTTATGGGCAGAAGAATGGAATTGGTGCAACAGATCAGATGCATGTCTAAAATTTGAACAAAATTGTGCTGGAGGAGATGAAGAGGAGGAAAGAGGTATTCAATGACCATGATGTTCTCCAGACAGACACCATGAAAGCAATAGGAATGTTAATTCTACAATATAACCCCAAAAACCTGGATCTATTGTCACAAAAGATTCAGTGACTGCGAGTGGTTAAGGTTAGTGAATGCATCTTCACATACCATATATTTACAAGTGATCATCGAGCATTACATACCTGAATTGATGGGTTCACAACATCTCCTCCCTCACCTACCAGTAGCTGGTATCAATCATGACTCAAACCTTGCATTTCCCATCTTACCTCACCCTGACATGCACTGGTAGCTATTCAGCCAAATCAGGGATATCATTAAAAGACATTGCACACTCATTAGCACAGCTCTGTGTCTTGTAGGAGAAATGGGTCCATCATTGGGGGGCACCGGCACCTGACAGATGGAGGTCAAGAATGGCTACTTGTGAACGCCCCTATGGAAAGATAGACATTGCCCATGATGGGAGTGGACACAATTGAGACCGTGACAAACAGTAGGCTGAAACCATTGAGATGAAAATTTGTTCCTACCAAAGCAACATTTTGGCATTTTATTCCTGTCTAATTCACAACCTTTCCTGATTGACATGCTGCGGCCAGTACAGGCACCTCTTGCTTTCCAACTTTCTGTCGACATAATTCTACCTATTTACCTTTTACCTTTTAGATACCCAACCTCTTCCATCTGATCTAGCACTAGTGCAGGACCCTGAAGCGCAAAAAGAGAATGATGAAGAAGAAACACTTTCTCTTTCACTCACAGCCATTAGTTCTGATAGGGGGGGTGTACATATTTTACAAGTAGCATAGGAAGAGGATCTGCAAGTGGAATCACTGGGCCCGAGTGTCCTGCCACCAGGATAGAGGGAAAGCACAGCACAGTGGAAACTGGGTTTGCATACAAGTTGTTTTCCAGAGAGGACTCAGATGATGATGTTGATGGGTGGCCTATAGAAAAAGACCGATAGGCATGCATAATGACGGACTTAGTGCATTGACAGGCCTGCCAGATATTATAGTATAAATATTAAGAAGAGTAGAGAAATACTGCTCCAGGTTGACATGACCTTTGTTCAAAACTTTTCCAATGTGAAAGTAGTTCCCAACTCCATGAGAACACTTACAGACTCTACCATGGTGCAGCATTCTCAGTATCTCTGGTTCCAGTGCCACAACAGCAGAAACCATCCACTATCTGGGTTGTATACTTGAAGCGCTGACTAAAGTCGAGAAATCTCAGCCTATTGCCATGCTGATTGAGGCTGCAGACAGAACTCTGATACCAGGATTCAAAGTGACTTGCAGGGTCTCACAGGGTTCAGCAGTCAGTTCTCCAGCAGATTAATAAGATGCTTTAAAATATCTTCCCAGACTGGTGGCAGTCTCAAGATGAAAGCATTTGAGGTCCCAACATTGCCACTTCATCTGTGCCTTTGCTGTTGTCTGTAAGTCAGTCAACTTAGACTTCTGCAGCTCATTCTGAAGTCATGCACTGGAGGTAGGGCTTCCTAGATCCATAATAGGAAATTCTGCAAGGCCATCTGCAATCACCCAGAGTAAAAGTCAACAGCCTTCCACCATCTTGCAAGTCACTGGTGTAACACTCCACAGGATAACTGGACTAGGTAAAGGTATCCACAAGGCAGCAAACAAGGGAAAGTTGGTTAGTCATGTTTTTTAGACTATTGGGTGGGTTGTCAGATAAAATTGGTTTTGATTTGTTATTTTGTAGTGGCTGTTATTTAGGGATTGTGCCTAGAGCATGTTATTGTCCATAATAATGAGAAGGTAAGGAATGTGACTGTTATACAAAATGAATTTAGGTTTGTATTCCTTGGAACCATAGTTGAATCAGATAATTGCAGAAAGCTTCGCCAGAGAAAAGATATTGGTTGATGCTTACCATTTTCCTGTTCTCCTTCTGTCTTCTCCTTCTCCACTTCATCCTCCTCCTGCCCCAAGATGCTCATTATATCACTATTGAAAAGGTATGTGCCTTAATGATGGCCAGGTTTTGGAGGATAAACCAGACCGCTATGAATCAGGACACTATCTGCTGAACACAGGAAGCAAGCAGACCCTTGCTCCACCCCAAAAAGTTGCTGTTTTGTAAAGTAACATGGCTCTCAGTGGTGGCCATGTGTCTGGTCAAATTACAGAACAGCATCAGTCATATGTTAAATGGTGGCGCCATGTCCCCCGGCATCACCCTCTGTTTAGACTTGGCGGCTCAAGTACCAGCAGAGTAAAAGTGTTGTGTGTGCTGTTAGGATAGTGGGCGCACTCATGATCAGGATGTGCTGAGCATTCACTGAATGGTAACCTTATAGCTGCTGCCCATTTCAGCATTTAGTAGCACCCTCTGCAAATCCATGAGTATACACTTGATGGCACCCTCTACCATACAAAGCCTGCAATTCTGGCAAAAATCATCTGCTTGTTCTTCCTGCTTCTTTTGGTCAGAGAGAAAGAGAGAACACAGTGGCAATAAAGCTTTAAGAATTACTTGCATAGCCTTCTCTTAGGGTC
The DNA here is from genome assembly GCA_024137785.1 of Ginglymostoma cirratum. Taxonomy (NCBI): domain Eukaryota; kingdom Metazoa; phylum Chordata; class Chondrichthyes; order Orectolobiformes; family Ginglymostomatidae; genus Ginglymostoma; species Ginglymostoma cirratum. The sequence goes on along the minus strand of JAHRHZ010000133.1, from coordinate 29,379,633 downwards.
ATGGTGTTATAGAATTGTACAGCATGAAAACAGACCCTTTGATCCAACCAGTCCACACTGACCATGTTCCCAAACTAAACTAGTCTAACCTGACTGCACTTAGACCATATAGCTCCAAACCTTTTCTATTCATGAAATCATCCAAATGTCTTTTAAATGTTTTAACTGTACATCCATCCACTACATTCTCTGGCAGCTCATTCCACAAATGAACCACTCTCCTGACAAATTTCAAAGATATTTCCACAGGTCTTGGCTGTCTTGCTGGTGAATATCATCCTGAAGTATATGAGAGTCTGAGGTCACTTCAACATTTCCTGAGGAAAGTTTCACCTGCCATCAAATCCTGCCTGAACAATAAGATGAAGGAGCATGAAAAGATGGGAGTAATTTTAAAAATTGATCACATTACAGACTGAATTAATAGCATAGTAGCAGGGAAATAGCCTGAAATCTTGAGAATGTGAGTTGATTCAAAGGCCCTCTATAAAGCTTTGAAGAGACCTCACTACCACATGCCACAATTGATAAAAAATCTATCACAATGTGCCAAAGCTAAAGTCAGTGTGAAGAATGAGCACTGGCAAGTGAAGGTGGATGAATGCAGCGGTTTTCTGGATGTCATTTAGTAGGTACAGATGGGTGTGCTATTTGTACTGCTCTGAAAGAATACCAATGCAGACAGCTGCTGAGGCAGATTTGATTTTAATAACTGAACCAGGGACTGACTGATCATTAATCCAGATGTGAACTGTTTTCCAACAAATCCAATAGATCAATTGTAACAATTACCACAGTAGCAACACTCACTACAGCAAAGTTAAATGGAGAAGCTATGTCCTGTAGCGATCAGCCTTGTTTAGGCTTGGTGGCTCCAGTACTAACACAGCAGCAGGCTGGTCCAGAGTAAAAACATCCTGCTCAGAGTGAAACATCATCCCAGGAACCACCAGATGTAAAATCCAGGAGAACAACAACTCACCTGTATAACCATTTGAAAACCTGAAACTATGCATGTATGTGCAAGACAGAAGAAGTTGGAATGGATTAAAAAGAATAAACATTATTTTATTCAGGCATGGTCAATTTCATATGGTATACATATAAAGAACTTGGGCAGTTACTATCCACTATATGAGCAGTAGTGACAGTCATAGCAAGCTTCCTCCCTTACATTTGAAACTCACCTAAAAATCAGCTAGCTTTTTACTGCATATATATAAAATGCATATTCTCTCATCTCTTCTAATGTGTCATACAGTCTCTGTTTGCCTGTCTTTCAGCCTTCTAGAGAACCAACTGGTTGCTTCCTCAGTTTATCTACCACACCATTGTTGTTGAGTCATATTTTTACAATTTAAGCTCCTTCAGATCCCTTTTCCCATGTGCAAGCTTTCCAAGATTTGCAATGTGAATTTATGTGCAAATTTGCCTGTGTCAGTTCAGAATGCATTATGCCAAGAACCTTTATAGTTTGCTACGCCACAAAACAAATTTATCTATTGATAATCATTTTCAGTAGTAAGATAAAGTTATGGAATTTGATCCAGTTTGGGTAAGAAATAAACAGATGAATAAGCCAATAGCGTTTAGTTGTAAGTGACAGATGAATGTTTTTCAAGAGTAAAATAATGCCATTCCTTAGTGGTATTACAGAGGCTTATCTATAGTTTTGTTTTCCCTACATGCCTGTTACTTGAATGCTAAGCTGTTGACTGACCCCCCCCATAAGTAAAATAAATAAATATCTGCGTAAATAGAAAACTCTTTGAAATATAATTTGTCGCTGTGAAGTCAATTTTAAAAGACAGAGACATATTAATTGAATATTGACTATCAATTTGCATAAGACATACAAAACACATGTTCGAGCTAGTTGTGGTATCTGATAGAATATGTAAAGATACCATACAGTAAAATTAAACCGTGGCAGTTTACACAGTGCAGTGTTAATTAATTTGTTTAAGCATAGTTCATCACACTCAAAGGTGCCTCAGAGTACTTTTAAAACAGATTGCATCTACTATTACATTAAACATTGCCTGATACACATAGCCTCAGGGTTTATACTGGATCCAGCAGGATGGTATTGGTAGGAGGGTCCACAAATATGCAATTTCTTCTTTGAGCATTTGGGTTAACCATCCTCTGCTTTAGGACATCAGCTAGGGCTTTAGATAGTGCCAGTTCACAATATTTGGCTGTAGACAGCTCCTTGCACTGGGATACTTGCAAGTTTTGAGCAGACGAAGGTGTACCTTCACAAGTAGATGGCCTTTCAGTAGAAGTCTTAACATGTGACCTTGCAAACAGTCTGCAGACCATCATATCCTATATCACAGAGCAGCTCAGGACTAATCTGGATAAAAGCCACTGTATCTTTCTGCATTCTTTTGGAATGCACTTTTCAGAAATAAACAGCTGATGGTCTTTTCCTTCCTGCAAACTCTTTGTGGACCGTGTACAGCAGTGCTAAGATGCTAAATGTATATGATGGATCTGATGGGGACAACCCCTCTCACCACCAGCAAAGTTATATCTTGCTAATTGGAATACTCTAGAAATAAGGCATTATGTCAAATGAATGTGAAAGTCTGACGGGAAACATTCAAGAAGGTTTGCATAGGAGTACAAAGACAGAAACTGGCTGCTCAGTTTAACTAGTCCTGTTAGTGTTTATTTGCTACTTGTACCTCCTTCCAAATTTCATTACCTAAATCCTCCATCTAAACTATTGCTTTGTCAATTGCATGTCCAGCTTTCACAAATGCATCTGTCCTATTCACTTGTGCCATGCCCTGTGGTCTTGTGGTCCACATTCCTACCACTCATTAGTTAAAGAAGATTCTTCTGAATTCCCTATTGGATTACTTGTTGCCTATTGTATATTGATAATCTCTATTTCTACTGTTTCACACATGAGGAAACATTCTCTGTCTAAACACTCCATCAAAACCTTTCATAATTTTACAGACTTACATTGACTCTTCAGTAATTTTTTCAAGAGGATTCAACCCAACCTGTCAATCCTTTCTTAACGTGTAGCTGCATATTTCTGTATTAATGTTGTATCTTCTCTTTACACCCTCGCCTGTGCCTTTCCAACCTTTGTATATTATATAGTTTTGGTCACCATAGAGTACTCTAAATGTGGTCTAGCCAAGATTCAATTCACATTTGGCATAACTTCTCTACTTTTCAATTCTATTGCTCTAGATATAAGACCTAGTACTTACTTTGCATCTTTTTATGTCCTTCTTAATTTGTGGTTCAACTCCTAGTGATTGGTATTTTTCTGTTCTGAGTTTCCTTTGTTTCTCCACCCCCACCTAAACTTGCACCTTCCAAGCTTGTAATTAATTTCCTGATTCCTTCTAGTAAAATGTGCCACCTCACATTTTTCCACAGAGCCTACATGTATTTTATGCGAGAAAATCTCTATATTAAGGTGAAGATAGGCGGCACCCATATTTTGTGCTGTAACTTCACATAGATAATTGTGGCTTAGGGCTCTACTACTCTGCTGGGTGCCCTATACTCAACATGGAGCTAAGGACTGAGTGCTAATAGCATACGGTGCAGTCAGTTTAAGACAGTCTGTTCCTCTTAAAGAGAAGCTGCACAGTATGAGAAGAGACTGCTGAATAATTTTGCTGTAATTAAAAGCAAGGAAAATGAAACACTGGCTTAGAGTGAGACGGAGAGTGTTCCAGGGCCATGGATGTGTTGCTGAAGTCTTTGGTGTTGGGGGTTGGTGGATAGGAGAGATACTTTGGTTCTATGGGAAGCTAGAAGCTCTTCAGGAATCACTCCCCAGTGGGTTGGGATCAGGTGGTCAAGAAAGTCCATTTCTAGCATCTGGACACGAAACTGTCAGTGGTGCCACCAGAATGCTGTAATATTCACTGAACCTAATGTGAAGTCATCTTCATATGATACCTCATCTTATCACTCTCCTGCCTTTTCCACATCTTAATGGATCTTATCTTCACCATTCAGCCAAACTGAGTCCCTGGCACTCAGGACTTCCTCACCCCCTTTGATACAGGTACCTTGCTTCACGCTCAGGCACCTATCAATCCTACCATCTTCACACGCATCTCTCACTGTATCCACATTCTTCCAGGTATTCCACTATGAAAGCACACCACCTGGCACAATGCAGCACAATCACAGACTTTGGATGATCCTCTCCACAGATGCTGCTTGACATGCTGAATATTTTCAGCAAAATTATTTTTATCTCCGAGTTCAAGCATCTGCATCATTTTGCTTTTGCACTGACTTCTTTCCTTTCTATTGCAGGATAAGGAATGCATAATAGATTGGAGCAGAGCAGCATTGGCTGGGGAGGACATCTGCATGTCTTTCATGCCAGCTTCAATGGGGCAGGTGATTTTCCTTATCCTGAGGCTGGCGTTACAAAGCCCATATCTCCTAGAGTTACTAAGAACAATGATAACTGTGGTATGCCCCTGCCTTGTGCCACTTTGCAGTTCCCAGTTCTTTCAGGCATGACGAGTGAGCTGCACCTAGTGATACTATGGACCTCTTGTTCTCCATCCCTTTTCCCTTATTTCATAAAAGCTTCTTCTTTCTTGACTTTCTGATTACAGACACCCAGGGATCCTCCCCAGCCAGATTAGATCTGGGAGAGGAGAGAAGGAGAGAAAGAGAGAAAGAGTAAAACAACAGTGATAACAAGCCCTTGGCATTTTATCTGCCTTTTGCATCCATCAGCTCACGTATCATCACTGTATGTGTATTATATAATGTTGATTAGCACAACATTGCATGCATGGAAGTGACCAGGCTAGGGATAAAGAATGCTTGGCTTGCCAGTTCACCAAAGGGCAAGGTCACAGTTGTGCTAAAGGAGTTTCAGATGATGATCTCAAAGCCATGATATGCAGGAGAAAGCTGAAGGAGATGCATACACTGATGCCAGATATATTGGTTGGCATTCCAATCAGCTCCTGTCATGGTCAATTAGCTTGTATCCATCTGTACTGTCTGGCTTCAATTTGGCAGAGGATGCTGTGCAAAATTTACCCTCTCAGCAGCTTCTGCTCCATCTCCCTATTGTAATGCCAAACTAGAGTGTGATAAAATGATTGAAAAGGCCACGTTTTTGAAACTGAAACCAAAAAGCTTCAGATTTCTGGGAAAGGGAGTTTCATGGCTATGGCCGCAGACTTCTGAAATTCCGAGAAATTAGCCCCTGACTCAGGTTGCTAGGGTAGCAGAGGCTGACTACCAAAAAGAAGCATCAGGTTGTCAGATGAGATTTCAGCTTGTGTTCAGGATAGACAGAGAATTTCTTTAGCATTTTCAGCAACTAGTCAGAACAGACACGGGGTGGGAAGAGATGTGTGAGCTATCCAAGCATGTGGAGGAGGTGGGTGTTATTTTACCAGAGCCAGCCATTCTGTGGACAGTGATGTAATTGAATAGTTGGATGAAAATGTCTCTGGGGAAATTATGCCATCAGAGCTATCGTGAACTGAATGAAGAAGGTTGTGCTGAATTATGTCTTTCCTTTATTGGTAATTGTATCTGCGGAACTAGGATAAATAATGCTGTGTCTAAAGGTCATTTAATAATCAAATGGGGGAATGAAGTTAAACTATACTTGAAGAAGCCAGAGTTGCAAAGGACCTTAGGGACTGTATGTGCTGCCAAACGGATTGGGGATATGACTAGTAACGATGAGAAACTTACCTGTGTTAAAATTAGCAATTTAAATATTCGTTAGTGATTCTGCTGACTTATAACTTGCAATTGTCTATGCTACTATTCTTCTTACCAAAGTGCACAACTTCACACTTTCACACATTGTATTCCATATGTCATTTTTTAACCTGTTCTCCTACCCTGTCCAAGTCATTTTGCAGCCTCCGCACTTCCTCAACACCACTTGTCCCTCCACCTATATTTGGGTCATCTGCAAACCTAGCAACAATGCCCTCAGTTCCTTTGTCCTGACAATTAATGTATAACGTGAATAGTTGCGGCCCCAACACTGACCCCAGCGGAATTCTGCTGTCACCGGCTGCCATCCTGAAAAAGACCCCTTTATCCCCAATCTCTGCTTTCTGCCAGTCAGCTAATCCTCTATCCATGTCAGTACCTTGCCCCTAACACCATAGGCTGTTATCTAGTAGCCTCCTGTGCGGCACATTGTCAAAGGCCTTCGAAAATCCAAATAGATCATGTTCACTGGCTCTTCTTTGTCTAACTTATTTGTTACCTCCTCAAAGAATTCTAACAGATTTGTCAGGCATGACCTCCCCTTGGCGAAGCCATTCTGATCAGCCCTATTTTAGCATGGAAATTGCAGATTACCAAATAATCTGCAATCTCATCCTTAATAATGGACTGTAAAATTTTACCAACAACCGATGTCAGGCTAACTGGCCAACAGATTTTTGCCTTGCCTCCCTCCCTTCTTAAACATGGGTGTTTCGTTAATCATTTTCCAGTCCTCTGGGACCCTCCCTGACTCCAGTCATTCCTGAAAGGTCACCACCAATACCTCCACAATTTGCTTCAGAACTCTGGGTGTAGTCCATCTGGTCTGGATGATTTATCCACCTTCCAACTTTTCAGCTTCTCCTTAGTGATGACCACCACACTCACCACTGCCCCCTTACTCTTGAATTTCTGGTATGCTACTGGTGTTTTCCACCGTGAAGACTGATGCAAAGTATCTATTCAGTTCCTTTAACATTTCTTTGTTCCCCTGCCATTTCTTTGTTCCTCATTACTACTTCTCCAGCCTCATTTTCCCTGCGAGGTTCCCCTTCCAAACAACCTATGAACTGTGCAGGATTTAAACAGGAACAATTTTAATTAATTATACATCACATATCATTTTAGAAATGCTGCATCTTTTATCTGATATTCTTCTCAACTTGTTCCAGTAAATATTGTTTCTGTTGAGTACTAAAATCAGACAAATGAGTACTGCTTATTATGAAGCTGGAATATACTTCTGATGTTAGTTTTGATATTCTTCACTCGTTAAAAGCAGAAATTATTTTGGTCAGGACCAGCATTCCAATGATTGGTAACACATACATGTTAGTTAACTATGGAGTTCAAAATGTTTAATGTTTTGAAAATAAATCAGAACACAGACATTACTTGTAGAGTATTGATTAATAGAAGACCAAGCAGCATAAAGGGGAGTAAATTCAGTTCACTGACAAATGAAAATATGGTTTTCAGAATGGTCAGAATGTTAACATATATGATGTCTTATATCCTATTATTATTGGATCAGAGTCTTTTCTGTATGGCTAAACTAGTTTCTGTTTTATTTCCAGATCCATTTGCCTAGCTCATATAAATCTTGGGCTTATTTACCTTCTAAAATTGGACTACTATCATGAAGCAGTCCGTAAATTTACACATGCCTTAAAAGTTGATCCAACTTCAACAAGACCGTATGTGTGTCGGGCAAAGGCGTATCAGAAGGTATACAATATATTTGAAATAAAATTGTAAAACTGATTTTTGAAGTTCAGTTCAGTATGTTTTTACATTGATTAAAGTCCTAATTTTAATTCCTGTCAAGAATTAGCCGATCTTCTGGACAATTTGTTAGTTATTCATTTACGGGACGTGGGCATTGCTGGCTGGGCCAGCATTTGTTGTCCATTTCCTAGTTGCCTTCATGGTGATGGTGAGCTGGCTTCTTGAATCAAGGCTGTCTGTTTGGTGTGGGTAAACCCACGATACATTTTGGGAGGGGGTTCCAGGCTTTTGACTCTGGCACTAAAGAAACGGTTATATGTTTCTGAGTTAGGGTGGTAATTGGCTTAGAGAGGAAATAGTAGGAGATGGTGTCCCCTGTATCTGCTGCCTTTGTCCTTCGAGATTGTTGTGTGAAGGCAGATACAATAGGGGTGTTTAAGGGACTTTTAGATAAACACATGAATATGCAAGGAATGGAGGGATATAGACCAAGGGCAGGCAGAAAAGATCAATCTAATTTGGCATCATGTTTGGCTTAACATTGTGGTCAAAGTGCCCATTCCACTGCTGCACTGTTCTATGTTCTGTGTTGTGATTGTGGGACAGGTAGGTGCTGTCTGAGGAGCCTTGGTGAATTTCTGCAGTGTGTCTTAGGGATGGTACACACTACTGCTTCTGTGCATTTGACAGTGGAGGGAGGGAAGTCTGAAGCTGCGGCTCAAGTCAAGTCAGCTGCTTTGACATGGTTAGTTTCAAGCTTCGTGAATATTATTAGAGCCACTCTCATCCAGCCAAGTGGGAAGCATTCTATCACACTCCTGTCTTGTGCTTTGTAGATAGTGGATGGGCTTTGGGGACTCAGGAGGTGAGTTACTTGCCACAGTATTCCTAGCCTCTGACCCGCTCTTATAGCCGTTGTATTTGTGTGGATAATCCTGCTCAGATTCTAGTCAGTAGTAACCGCCAGGATACAATGCAGGAATCAGCAGTGGTATTGCTATTAGATGTCAAGTGGCAATGATTACGTTCTGTCACGTAGTCATTGCAATGTACTTGCGTGGCATGAAATTGACTTGCCAAATGTCAAGTGGATATAGGCACCTGGATATTGTCTTGCCGCCTGTGGGTATGGACTGTTTTAGTATCTGAGGAGTTGCGAATGGTGCTTAACATTATGCAATCATCAGTGAACATGCCCACCTCTGACCTTTATATTCTGTGAAAAATGCTGTTTTCACAAATGCAGGACAAGATGAACAGTTTTAACAAAATATGTCTTTTTTTCACTATTGTTCTTATTATCTAATGATACAAGAAGGGTTAGGAACCTGGGTTAAAATTGTATAGCCACCCGAAGGCTGCAGGAACATCAAATCATATTCAGCCTGGGAACCCTGCAGCCCAATGGCATCAATGTGGATTTCACAAGCTTCAAAATCTCCCCTCCCCCAACCGCATCCCAAAACCAGCCCAGCTCATCTCCAACTCCCTAACCTGTTTTTCCTCTCACCTATCCCCTCCTCCCACCTCAAGCCACACCCCCATCTCCCATCTACTAACATCATCCCACCCCCTTGACCTGTCCGTCCTCCCTGGACTGACCTATCTCCTCCCTACCCCCCTACCTACACTCACCTTTACTGGCTCCATCCCCGCCTCTTCAACTTGTCTGCCTCCTCTCCACCTATCCTCTCCTCTATCCATCCTCTATCCGCCTCCCCCTCTCTCCCTATTTATTTCAGAACCCTCTTCCCCTCCCCCATTTCTGATGAAGGGTCTAGGCCCGAAACGTCAAGTTTTCCTGCTCCTATGATGCTGCTTGACCTGCTGTGTTCATCCAGCCCCATGCTTGTTATCTTAGGAACCTGGGTGACTCCTGGAATCATACCCCATTTTAATATCATACAGTCCTACTTAGGCCCCCTTTTCTTTACTTCTGTCCCTATCCTGCCATTATTTCCTTTGGCTCTGAAAGACTAGTTCTTCTGTTATAGTCTCTCTTGTCTTACAACCTGCCATAGACCTTACTTTCTGTCCTTGTCCCATCTACCCTTGCTTGAAACCTATTGTAAACCTAACTTGCCAGTTCTGCTGAAAGATCACATAGGGGACAGACTTTCCCATGACCAGATATTGTTTTTCCAGCATTGATGGGAGTTGTGAACATGGAATAACTCTGGACGAATTGCCCAGGAAATTACAGATTCTGTTGGACAGTTCCTCTCTACCTGGACCCCTCTGAAAGTCTCCATAAAAACTAAAGACTTTGGATGGCTCCAATGAAATTAGGTAAAAAGGTTACTCTGGAAAAATTAGTCACAGTGCAATTCCTGAGTAACTGTTCAGCTGACCCCATAGTCAACTTACTGTCATCACCCAAACCGCTTACATCCCAGACCGTGACCTGACAACCCCCAACAATCTGCCCAGCAACCAATACCAGTCCACCTCCTCAAGGCCCAACCTCCACCTCCCCAGGACCTGATCACTTTTTTGCACTCCACCCTCCCCCCCAAACCGACACCACCACCACCGTCCGCCCCCTTCTGGGACCTGACACCACCTGCTGTCACCTTCTGGGACCTGACATCCTGAAATACACCTAAAACCTGCCTCCATTGTACCGACTTCTGCCAGACGTGCGTATGTGGGACCCGTACCTGAACCAACATGACCCCCTATCTGCAACTCCCCCACCACTGCTGGACCAGACCTGGCCCCCCAGACACTCCCTCCCATTCTGTCAGCTCCGACTCCCAGTATTCCCTCTTCTCCTGCTGCCGGATCTGACCATCCATTCCCCTCGGACTGGCCGTCTGACCCACTCTAGAATATAGCAGCTGATTACTGTGAGAAAGGAATGTGGGTTGCGTTCCTCTGACAGTTCTGAGCTATAAGATCTCCCAGAATGGAACTTTAACTCCGCATTTCTGAAGGAGATCCAAGTAGAAGCTCCTCTGAGAAATGAGGAGCTCACTTGTTTTGTAAAACAGAAGTGCCAACATAGTAATCTGTGTGAGATTGCTGCTTCCCGGAAAATGGTTAATTCTGTTTCTCTCTCTGTACTGACGCTGTCTAACCTGCTAAAGTTTTATTCTCAGCATTTTCTGCTTTTGTTTCGGATTTCCAGCATCTGCCAAGTTCTGGTTTTTGATTAACTTGCCAGTAATTGGTTTGCTCCCAGCAGTTTCCTTGAGTGGGTGGTAAAGCTGTTCAAATTATGGCTGTTGTTGACTTTACACAATTCTGTTTTCCTTCAAACATCATTTTGGGTTTAGCGCCTAGTCATATGATGAAAATGCATGGAAGCAAATTGTGTCCAGAATGTATCAGAGATAATAGGTACTGCAAATGCTGGAGAATCCAAGATAACAAGGTGTGGAGCTGGATGAACACAGCAGGCCAAGCAGCATCATAGGAGCAGGAAAGCTTGACGTTTCGGGCCTAGAAATGGGGGAGGGGAAGAGGGTTCTCAAATAAATAGGGAGAGAGGGGGAGGCGGATAGAAGATGGATAGAGGAGAGGATAGGTGGAGAGGAGGCAGACAAGTCAAAGAGGCGGGGATGGAGCCAGTAAAGGTGAGTGTAGGTGGGGAGGTAGGGAGGAGATAGGTCAGTCCAGGGAGGATGGACAGGTCAAGGGGGTGGGATGAGGTTAGTAGATAGGAGATGGGGGTGCGGCGTGAGGTGGGAGCAGGGGATAGGTGAGAGGAAGAACAGGTTAGGGAGGCGGGGACGAGCTGAGCTGGTTTTGGGATGTGGTTGGGGGAGGGGAGATTTTGAAGCTTGTGAAATCCACATTGATACCATTGGGCTGCAGGGTTCCCAGGCTAAATATGATTTGCTGTTCCTGCAGCCTGCGGGTGGCATCACTGTGGCATTGCAGGAGGCCCAGGATGGACATGTCATCTGAGGAATGGGAGGAGGAGTTGAAATGGTTCACGACTGGGAGGTGCAGTTGTTTGTTGCGAACTGAGTGCAGGTGTTCTGCAAAGCGGTCCCCAAACCTCTGCTTGGTTTCCCCGATGTAGAGGAGGCCACAACGGGTACAGCGGATGCAGTATACCACACTGGCAGATGTGCAGGTGAACATCTGCTTGATGTGGAAAGTCTTCTTGGGGCCTGGGATTGGGGTGAGGGAGGAGGTGTGGGGGCAGGTGTAGCACTTCCTGCGGTTGCAGGGAAAAGTGCCGGGCGTGGTGGGGCTGGAGGGGAGTGTGGAGCGGACAAGGGAGTCACGGAGAGTGTGGTCCCTCCGGAAAGCAGACAAGGGTGGGGAGGGAAAAATGTCTTTGGTGGTGGGGTCGGATTGCAGATGGCAGAAGTGTCAGAGGATGATGCGTTGGATCTGGAGGTTGGTGGAGTGGTACGTGAGGACAAGGAGGATTCTTTTTTGGTTGTTAGTGCGGGGACGGGGTGTGAGGGATGAGTTGTGGGAAATGCGGGAGACACGGTCGAGGGCGTTCTCGACCACTGCAGGGGGGAAGTTGCGGTCCTTGAAGAATGAGGACATCTGAGGTGTACGGGAGTGGAATGCCTCATCCTGGGAGCAGATGCGGTGGAGGCGAAGGAATTGGGAATAGGGGATGGCATTTTTGCAGGAAGGTGGGTGGGAGGAGGTGTATGCTAGGTCGCTGTGGGAGTCGGTGGGCTTGAAATGGATGTCGGTTTCTAGGTGGTTACCCGAGATGGAGACAGAGAGGTCCAGGAAGGAGAGAGAGAGGTGTTGGAGATGGTCCAGGTGAACTTCAGGTTGCAGTGGAAGGTGTTGGTGAAGTGGATGAACTGTTCGAGCTCCTCGTGGGAGCACAAGGCGGTGCCGATGCAGTCATCAATGTAACGGAGGAAGAGATGGGGTTTAGGGCCAGTGTAGGTACGGAAGAGGGATTGTTCCACGTAACCTACAGAGAGGCAGGCATAGCTTGGGCCCATGCGGGTACCCATGGTCACCCCCTTTGTCTGTAGGAAGTGGGAGGAATTGAAAGACAACCAACACTTCGCTCTCCTTCCTGGACCTCTCTGTCTCCATCTCGGGTAACCACCTAGAAACCGATGTCCATTTCAAGCCCACTGACTCCCACAGCTACCTGGAATACACCTCCTCCCACCCACCTTCCTGCAAAAATGCCATCCCCTGTTCCCAATTCCTTCTCCTCCGTCGCATCTGCTCCCAGGATGAGACATTTCACTCCCGTACATCTCAAATGTCCTCATTCTTCAAGGACCGCAACTTCCCTGCCACAGTGGTCGAGAATGCCCTCGACCGTGTCTCCCGCATTTCTCACAACTCATCCCTCACACCCCGTCCCCGCAATAAGAACCAAAAAAGAATCCCCCTCGTCCTCACGTACCACCCCACCAACCTCCGGATCCAATGCACCACCCTCCGACACTTCCACCATCTGCAATCCGACCCCACCACCAAAGACATTTTTCCCTCCCCACCCTTGTCTGCTTTCCAGAGGGACCACTCCCTCCATGATTCCCTTGTCCGTTCCACACTCCCCTCCAGCCCCACCACGCCCGGCACTTTTCCCTGCAACCGCAGGAAGTGCTACACCTGCCCCCACACCTCCTCCCTCACCCCAATCCCAGGCCCCAAGAAGACTTTCCACATCAAGCAGATGTTCACCTGCACATCTGTCAGTGTGGTATACTGCATCTGCTGTACCCGTTGTGGCCTCCTCTACATCGGGGAAACCAAGCGGAGGTTTGGGGACCACTTTGCAGAACACCTGCACTCAGTTCGCAACAAACAACTGCACCTCCCAGTTGCGAACCATTTCAACTCCCCCTCCCATTCCTCAGACAACATGTCCATCCTGGGCCTCCTGCAGTGCCACAATGATGCCACCCGAAGGCTGCAGGAACAGCAAATCATATTTAGTCTGGGAATCCTGCAGCTCAATGGTATCAATGTGGATTTCACAAGTTTCAAAATCTCCCCTCCCCCAACCACATCCCAAAACCAGCCCAGCTCGTCCCCGCCTCCCTAACCTGTTCTTCCTCTCACCTATCCCCTGCTCCCACCTCACGCCGCACCCCCATCTCCTATCTACTAACCTCATCCCGCCCCCTTGACCTGTCGGTCCTCCCTGGACTGACCTATCTCCTCCCTACCTCCCCACCTACACTCACCTTTACTGGCTCCATCCCCACCTCTTTGACTTGTCTGTCTCCTTTCCACCTATCCTCTCCTCTATCCATCTTCTATCCGCCTCCCCCTCTCTCCCTATTTATTTGAGAACCCTCTTTCCCTCCCCCATTTCTGATGAAGGGTCTAGGCCCGAAACGTCAAGCTTTCCTGCTCCTATGATGCTGCTTGGCCTGCTGTGTTCATCCAGCTCCACACCTTGTTATCTCTGTGTCCAGAATGTTCCTGGAATTGTACAAAAAGCAGTGTGCCTCAGAAATAATCACATCCTTCCTCAACCGAAGATTGCCCACCAACAACAGAGCCCTTAGCTGTGTCCAATACATCTCCCACACTTTGGCCCTCACCCCTCTCTTCTCCCACAACAGTGATAAGGTTCCCTTGGTCCTCACTTTTCACCCCACCAGCATCCATATCTAAAGATCATAAGCCGTCATTTCTTCCACCACCAAACACAACCTTCCCTGGTTGGCCTTCTGCAGGGACTGTTCCCTCTGGCACATCCTGCTCTACTCCTCCTCCACTCCGAACACCTTCCTAGACCCCCATGGCACCTTCCCATGCATTTTCAGAAAGTGTAACATCTGCCTGTTTGCTTCCTTCCTCCTCACTATCCAAGGCTCCAGATACACCTTCGAGGTGAAACGGTGATTTACCTGCACTTTACTCAAACTAGTCTACTGATTTCACTGCTCACAATGTGGTCTCCTCTACATTGAGGGTACGAACGCAGACTGGGTGACCGCTTTGCGGCACACCTACATTTTGTCCACAAAAATTACCCCAGGCTTCCAGTTACCTGCCACTACAACACACCAATGTATTCTCTGGCCAACATCTCTGTCTCAAGCTTGCTGTCGTGCTCCACTGAGGCTCAGCACAATGTGGAAGAGCAGCGCCTTATTTTCCACTTGGGGACTCTGCAGCCTTCAAGACTCAATATTGAGTTCAATATTGTTAATGTCTGAACACCTTCTTCCGTGCCCTTTACCTATCTCCATACACCATGACCTGTAATCACATGGCCTGCTTTCAGCACAGCCAACCCATTTATGGTCCTCATAAGTAGCTCTTCTATCTTCTTGTCTTACCATTATCCATCCCTTTGTTTGCCTAACTGTCTCTCTCTCTCGCTCTCTCTCTCTCTCCTCTCTGGCCTAGACTTCACTTATTGCTTACCCCTTATACCCCCCTCCCCAGCTTCTGCATGTATACTACCTTTCTCTAGCTACCATCAGTTCAGAAGAAGTATTACCAGGCCTGAAACGTTAACTCTGCTTTCTCTCCGCAGATGCTGTCAGACCTGCTGAGTTTCTCCTGTAATTTCTGTTTTTGTTTCAGATTTCCAGCATCCAGAGATCTTTGTTTTAAAACATAGTTGATTCCTTTTCATTGCACTGAAAGTATTCATTGATATGTTTAAGTGTGATAAACTAGTGCAGTTTTTAAAATACATTTGAAACTTGGTTTATCGCAAAAAAAACCTTAATATTTGTAAAGATGTCTATTTTGCTCCCTGTACATATCCTGATGTTAAGGCCTCGAACTATATTGATTCATTTACTCATTGCATTAGTGTTCAGTGTGTTGTCAATTTCTTAGTGAATGGAATATTTTTTGCGATAAAAATCAGTGTTAACTTGTGCCTACTAGCATCAGTAAATGTTTAAAAAAAAGATTGCAATATGAGTGTGTCTAGTCAAACAGTGCAATCAAGTGGAAACTCACATTGTCTGAGTGGAAGCATGGCCAGTTTTGTGGGTAAGGTCTGATCCATATAAATTGAATCTTAAACCAGCATAAAGCATTGTGGCAAAACCCTAAATTAAGTGGTCTTGTTTGTAACTCATATCTTTAAAATTGCTTGATCTTCTGAGCTGATTCATCTGATTGCACTGAATTCTGAGAATAAACCTAATGGAAAGAAGCAGAAACACAAGGCTAAACTTGAAAGTCTGGGAAGGGAACGTTGCAAAGAAGAAGAAGCAAAAAAGGAATTAATGATGATTAATGGTATGTTTCATGATTGCATTTGTTTGTGGCAGATCCATAGTGTGGCAAAGGCGTTGAAAGATATAACATGCGCTATTCACCTCCAGCCTCAAACACATTACTTCTACCTGTTAAGGTGAGGATGAAGGACATTATTTTTTGTAACAATGTCTTCATAGTGCTATGAAGAAGATCAATAACTTAATCAGATCTTTATAGATGTGTCTGTATACTAACTTTTCAAAGCAAGATTTTTATTCACGTTGACCCCATGATCTCACATTCAGATTTGCATTTAGTACTGGCCACGTCTATTTCCACTTGCTCAGTGTGGGTTTACCCCATGTTGGGATGGGAAAAACCAGCCCTATGGATGGAATCTGAGAGGGAATTGAGTTACATGAGCTATGGTGAAATCTGTGGCAGAATTGAATGAAAAGTCCATCAAGACTCATCTCAATGTTGGGAGCATCTTGCTCCATCTTTTATACGTATGGTGAGTGGCGGGTGGAGATTCTTGTTAAGGAACTCACATGGAAATCAGAGTGTGTGCCTGGTGAATTTAGCTTACCACTTTGACAGATCTCCATGTTGTGTATCAAACTGTATCTGAGGGCACTATCAAGGGGTACAATCCACATATACTCAAAACCAACTCCTCACAACTATCATGGCACATCGCTGATATACTGGCAGGACACTTTGAAAGCACAGATTTGCATTGCAGGGTGCACCAGCAAGTACCATTGAAAAACTTCTGCAGGGACACTGTGTGCCAGGACAGGCACGCAGCTCACAGATTGGACCAAGCTGCAGCTCAGGGTTGTCCACTTGCTTTCTTCATGCTCATCCACCTAGCACCTACCTGCTTTCTCACAGTACCAGTGTCTCATCACTTAGTGCAATCACACAACTAGGTAGTTTGCCTTGTTGGTCAGCATTCCTTAGTCAAGGGGGTATATATCTTGCTGTAAGGCAGTGTGTTACATCAATCCCACACCTACACCTCGAGCTAGGGGTCTACATGGCAAACACACTGCATATGCAGCAAGCGAGGAGACTCTTCTCAAAGACTTAGGGCGGTAGACATCGCTGAAGTCTACGGAGGCATTCTCCATCCAAGGACCTGGCCAGTGAGTCAAGGATAGTCTCTCAAACCAGTCCAGGGGATTGGCCACATCAGGCATCCACTCAGGATGTTGTTGGTCAAGGGATTGGGCTAACGCAGTCGGGCAATGCACAGCCATCAGTCAGGGCTGTGGACACTTCATGCCCAGGGCTATCTGGTTAGGTCACCGAAGGGAATAGGCCAGGGAATAGTCAGTCTGTAGGGACCATCTCCAGAACTAAGAGGGAAAGAAGGATGGTGGGGTGATGAGGGTGACAGCGTTAGAGTGAGGCTAAGGTAGCAGAGAGAAGAGCACGTTGCTAATCCTGGGTGCAGTGGAGAAGGTCATTGACCATCTAAAGGTATGACTGGCCACTCCTCCAAACAATGGAACAGCACAGACTGGGTGGTGATGCCGCACCAGGCTGCCCAAGGTCTGGTGTCATGGCCTCCTTTCCTAGTTCTCCTAGTTCTCTCCTTTGCACCACCCCCTTGACCAGCACTTCCAGGTCTCTGTTGGAGAATCATGGTGCCATCTTTCCCTTTTCTAACAGGTTCAGATTCTGATCATCAATGAACAGGGCTGCCTCAGAATGCTGGTGCTTATAGGTACGCAATGGTCTTTTAAGGATGCAACATATGCTGGTTTTTTGGCAGCTATCTACTGAGTGGCGAGTTGTCCTGGGAATGGCACGTGATAAAATGTGGCCACAATCAGATAGTAAATGAGATGAGTTTGGTAAGGTACTGAGAAATCCTGCTAGCCCTCATGGCAGAAATCTCTCCAAAAAGCTTGACATAGCGCAGAGTTAGGCAAAAATCATAAGATGCAGCTCAATGTCTCTGTTGTTACATTTTACTGCAATGTATCAGCAGGTATACCAGTAGCATGTATCACCCAGTTAAGATGTCATAATCACTTTGGATTTTAATTGAGTTTAAACCACCGTGATAATCAGACGTGTATGGTTGCTATAAATTAATTGGTTGTTTATTTAATTTTTTAACCAGCTGTTTCTGCAGTTTGCTTTGTAGCCACATAATGGAGACTGTAGCAGAAAGTTATTTTCATTGTTTGCATTGTGAATAAAACAATCTGATGTTTCATCTGCTATGCTCAATAGAGAGCAAACACATCGGAGGTTGTTTAAGTTTCAGGAATAATGATGTGCTCAAAACGCAGTACTGCAGAGATCTTTAATTAGTACAGACTGTTGGGTTGGTAAACATGAAGCTTCTGCGTGAACTATGCTCTCTGGCTAACTGTATAATTTCACAGCAGCAATCACCAACTTTGATTTTATAAAGCATTTAATGTAATAAAACACCCTAAGATGCTTCTTATAGGTCAAAACATTGAATGTTTTCAAGAAGGAGGCAGATTTATTTCTTACAGCTAAAGGGATTAAAGAGTATGGGGAGAAAGTGGGAATAGGGTACTTAGCTGGATGATCAGCTTTGATCATATTGAATGGCAGAGCAGGCTCAGTAGCCCAAATAGCCTACTTTTGTTCCTATATTCTATGCTTCTGTTAAAAAGTAAAATATAACACTGTACCATATGAGGTGATAATAGGTCAAATAGCAAGAGATAGATTTTGGGGATAATCTTAAAAAAGTAAAAAGAGATAGAGAGTTTTAGTAGAGAAATTAGAGTTTGGGCAGCTGCTGGCAATGCCATTAATGATGGAGCAACTAAATTAAGGATTGCTCAAGAGGCTGGAATTATAAGCACATGTATGTTTGCCACAATAGTGTTACTGAGGTAGGGATGAGCGAAGTAATGGAGGTGTTTTGAACCCAAAGATGAGGTTTTAAAATCAAGTCTTTGACTTAACTGAATATTGCATGTCAGTGAGCATGGGGTGATGGCTGAATGATATTTGGATGGTCGGCCAGAAATGCACTGGAATAGTCAAATTTACAAGTAACAAAAACACGAATGATAGCTTCAGCAACAAGTGAGCTGAAGGTACAAGCACAACTAGATGATGTTACTTTGGACATGTTACTATGTAACTATTGTTATTGATGTTACTGCACAAGTCAGATCCCAGAATGAAATCTGGTTTGATAGATTTCTTTTGTTTCATGAAGTAATATTAATCCATTCAAAATAAAACTTGTTCTTTGCAGTCCTAGCCTGTACCACAAAGTAAAAATGATAAATTAGAAACTTTTAAGTATCAGAACTATGTTGCTAAAAATAATAATTCTATTTATGGGATAGTGTATTTTGTGCATCCGTGTATCATTGGTGATTTGTGTGAGAAAGCAACAATATTGCAGACTGTCTTCTAAATAGAAGAAATTATTTATTTACAAGTATTACATGAGTGTACACGTATCGAATCAAATTCTGTTTCATAACTTAGTATCTTTTTCTTAATTCATTTTTCATTAAAGAGGACAATATCTGTATCAAATGAAAAACTTTGAACTTGCCAGTTTTTGTATCCAGTATTATGCTGAGATCAATCAAGGTAATGTTTTCATGCTAAAATCAAATTCTTAAAATGTGCTTTAAGATAATTATAGAAAAAATGGTAAAGGCAGGTATAATTAGTTTTGAATTGATTGTGTACAAATTAAATTATTTTGGTGGGGAACCATCTGATATATTTGAATTGTTCAATTGTCTATTGTTATTTATTAACACATCTATATACTTAGAAGTTTGAGATATGAAAACTATTATATAATTTGTATTTATAGTTGCACCCTCATAATTTGTATTGTAATTGAACAGACATTTTAAAATTCAAAAAGCATTTTTTAAAAATTACAATCCCTTCATTAGTCAGAATATTTTTAGAGGTCACACATTTTGGAGGCACAATTGTAATTTCAAGAATTATAGAAACATTCTTAAGGAATCATTCAATCTCTTACTAACAGCATGCATTTGCCTATCATCTTACCAATAAAATCGATTGTATTAATTGTGTTAACAGCATAAAAAGTATCGATCGAATAAAACAACTTAGCAACTGGAGGGAATGGAGTTGAGAACGCAGTGCTTTAAGATTGCTGAGTTTGGGAGCAGGTGATCCATGTGGAACCATCTGATTCACAAACTAGGGAGTACAGTCCTGTCCCTGATGGGGCATTTGGAAATGAATGTTGATCTGTGTCATTGTTTCCTGACTTAATTTTGTCTGGACAGAGATGTTAGTGATTTACATATATTGTGCATCCAGTGATAGCTTTAAAATGTAATAAATAATCTAATACCATTAAAAATATACAAATCATAAATTTCTATGTGTAGAATTAGTGGGCTTAATTTAAGCCTAATTTGCTAGGAGAGAAATCCTTTGGAATTAAATGAGGAATTGGCTGTTACTGTCTGTTGACTTTTAGAGTGTTAATCCAACTTTGCATCCAGTCCTGTGGGATGGATCAGGTTAATATTGCACTGAATGAATCATGTTTAGAGAAAATTTGCATATTAAAACAAATTAATGCTCACCAGACATTTCTGAAAATTAAGAGATCAGAAAATACACGGACGGTGAGGCAGCACCTACCTTCACTGATAAGTCTTTTCATATGCTGCCTGACCTGCCAGGCATTTCCACCATTCCTGATCATATTTCAGGTTTCCAGCATCAAAAGTATTTTGTTCCTGTATTTCAGATTCTCCGAAGATGAAATATCATCAATCATAGAATCCCTGCAGTGTGGAAATAGGGCCTTCGGCCCAACAAGTCCACATTGACTCTGAGAGCATCCCACCCAGACCCATCCCCCTCTAACCCACCTAACCTACACATCCCTGAACACTACAGGCAATTTAGCATGGCCAATCCACCTGGCCTGCACACCTTTGTACTGTGGGAGGAAACCCACGCAGACATGGGGAGAATTTGCAAACTCCACACAGACAGTCACCCGAGGGTGGAATCAAACCCAGGTCCCTGGTGCTGTGAGGCAGCAGTGCTAACCACTGAGCCACCATGCCGCCCCCTTTCAGAAAAATAATCTTCAGATCCAACTGACCCAATTAAGATGAACATTTTTCCTAATCATGCATTCACCCTTTACAAAACTGTAAGCATCTTAATGCTTACGTTGCTGGTAAAACAAGGTTTTGCTACTAGTTTCAAAGGCACCATAGATAGTCTAAAGTGACTTTTCTGGATGCCTCTTGAAGTAGCAACACTAAAGCAACAACCACAGCCATTTTTCTTGGACCATTTATATTATTCAGTTGTACTTGGCATACGACTTTGTAATGGATCACTTTTTCGAGCTTTTATGACCTTTCACAATGCATTCTTTTATGTTTTGTTTGCTGGAACAGCTTCTGACTCCTCTCCAATTCAGCAAGCCACTGTACAAATTTTTCTAAAAAATTATGACAAAGCTATAGAGAACTTGAATGCAATGGAAAAAACAGCGCCATTGTTAACTTTGGTTGGGAAAAGCCAAATGAAAGCTGGCAAATATGAGGTAATATGTATTTCTGAAACACATTTCTCAAAATGACATATAATCTGGGGAATTTCAATATTGAATAATGTATGTATTCAAGTGTTGGTGAAGGAGTAAAATTTGGGGAACATGCAATATGCCCAGAAACTAGCTCCACTGTGCACACTTCTGAGTATAACATCAGGTCTGGAGAGATGCGTATTTATAGAATCATAGATTTTCAACAGTGCAGAAATCTGCTTTTTTGCCCCTTAAGTCATTGCCAATTCTCTGCAAGAGGTCTTTAGGCACCGCCTTTCCCCTGTGGTCTTGTAAATTTATTTTCTTCAAGAGCTAATGCAATTCCATTTTGTAAGCTATGACTAAATTTGTCTCCACCACACTTAGGCTGTACATTTCACATCCTAACCACTTGTTGTGTAAAATTTCCACCTTTGGTTCTTTTGCCAAGCATCTTAAATATGAGACGTCGACTTCTCAACCTTCTACCAATGGGAACAACTTATGGCCAACTACTTTATCTAAACTCCTTCTCATAATTGTGAGAAACTTTATGAAATCTCCTCTCAGCTTTTCCTTTTGTTAAGGAGAGGAACTCTAGCTTCTCTAATCTACAAATGTAAGTGAGGTCCATCATTTTTGTAAAGCTTTTCTGCATCATCTCCAAAGCTCTTCTATCTTTTTTTATGGTGGCTAACATTGGACACAATACACCACTTTAGATTGATCTGTTGTTTCATAAATGGCCATCAATACATATTTGCTTTTGTACTTGTCTTCATAAAGTTTCTTGAAAAGAAACAGAAATTACTGGAAAAGCTCAGCAGGTCTGGCAGCATCTGTGGAGAGAAAGCAGGGATAACGTTTCAGGTCCAGTGACCATTCCTGAGAACTGGAGAAGAGTCACTGGACATGAAACATTAACTTTGATTTCTCTCCACAGTTTCTGCCAGACATGCAAGAAGACAGCTCATCATTACTTTCTCAGGGGCAGTTTGGATGATGAGCAATAAATGCTAGCCTAGTCACCAATACCTTGATCCCATGAAAAAAATAAATGAAAAGAATGATCACATTACCATGGAAACATCTTCCCTCTCATCCAACAATCACAGTTTCAGTCTGATTCTTTTTAATAGGGGCAAAGTGAATAATCTGTTAATCCCCTGTACCTACATACAGTTAAATACAACTAATGTCATCCTAACTATATTCTGAAACAAGATAACATTTTACCTCATCTACAACGTATACAGTTGAAATACAAGCACTACATAGAGCAGCATAATTGAAGAAATCCATGACTAATGAATTCATCACCAGATGCCTTGGAAAGGCAGCCAACATCATCAAAGACCCATCCCACCTTGGCTATAATCTCTTCCAACCTCTTCTGTCAGGCAGAAGATACAAAAGCTTAAATGCATACCAACATGTTCAAGACCAGCTTCTTCCTTGCTATTCTACTACTGGATGGACCTCTCGAATTTCAGGTCTAATATTGATCTTGCTTCTGAAACATCTTCTTTGCAGCTGTAAATTTATATTTCTTGGTCTGTTCAATCACGCTATGATCTTTGCGCAGTATGATGTCTGTACTGCACACAAAACAAAACTTTTCACTGTACCCAGGTTCATGTAACAACAATAAATCAAATCAAATTAAAATTCCTTGTCACCTGTGTAACTTGATTCATCATTATCTTCATCCACCTCTTCATAATTTTCTTTGTCTTGTGTCACTTTGAGGATCTTACTTTTTTACTTTGGGCAGTTCACCACATTATGGTGCTATGGTCACAACTCAAGCACATAGTGACAGTTGGGTTAGTGACAGTTCCTTGGGTGTTCCTGGCATTCATTCACCCATTATTATTCTTCGAATTTTGTCTCATTCTATCAGCCTCTAATCATTCTGTTGTGTTGATGCTGTTATGGCTGTATCCAAATTATTTTGAAATCTGCTAATCAGTGACTGTTCTCTTTGTGTCTCATTAGTCCCATGAAGGAAGAAAGAAATAACTGTAGCCAAAATATTTTCTTTTCAAGGCATCAGACATCTATTTCAACTGACCCCCTAGTCTGAAAACTGAGAACAAATTAAAAGCTGTCCATGTGCCACAATGCCTTAGAAAAATCCAGTAACTTAAACATTAACACTGATCCAAGAATTGCCAAATTTAAATTTTTCAATCCGTTAAAGTTCATGACAATATTTTTGATGTAATGATGATCTGTTTCTGAAAGATATCAAATTCTGATCACGTCTGAAAAGCATTTAACAGATCATCCTTAACGTAGAGTGCATTCAAGAGTTTTAACAAATCCTGCAAGAAGTCAAATTTGAAGTACTTTGGAAGTGAATGCCCATTTGTTGGACGGTCTGATCTGCCAGGTATATGTTCTAGCTACTGAATTACAATCTCAGCCCTGATGCACGTATTGATCAGTTTCTTGAGAGTAAGTTTCTCCTCTTTCATTCGTCACGGTATCACAGCAGGATCTCCTTTGCCTAATGCAATCCTGTCATCGTTAGGTCATTTAGCTCTGTAAATGCATAGGATTCTGTTAGCTATGTCAATGCAGACACATGTTGATCAATGAATTCCTTTTCATTTTGGTACCTAATATTGAACACATACCATTCATAAGTTACATTAGTTTGGGGTGTAAAGCATGCCTTCAAGAATTTCAAGATTCCCCTTTTTTACTTGCAAATATCATCATGTACTAAAACTGAGTATCTGTTTATCCTGTCTGCCAGTATGACTCGGTGGCTTGATTTCCCTGTATTTAAAGTTTGCACTGTGAAAATAGTTGTTGTACTAGTAGTTGTTCAGCAATTCCATTAAGTTTCTTGAACCATTTACTTGCTTGTGTTCTGTCTTTCATGTACTTCCCCTTTGTTCTCTCTCCTTTCCACTGAATCCCATTCCCTTCAGTCACAAAATACAAAGGCATTAACATTAAGTTTGTAATCCTAAAGCTTTTATCATATCTCAAAATTCTTTTTACAATGTAGGATGCACTGAACAGCTTTCAGAAAGCTTTGGATCTCGAACCTGAAGCTTCTGAAATAAGAACTGCAAATACAGTTAATGCGAGTGTAGAAATATATTACCATATGGGTCTTTGCTATGCTGAACTGAATCAACTCAGAGAGGTGAGAATATTATTTCTTATTGTGATGAATTCATGTCAATTAGGCTCTCTTACTTTAAGTAATTTTTAATTGATATTTTTCAGGCAATGGATTCATTTAATAATGCAATGAAATTGGTCCCAAATTTTGCTAAAGCTTATTATCAGCGAGGATTATGCAATTTGAAGCTTCGTGACTTTAATTGTATTTATGACTTTCACAGAGCACTTACAATCAACCCCCAACTCTTTGAGGTATTGTGGTTACCTATTTATGCATTGATTTGAGGTAATTGTATCCAGATTGATACAAAATAATTAATTAGTTGATACATATTCATTATCACTTTTTAAGTGTCATGTTCACAGATATGTCTATTATTTGTAAGTATTGCTTATTTTTTAAGTGTTGAGAACACTTAGCAAATAATATTTATTAGTTTTGTGGTATTTTTGGTTTGTAAAAAGAAGTGCTAACAAAAAAATTAGAAACCTTTATCATGTAGTTGATTCATGTATACGTCAAAGCCTAACTCATAAAAATAGCTCATTGACACATAATTTATCAGTGCCAACTATGAAGAAAAGTCATTCCACTACAATCCTGGCCCAAAACATTCCATCAGGGTTGAAGTGGGCACTGACCCAGAACATCCCTGCTGTAAATAAATATTTGTTTTGGATTTTGATTATACGGTGTCGACATTTTCCTTCTGTTTCTATCCCTCACCCACCCTTTGACCCTAGAAAGCAATCCACTCTTATGTGCGTGTAATGAACTGAGGCAGAATAACAGAGTTGAAGTCATATTTTCAAGCTCTACTTTTAAACTGACAAGGGGTTAAATCAGGTCACATAGTTTTTTGGAGAAAGACTTTGTTAAATATTGCATAAATAAAATGCAGGGACTAGTTCAGTTTAGGAAACCTGGTCAGCATGGTTGACCCTTGGGGCTGAAGGGTCTGTTTCTGTGCTGTATAACTGTATGACTCTAAGTATTTGTCAGAATTGCCTCTTCAGGTGAGCCTGAAATCTTCGACCTTTCAAGACCAGGCCTTGATCTACGATTTTCCTCTCAGCCCTTACCTTACATCTGACCCACCAGACTTTATAATGTTCTTCACAACTGCCAATGTATAGCCTAAGTATACACTGACACCAATAATGGCCCAAATTTGGAGTATTTACCTCCTCTGATACTGGGTTCATGATGATGAGCCCTGTAATATTCACAGCTCCACAAACATTACCATTTGTGAGGGATGCAGAGGATGACTGGTCCTAGCCTTGTTCGTTAACATTTTCTACACCCTAAGGATTTATTTTAAGGTTTGGACAGATGACCTACTGAATGTGCTGCTCTGCTTCCTGTTCTGGTCACATAAACCAAACCTTTTCAGTTAACATTTTTAAGTTTTAACTTCCAAGATTCAAACAAAATTGGTGAGTTGACCAGTGCAAACAAAAAAAAATTGAGAAAGCTTTCTTGGATGTCGGTGATGGAGGAGATAAATATGTCATTGGATTCTAATATGAAGTAAAATCTATTATCAAGTAAAAAAATTGGTGCCCAGTTTCCTGTTTCACCATCTACCTTAAGGAAGATTTAATAACAGCTACCTTTAAGAGCAAATATAATTTGGAAATGAGCAGGAGGTTACATAGATAAGATTAGATGAAATATGGTAGGATGATACTTTTGTGTAGTGTAAACACCAATCATAGTTGTGCTGAATAATCTCTTTCTATGCTGCAAAATCTGTCTAATCCTATGTCAATATTTTATTTATCTCGGTCTTTTTCCTTCTGCTGCAGATCAACAAACAGATGGTCACAAATCCTAAAGACCTTATTCTGTAGAAACCATTTACAAATCTGAAATATATTTTCTCTTGATTTGATCATTGACCTTCCCTTAGGTTTTCCATGAAATTCTGATTTGGTGAAGATGTTGGCATAAGCCCTATAGCCCTGGGTTTATTTAATGGTGTACTGCAGGGTGCAATTCCAGTCAGTCATACTTAACCATGGAAACATGGAATTCCAAGGCAGTGTTGTGAACAGAGACAAGTCTCTACCTGCAGTTCTTCTTCAACGAGCTTGTACAAAGATTTTAAAATATAGCATAAAATGTTTATCCTGAAATACTATTTAATTTGTAAACTTTATAATGCTATGGAAGAATTCCAAAGAAATGGTGTCTTTACCAGGGTCGTCTTCGTTTCCATAGGTCTATCTAAGTCGAGCTGTTTATTATGCAATGCAGGGACGCTATCTTAAAGCCATTCTAAGCTGTAATGAAGCATTAAAGATTGAGCCCAGAAGTATAAGAGCTTTTCTATGCAGAGGAGCACTGAAATTCTACAGTAAGGTAATGTGAAATCATTTTATTGTGCTCATTTTCTACAGTCAGCAAAACATTATCTTTGGGAAATAAATGCAATGGCACTGCTTGTTAAACAAAAGGTGGGGCTGATACATGATTGAGTTGGGTGACTGGCAAACAAACATTCTGAAGGTGGCCAAAGGGCTGTCAAGAGCTGAGACAGGCTGCTGAAAATGCCTACCTCTGTTCTCTGGGACACATCCCCAAAGCCTTCTCCTACTCTCCATGGCAACCCATGCTGCTTCACCCAGTGTGTAGGCAGTGCAGAATCATTGATCTGTATCATGGCAATGGTGGAAAAGATTTAAAAATATCGCTATTCATAACTTGTTTTAAAAATTGCTATTATTTGAACCTCATAAAAATGTCAATCAACCGGACGTTTAAAGAATCAATAGTAGAATCTACTTGACACCTCTTTTTCTAATATAAGTAAGCATTGAGCCATTGACGAAAGCAATGCAATATAAAAATTATAAATCAAGTCATGTTTTCCCTTGTGTACAGCTGTTCCAACAAACTAATAGAAGTCTGTACTCTCAGCCAAGCATGCATAATAAAGACAAAATTTGGTAGAAATCCCAGAATTAAGTCCTGTTAAAGGTCTGTGGAATCCCTCTGACCTCACAAAAATCTAGCTCATTAACTCTGCTTCTCTCTCCACCTGTTGAATATTTCCAGAATTTTGTGTTTTTATTTCAGAATTGTATAATTAATTTAGATCATCTCTCATACCTTTAAATACCAGAGATTGTACCTGGAGTCCAATCCATTTCTCCTCTTTTGGCAATTCCCTTAACAAAGAAACCAGTCTGGTGGCACTTTGTTGCATTCCTTCAAGGATAAATCTGTTCCTTCTTAGATAAAATCATATCTGCACCCAGTACTCTAAATGTGGCCTCACCAAAGTCCTGCTGAATTTAATAAAACTTATTTGTACTAATGCTTCAACTGGTTTGTACCTAAAGCAAACATAGCCTTTGCTTTCCTAATTGCTTACTGTAGCTGCATGATAATATTGTGTGATTCATCTGTAGGAATACTCAAGTCCCTCTAAACGCAAACATTTTCTCACCACTTATCAGAGAAATGTCCTTATAAGGTGCTTGCTCCTCTTTATCGAGTTCTTGGGTCATCCAATCCTTAAGCTTACTCCTCCTCTTGGAATGTTACCAACCCCTGTTTTTGATCAAGTTCTATCTTGATAATCTCTTATTAGCCATTCTCAGGAGCAGCATGTGACATGAAGATTCTTAGTCTGATTTTTTAACTCTCTTCTGAGGGTTAGATATGTGACTCACCTTGTCAGAGTATCCCAGAGTAAAACTCAGTAAAACATGTGAATGACACATACTAATCTGACTTGTCTGTACATTTCAAAATAGAACTCTAATATAACCTGTATGTTCATTTCCAAGTTTTACTTGTCTTTTTTAACCATGTGTTTAAGATCCTTGAACTGTTTCAAGCACTGGCATCCAGGATCTATGTGGTATAATTCTGCTGCTCACAATCCTCACCATGTCCTACTTGGCATCTTTATTTGCTCATGTCACCTCCTCCTCATGCTCATACATGGCATTATCCCAATAAGTTTGCATATATTGCATCAAACAAATACTCAGATATAGAGAGGATTGAGCAACAACTAACCAATAATTGTGTTTATTATTTATACCAGATAAAAATTAGCAAAAGGCAGGAAACATATTTAGTGGGTTTTCTTGAATAAGATTTTAAAAATGAAAACTTTTCAATCTATTTTCTCATTTTCTTCTAGTTAAAAATCTCCAAAGAGTTTTAATTGATGTTAAACTAAAATCACACTTGGCAGCTGATTTCCTCATTAGATTTATACAAACAAAATACCTGAGAGATAAAATAAGTATTCACCTAAGCTGCCAGTTGATGTATGTCTGTGTACATAACAACAGTGTGACATTTCAAATGTAATCAGATGGTTGTAAAGCATTTTATGACATTCAATGGGCATAATACTGCACTACAACTTGTTTGCCTTTCAAGATTACATTCTTGGAGAATCCTGAATGACTCGAACGAATGTACTGGCTCAGGGAGCTGTTGGGTGTGTTCAGTCCACTGGTCGATGATGATCTTTCAGAACTGTTGCATCTGGTCTGACATCCGACATAATCTGTACTGAATCATAGCTGAATCTGTCCTACTTTGTTATGACCAAAAATGTATGAGGTCAATGTTACAACTGATGGATTTGGCACCTGATGGGTCATGATAATACGTAGATCTATGCATACCGTTAGAGCAGTGATGGCACATCCATCTGCTGGAACAACATAAAACTCCCAAGGATTCATATTGGCACTTAAGATATCACTTAAGGCAACTTATCTTGTGTGGATTGCATCAGTTTTGTGCAGTTTCCTCATGTAAGGTGCTAACAGGATGACAGTCTCACGGGCATTAATGTCAACCTTAGCATGTAGTGCATGTTGTCTATTTTAGGCGGCAAAGGTTTCAAGGCAGCGACATCCACCATGTCCATCTCAGATTCTGAGGTCTCTTCAACGTTTGGCAGAGGTTCTGGAACTGTCGTAAAGGCAGTGGAGGAGCTGGGCACATTTTGCTTCTGCACTGTTTGAGAGTTTGCAGCTTTCATATGGTCCACATGCTTGTTCAGGACTGTTGCACCTACCTGAACTTTATACGTCACTGAACCTGACCTTGTGTCGACCATGCCTCTCACCCATGCGGGGCCATTCCTGCGTTCCTACATCAAATTTCATCCCCTGATGTAAACTGTCTCTCTCACTTAGCGGAGTCTTGTGCCCAGCATTGGCATTCCTGATGCCATTTCACCCTCTGCCCCATATTTAGAAAGATCAGATTTGACCTGGTGCAGAGTCTTCTCCCCATTAGCAACTCTGCTGGAGCTTTCCCTTATTTGCATGAGGGGTGGTCCTATAAGCAAATAGGAACCGGGACAGATCCTGGGTATCTCGTCAAGCTGTAGGCTGTTTCTTTAAGCATGCCTTCAAAGTTTGGACTGCTGTTTCTGCCAGACTATTGGATGATGGATGGTATGGAGCTGTCCTTATATGTTGAGCACCATTCAACTTCAGGTAATACTCAAATTCCCTGCTCGTAAACGATGTCCCGTTAACTGTGACCAACACATCCGGGAGTCCATGTATTGGAAAAGATGTGTGTGCTTTTTTTTATTGTTGTCCCCATGTTTGACAAATGGACTCTATGCACATCAAGCCACTTTGAGCGGACATCCACAATGACTAGTAACATTGAGTCCATGAAATGACCTGCATCTTCGATGCGTAACCAAGTCCAGTGTTTATCCAGCCGTTCCCATGAATGTGGGGGAGCTGCTGGCAGTAAGTTTTGTCCATGTTGGCACTCTGGGTACTGCTGCACTGACATGGCTGTTTTGTCCATGTTGGCACTCTGGGTACTGCTGCACTGACACGGCTACATCTGCATCCAATCCTGGCTACCAGACGTTATTTCTCACCAACATCTTCAAATTGGAAACCCATAGATGACCCTGGTGGAGTTCAGCCAGTATCTGATGTTGATTTTTGCTCAGGACAATCATCCTTGCTCCCCATAATAATATGCTGTCCTCTATTGTGATGTGATCTCACTGGGTCCAAAAAGGTATCAATTCTAGTTGTAACGGCCCTTTGGTTTCTCCCATTACCACCAAAACCAGTTTCAGTTTTACCAGGACCGGATCTTTCTGTGTCCAGAGACTCATATTGTCAGCTGTGACTGGAACTATGTTCAGAAAATTTAAAGACTCTTCCAGTGATGGTGCCAGCGGTGGTGTATCTGCCAGTAGGAGGAGGCTGAAGGCATCTGCATTTGCTACTTGGCCTCCCAGACGGTGTTCCAACTTGTAATTATACGCACTTAGTATTAGAGCCCACTGCTGAATTTGGCGTGGAGCTGTGGGCGGCACTGCCGTGTTCTCGTTAAGTAGATCTAGCAGGAGCTTGTGGTCACTTATTAGTCCAAATTTACATCTGTTAAGGTATTGGTGGGACTTCCTAACTTGAAATATGACCACCAAACCTTCCTTCTCTATCTGGGCATATTTACGCTCTGCATTAGCCAAAGCCCTAGATGTATATGCTATTGGGTGTTCCTCTCCATTGGACCATCTATGAGCTAATACTACCCTGATGTTCTATTGGAAGACATTGCTTTTCAATACCAGATCTTGCTTGGGATCATAGTGTGCCAATGCCTTCGAGAATGATAGCTGTTCCTTCACCTCTCTGAGAGCTATGGCTTGGCTGCATGACCATTTCCAAGGGTGGCCCTTTTTTAATGGGGGAGGCGATGGCCTAGTGGTATTATTGCTGGACTATTAATCCAGAGACCCAGATAGTGTTCTGGGGACCCAGGTTCAAATCCCACCAAGGCAGATGGTGGAATTTAAATTCAATAAAATATCTAGAATTGAGAGTCTAATGATGACCATGAATCTGTTCTCGATTGTCAGAAAAACCCATCTGGTTCACTAATGTCCTTTAGGGAAGGAAACTGCCGTCCTCACCTGGTCTGGCCTACATGTAACTCCAGACCCACAGCAATGTGGTTGACTCTGAACTGCCCTCTGGGCAATTAAGGATGGGTAATAAATGCTGCCTAGCCAGTGATGCTCTCGTCCCATTAATGAATAAAGGAGTAAAGAAGAGATGATGCAAAGGTGCCAGGATGGAGGCCCTGTTATATATGCATCATCCATAATAATTCACCAACTCAAGAAATGACCTTAGCTCTGGTACAGACATGGGAGCCGGGGCACCTTTGATCACCCCCACTTCATCTCCCAACTGATGTAACCTGGTCTTGTTGACTCTGTAGTCCAAGTAGGTCACTTGGGGTGCCTGGAACATACATTTTTCCTTCTAAGGCACAATGTCCCCTGGGAAAAAAAACATCTAAGGACTATGTCAAAGTTCTCTAAGTGCTCCTTATTGGTCTTCCCTCTTATTAGCACATCATTTCGACAAATAGTGACATGGGGTAGACCTTGTAAAATGCTCTCCATCGTCCGCTGAAAGATTGCACAGGCTGACGATACCTCAAATAAGAACATAAGAACATAAGAACTAGGAGCAGGAGCAGGCCATCTGGCCCCTCGAGCCTGCCCCACCATTTAATAAGATCATGGCTGATCCTTCTGAGACTCAGCTCCACTTTCCCGCCCACTCACCGTAACCCTTAATTCATTTACTGTTCAAAAATTTATCCAGCCTTGCCTTAAAAACATTCAGCGAGGTAGCTTCAACCGCTTCACTGGGCAGGGAATTCCACAGATTCACAACCATTTGGGTGAAGAAGTTCCTCCTGACCTCAGTCCTACATCTGCTTCCCTTTATTTTGAGGCGATGCTCTCTCGTCCTAGTTTCACCTGCTAGTGGAAACAACCTCCCTGCTTCCACCTTATCCATTCCCTTCATAATCTTATATGTCTCTTTAAGATCTCCCCTCATTCTTCTGAATTCCAATGAGTATAATCCTAGTCTACTCAGTGTCTCCTCGTAATCCAACCCTCTCAACTGGCAAATGGCAATCTTGTATATTGGTACAAACCCTTATGGGTATTAATGTAGCAAACTTCTGGGAATCCTCATCTTACAGCATTTGGAAGTACACATGGCTCATGTCTACCTTTGTGAAGGACAGCTCCCCTTGCCAGCTTTGCACTTAAGTCCTCTCTGCAAGGGATTGAGTATTTATTCAGTGCCGTTTGTTTAAAATACCCTCAAAGTAGGGATAAGTGGGTGTTTTTCTGGCTGGCGGTCAGTGGCTAGTGGTGTGCCTCAGGGATCAGTGTTGGGACCTCAATTGTTTACAATTTACGTAGATGATTTGGGTTGGGGACTAAGTGTGGTGTATCAAAATTTGCAGATGACACTAAAGTGAGTGGTAGAGCAAAGTGTGCAGAAGACGCAGAAAGTCTGCAGAGGGATATAGATAGTCTAAATGAGTGGGCAAAGGTCTGGCAGATGGAGTACAATGTTGATAAGTGTGAGGTCATCCATTTTGGTAGGAATAACAGCAAAATGGACTATGTTTTAAATGGTAAAAAATTGCAGCACGGTGCTGTGCAGAGGGACTTGGGTGTCCTTGTGCATGAATCGCTAAAAGTAGGATTGTAGGTGCAGCAGGTAATTAAAAAGGCAAATGGAATTTTGTCTGCCATTGCTCGAGGGATGGAGTTTAAAAACAGGGAGGCTATGCTGCAGCTGTATAGGGTCCTGGTGAGGCCACACCTGGAGTACTGTGTGCAGTTTTGGTCTCCTTACTTGAGAAGAGATATACTAGCACTGGAGGGGGTGCAGAGGAGATTCACTCGGTTGATTCCAGAGTTGAGAGGGTTGGATTATGAGGAGAGACTGAGTAGACTGGGATTATACTCATTGGAATTCAGAAGAATGAGGGGAGATCTTATAGAAACATATAAGATTATGAAGGGAATAGATAAGGTGGAGGCAGGGAGATTGTTTCCGCTAGCAGGTGAAACTAGGACTAGAGGGCATTGCCTCAGAATAAAGGGAAGCAGGTGTAGGACTGAGGTCAGGAGGTACTTCTTCACCCAAAGGGTTGTGAATCTGTGGAATTCCCTGCCCAGTGAAGTGGTTGAAGCTACCTCACTGAATGTTTTTAAGGCAAGGCTGGATAAATTTTTGAACAGTAAAGAAATTAAGGGTTATGGTGAGTGGGCGGGTAAGTGGAGCTGAGTCTCAAAGATCAACCATGATCTTATTAAATGGCGGGGCAGGCTCGAGGGGCCAGATGGCCTACTCCAGCTCCTAGTTCTTATGTAAAGGCAAACCGACACATCGGGCTTCATAATTGGTACAACTGGTGCTGCCTGTTCTGCAAACTCCACTGGTTTGATGATTCCTCCATTTTCCAGCCTTCTAATTTCTGCCTCTACTTTTGACCGTAAGGCAAATGCCACTGGGTGGGCCTTGCAAAATCACAGAATTGCTTCCTGGTCGACATGCAAGATGGCCTTGGCTCCTTTAATAGTCACTCGACCTTCCTGAAAGCCTTCTGAGTATTTAATTAGGACTTCACTCAGGCAGCCATTTTCTCATTGAAAAATGTTGAGCCAATCTAGATGAATCTTCCACAACCAATTTCGCCCTATCAACCTTGGGCCCCAAGCCTTTTACTACAATCGCTGGTAACTGAACCAGTTGCTTCTCATAGAAGACCGGCACCACAGATTTACCCTTAATCTGTAAAGGTTCCCTGGTATAGGTTCTCTGTCTAGCCGAGGTCTTGCACAAACTTAAGGGTTGGAGTCCAGAGTGAATTTTGGGAAAGACTGGTTCTGTGATCATTGAAACAGCCGGGCTGGTATTGACCTCCGTTAGAAACAGGTGACTGTTTAACCAGACATTTATTTCAGTACCTTTTATCTCTGATACAATTTATTTTGATTGGTTCTGATTTGGATGCTGCTAAGCAATTTAATTTTTTCAAACTAGATGTAGGATGTGCATTCTCGTGGATACCGGCCTATGAGTTCTCTTGCTCAGTTTAGGTCTAGTGGGATTTTTTTGCTGTCTCGAGCAAAGAAGAAAATTTTAACTGTTTGGCTGAGCCTTGGTTTTGTTCTGGGGTTTTGCTGTGGACTGACCTCGAGCATGTCAATTCAGGATATGACCTGAGGGAGATTAAGCAATTGTCTTTACTCAAGAGATATTAGGAACTGCCAATGCTGGAGAATCTGAGATAACAAGTTGTAGAGCTGGAAGAACGGAGCAGGCCAAGCAGCGTCAGAGGGAATCTGAGATAACAAGATGTAGAGCTGGATGAACACAGCAGGCCAAGGTCTAGACCCGAAACGTCAGCTTTCCTGCTCCTCTAATGCTGCTTGGCCTGCTGTGTTCATCCAGCTCTACAACTTGCTATCTCAGATTCCCTCTGATGCTGCTTGGCTGCTGTGTTCATTCAGCTCTACAACTTGTTATCTCAGATTCTCCAGCGTTCTCCAGTAAAGTCTCTTGACTTTACTCAAGTGGTGTTTCCCAAGCTCAGTCAGACTGGTGAGGGTGTCCACTTCCATCAGAATATCCTGCAACTCATATTCCATATGCCGCATTTTGAATGATAAAGCCGGTTGTACTGCCTGTTTGAAGTCCAATTGAGCTTCAGCTATTAGGTGCTTTTGCATGGTTACATCATTAATCCCACATCTCAAATGATCTCTCAGTATCTCAAAAGGGTTAAACCAAAGTCACATGCCTCTGCTAATCGTCTTAACCTTGTCAAAAATTCCTATACAGATTCCCCGGTTCTCAAATTGCTAAGTAAAACCAATAGCATCTCAGATTTAGAGGCAGCTTGGGGTCATAATATTCTTAACTAAATCTGTCAACTCTTGAAAGGTTTTAGTAGCTGATGCCTCAGGGAAAGTTAGGCTCCTAATGACTGAAAAAACTGCATGTCCACAAGCTATCAGGAAAATTACTCCTTGCTTTTCATCTCCCCGAATGTCATTTGCCTGGAAAAAAAATATATTATTTCCACATCCTGTGCCTAGTCTTTGACAGCATGATTGAATAAGTCAAGCTTCCTAAATAATGGCGTGATGTGCGAAATGCTTACCCTAACTCAAAGATGATCGTTGCGAGTGAATTTCATTAGGAGCGTGCTTTTCTCTCATAACCACTAAAACAACTCTGCAGAGGCCGGTACTCTGTCATCAAGTTACTCTTTGTTTACACAGGGAGAGTACTTGACACTGATCCAGTTTCCTCAGAGTGAGCAGGACGTCTGACACTCCTGTTTTTATCTGTCAGCCAGGGCTCCCTGATTGGACCAGGTTAACAGCCCCAATCAAAGAACTCACATTCTATGAGGTCTACCTGGCTGACTTCATTCCAACCACTACACACATCAACTATTTAGCGCCATATTTGAATAATCAACTTATTGACAGAAGTCAGGTATTGTATATGATGGGGCTGTTGAATGTTATTTAACTAAATAGCTTTAATACATTTGTGATATTTCATGTTGTTTTTCTTTCTAGAAATCATCATTATCTTGTGTTTGACTCAAACATTATTGAGAACCTTTTCCTTTGCAGGCATATCGTTTGGCGATTGCGGATCTAACTGAAGCAATAAACATGAATGAGACCTGCATCTTGGGTTATTTTAACAGAGCTGTCTGCTACCAGCAAATGAATGATCTTCAAAAGGTATAATGGAACAAATACATTGTAAGTCCTGAGGCTGAGGCTGAGGCTGAGGCTGAGTGGAATGTGAATTAAAAAAGGTCATTGTTATAAGGAGCAAGATGATCTACAATTTTCAGATGACATTAAAGTGGGATTTCTATTTTGTAAGCGTTCTGTAGACCATCTGGACGGATCTTTCTATAAACTTGTTTTCCTTTGGAAATACGGGATAAGGTCATGCTCTTGATTGGGTAAAAGCTAATTGGGAACACAAAGTTAATCTGGACAAGTTGTGATATTAATGAAATGCAAATGCATCTGTTGGCAATATACTAAACCTGCCATCTAAAAGGAGAGAAATTGAAGTTTATCCTAACATCAAGAATCTGCTTTTAGCTTCTTGCTCAATTAAGTTCATCCATCTACCATTCTCCTAACCATGTTGTGACTGGACTACTCTAACCCCCATCTTTCAAAGTCTATGTAGTGCCTATCTAGTGCACTGATCTGGTTCTGAGCTTATACTGGCCATTCCCATGTATCTTCTAGGGAGCTTCTAGCTGCATCGTTTTTGGGTAGTGACTAGATCTGGCCAGCAGAACACTACCTTCCAGTGAGATGTCATCACTGATAGAACAATACTGTCACTTTCTTTGCCGTATCTTATCAGGCCATCTCTAGATCACTGATGGAACAACTATAACTGTTCATTTTTGTTGGTCCCATCTCTGACTTAAGTCCATTTTAGTGGTGCTTTGGATGACGATCTTAGAACTTTCGTCTTATGTTCTCCTGTGGTGACAAGCAACATAGGATGCCTCCTGGCACCATTCCCCTTCTAGCTTGCATTTCGAAGTGAAGTAATAACTTTGAAGCCTCAAGAGCAATACTTGCAGTTTTGCTGGAGCTTCACACAGAGTTTTCTTGTAGATATGTCCAATGGATGATAAACAGTTTTTGCTGCAAACATTCCCCTTCACAGATATATATAGAATTTCTCACATTCAGACACAACTGCCAAAAAAATCTCTTTCTATGTTTAGATATGTTTTCAGCTAAGGTTACAGTTCTAGATACAAATAATTTCCATTTTCTCCTTTGTAACAGGGCTGCTCCTAATCCTTTTGTGGAAGCATCTACTTACACAATGACAAGTTTCTTTCTGTTTTAGTATGACGGGCCAATGTTCTTGTATTCTATTTCTTTGGATCTGCTGGGACTCTTGTTGTGTGACTCCAACCACTTGTACTCAGGATCATCTTTCATCAGATCTCTTAGATTTGCTGTGATGTTTGAAAGTTCTGTATTATCTCCAATGCAAGAACATATCTATCTTTAAATATCAAAAATTCACACCAATTCGAGACAGGGACTAACTAAAACCTTGTACAGTTGTAGGAAGCATCCTTTATTCATGTTTACCCATCCAACTTAGCTGCCTAATATCTGGCCATACCTGCATGTTAACATTCTATTCCATGTACAACGTTTCTCAAATGTTTTTTCTTCTGTTAAAGCTTCCATCTCAGAGTTGGCATTGACTTTTCAGGACTCAGCTGACTCTATTAATCAAGTACATCATTCTGAAGATTTGGACTCCAGCAATTTCACATTGCATTTGCCAGTGTTTAGCTGGATCCTGGCTTTCCTTGCTGTCTCAATGACTTCCTGTAGTTGGGTGGTCATGATCTGGATATTACCAACTTTTTCGCTGCTCCTTTATATTCTGTATGTGTCTCAGTTACTTTCTGCTGGAAAACACCTGGGCTTATTTTAAAGTCAATAGGTAGACAGAGGATTTTGTACTGACCAAATGACATGTCGAATATTATGCATGTTATGTTATGACTGAATCTGGAAGAGTGTACCATTGCCCTAGTTCCAGTACACCACAGAACACAACATAAAATACTTGTTCTGGTTACCCAGGTGACCAATGAAATAATTTATCTATATCTGTTTTTAAGTAAAAGGATCAATTTTATTTCTTTATTATCGAAACAGAATGTATTCATTGAGATGCATCACTGGTTTACAGAGCATCAGTAATAAAGAATAAAAGCTTATCCCTCTAATTATTTACCATACATGATTCTCTGTAGCAATTGGCTTTCTGAGAAAGAAACAATGTGACCAACAGGTTATTCTTGAAGGCAAAAGAACATAGTATAGGATATTCCAATGTCTGTGGCTCTGGTGTTCTAGTGTGTGGTCAATTCACTGATCAGGCATGGCTGAAGTCTTGAAAACATAAATTGCTCAGAAAATATAGTCTCGAGATGCTTCTTCAATCACTTTTCAAAAGAACAAGTTGCTTTAACCTGAACTCAATAAGAGGGGTTTCTTTTCAGAAAATAGAGAGATCAAATTGACAGCTTATTCTTATCAGGCATTCATCCAGCTCAGGTGGTTCTCAGCAGGCTTCCCTCTAATCAAGCAATAACAAGAACCTTTTCCAAGCCAGCAGTTGTTCCCAGTCATATGTTTTGCAGGAAACCTTATTAAAAACCCTCGGTGTCAACAGCAAACTTTCAATGACTTTTTGTAAAGAAGCCACCCCAGATAATTTCAGAAAGCTGTCGAAGAGAATGGCAGTAAAGTAGATGACAGGTTATCTGAAGAATAGTCGATGATTAAGAAGGAAAGGGGGAGAGAAACTGAGAACAACCGCTATCACTGAAGATAGTGTATACTAATGGGATTAAAGGCTGTCATGTCCCCTGGTCCTGATTCTGAGGCTATTTGACAGCATAGACATTCACAAGCATTGCTTTTATCACAATCACCCAATATATCATTTTCTGCATTTCCTGCTATTTCCTGTGGTTACTGTTTGGAGGCCTTGAGGTCACTCCCACAAGTGATCTTTTCCCCCTGTTGTTTACTCATCTCCGTCCGACCTGATTCTTCATCCTGATCTCCTGAGCCAAGATCAGCTATAAGTATTGCAGCAATACCATCTTTGATTAGGAGTACTATCCCTCCACTTTCACGTAGTTTCCTGTTCTTCTTCAATGTCATATTGATCCCTTTAAATCCTGCAAACCTATGGTGGTCAAAAGCTGGAAAAACAAAGCAGGTTTATGAGCTTTTTAAAAGCCCAAATAAAAACAGTCTATTCAAGAACATTTAATATGTGCAACTAGGTTTATCATGTTGTCAAATAAAATTTATTGTTCAATTTAAATATTCTGTAACATTTTTCAGGCGTTGAAAGACTATGGGATAGTTCTGCTCATTGGAAGCCTCAAAAAATTGAATTTGAAGGTGTTCGTTAATCGTGGTCTGTTATATTTGAAGATGGATGACCATCAGAATGCACTAAAGGTCAGCAGAATAAATAAGACGACCAAGGACTTTCAGCAAGGAAAGAATGATAAATGTTTGGTGCACTGTTGGAGAACATAGATTCATACAGTTTCCAAATGGTGATATTTTGTTTGTCAGCCATGTGAAGACAAAAAACATAACACATCAGCTCTGGCTCTTCCAACAGACAGTACTTAATTTACATAGGTTTGTAGAAGAAGATGATAATTGCTGGTAATGGAGGGCATGGGGGCCACGATGGTAGGTATACAGGCATGAGAGGCCATGGGTTAGCGTAAATGGGGTATGGGGAATGTGGGGTTTGAGGGGCTGAGGGCAAAGTGGCTAGATTTTGTAGACTTCTTTTTCTTACAGCACTCCTCTACATTTGGCAGCCCAAAAGGCTGATTCTGAACTGTTTCTAGGGCTGGTCAGTCTGATTCCCATTGACATCAGCCCTTCCACCCCCAGCATCAAAAATCTGACTGACTATCTGGGGTCCTTTCTCCCAAGTTGGGTTTGTAGGTCTACACTCCTGAGACAGGAGTGAAAATTAAAAGACCGTAAGATATAGGAGCAAAATTAGGCCATTTGGCCCATCAAATCTGTGCCACCATTCAATCATTGCTAATATGTTTCTCAGACCCATTCTCCTGCCTTCTCCCTATAAATCTTAGAATTACAGAATCACACAGTGCAGAAACAGGCCGTACAGCCCAACAAGTTCACACTGATCCTCTGAAGAGCATCCCACCAAACCTATTCCCTTAGCCTATCCCTGTAACCCTGCATTTTCCATGGCTAATCCACCTAATTTACACATCGGTAGACACTTGGGCAATTTAGCATGGCCAATCCACCTAACCTGCACATCTTTGGACTGTGGGAGGAAACTGGAGCACACAGCAGAAACCCACGCAGACACGGGGAGAACGTTTAAACTCCAAACAGACAGTCGCCTGAGGGTGGAATCAAACCTGGCTCCCGGTCACTGTGAGGCAGCAGTGCTAACCACTGAGCTACCGTGCCACCCTAACCCTTGATCCCCTTACCAATCAATCAAGAACCTTTCTTTGTCCTGAGTACACTCATTCATTTGGCCTCCACGGCCCTCTGTGGCACTGAGTCCCACAGATTAACCACCCTCTGGGTCGGTTCTCATCTCAATTCGAAAGGGTTGTCCCTTCATTCTGTGTCCTCAGATCCTGGTCTGTCTTACTAGTGGAAACATTTTCTCCACGTCCACTCTATCCAGGTTTCTCAGTATTCCGTAGGTTTCAGCAAGAGACCCTGTCATCTTTCTAAGCTCCATCGAGTACAGAACCAGAGTGCTTAACCGCTGTTCATATGACAAGCCCTTCATCCCCAGGTTCATTCTTGTAAACCTCCTCTGGACCCCCTCAAAGGCCATTATAACCTTCCTTAGATAGAAGACCCAAAACTTCTCACAATATTCCAAGCGCAGTCTGACCAGACTCAGCAGAACATCTCTGCTCTTGTATTCTAGGCCTCTTCAAATGAATGTTAAAATTGCATTTGCCTTCCTAACTGCCAGCTGAACTTGCATGTTAACCTTAAGAGAATCCTGAACTAGGATTCCCACCTGGAAATCGAAATCCATTTCAAGCCCACCGACTCCCACACTACCTAGAATATACCTCCTCCACCCATCTTTCTGCAAAAATGCCATCCCCTATTCCAAATACCTTCGCCTCCGCCGCATTTGCTCCCAGGATGAAGCATTCCACTCCAGAACATCTCAGATGTCCTCGTTTTTCAAGGACCGCAACTTCTCCCCCGCAGTGGTCGAGAACGCCCTCGACCGTGTCTCCCGCATTTCCCGCAGCTCATCCCTCACACCCCCTCCCCGCAATAACAACCAAAACGGAATCCCCCTTGTCCTCACGCACCACCCCACCAACCTCCGGATCCAACGCATCATCCTCTGACAATTCCACCATCTGCAATCTGACCCCACCACCAAAGACATTTTTCCCTCCCCACCCTTATCTGCTTTCCGGAGGGACCACTCTCTCCGTGACTCCATTGTCCGTTCCACACTCCCCTCCAGCCCCACCACACCCGGCACTTTTCCCTGCAACCGCAGGAAGTGCTACACCTGCCCCTACACCTCCCCCCTCACCCCCATCCCAGGCCCCAAGAAGACTTTCCACATCAAGCAGATGTTCACCTGCACATCTGCTAATGTGGTACACTGCATTCACTGTTCCCGTTGTGGCCTCCTCTACATCGGGGAAACCAAGCAGAAGCTTGGGAACGGCTTTGCGGAACACCTACGCTCGGTTCGCACTAAACAACTCCACCTCCCAGTCGCGAACCATTTCAACTCCCCCTCCCATTCCTCAGATGACATGTCCATCCTGGGCCTCCTGCAGTGCCACAACGATGCCACCCGAAGGTTGCAGGACCAGCATCTCATATTTCGCTTGGGAGCCCTGCAGCCCAATGGTATCAATGTGGACTTCACAAGCTTCAAAATCTCCCCTCCCCCAACCGCATCCCAAAACCAGCCCAGCTTGTCCCCGCCTCCCTAACCTGTCCTTCCTCCCACCTCAAGCCCCACCCCCATCTCCTACCTACTAGCCTCATCCCGCCCCCTTGACCTGTCCGTCCTCCCTGGACTGACGTATCCCCTCCCTAACTCCCCACCTACACTCATCTTTACTAGCTCCATCCTCGCCTCTTTGACCTGTCTGTCTCCTCTCCACCT
Source organism: Ginglymostoma cirratum (assembly GCA_024137785.1). NCBI lineage: Eukaryota > Metazoa > Chordata > Chondrichthyes > Orectolobiformes > Ginglymostomatidae > Ginglymostoma > Ginglymostoma cirratum. The sequence continues at coordinate 29,337,689 of JAHRHZ010000133.1, read as the reverse complement.
ATCTTCTCCTCAATCCATCTTCTATCCGCCTCCCCCCCCCTCCCTATTTATTTCAGAACCTCCTTCCCCTCCCTCATTTCTGAAGAAGGGTCTCGGCCTGAAACGTCAGCCTTCCTGCTCCTCTGATGCTGCTTGGCCTGCTGTGTTCATCCAGCTCTGCACCTTGTTATCTCTGTTTTCCCAAGTCCCTTTGTGCTTCAGATTTCTGAAGTCTTTCCTCATTTCAAAAATAGTCTACACCTCTATTCTTCCTATCTAGTGTATAACCTTATGCTTTCCCACATTGTATTTCATCCACCACATCTTTGCCCAGTTTCGTGGCCTGCCCAAGTCCTTCTGCAGCTTCCCTTGTTTCCTCAACATAACCTGTCCCTCCATTTATGTTTGTCATTTGCAAACTTAGCAACAATACCCTCAGTTCCGCCATCCAGTTTGCTAATCTATAACATGATAATTATGGTCCCAAAACTGACCCCTGCAAAACTCCATTAAGTCAGCAACTGCCATCCTGCAAAAGACCCCTTTATCCCCACTCTGCCTTTTCCCAGACCTCTATCCATGCAAGTACCTTGCTCCTAACACCATGAACTCTTATCTAATTCAGCAGCCTCCTGTGCAGCACCTTGTCAAAGGCCTTCTGGAAATCCAAATACATCCACTGGCTCTCCTTTGACTAACTTGCTTGTTACCTCCTCAAAGATTTCTAATAGATTTATCAGGCACGTCCTCCTTAAACAAAGCCGTGCTGACTTAGCCCTATTTATCCTGCATTTTCAAGTTCTGCACATTCTCATCCTAATAATGGACTCTAAAATCTTACCACTGAGGTCAGGCTAACTGGTCAATTGATTCCTGTCTTCGGCCTCCTTCCTTTGTTAAACAAAAATGTTATACTAGCTGTTTTCCAGTCCACTAGAACCGTCCCTGATTTCAGTAGTTCCTGAAAGGTCACCAACAATGCCTCCATAAGACCATAAGACATAGGAGTGGAAGTAAGGCCATTTGGCCCATCGAGTCCACTCCACCATTTAATCATGGCTGATGGGCATTTCAACTCCACTTACCCGCACTCTCCCCGTAGCCCTTGATTCCTTGCGAGATCAAGAATTTATCAATCTCTGCCTTGAAGACATTCAATGTCCCGGCCTCCATTGCGCTCCGTGGCAGTGAATTCCACAGGCCCACCACTCTCTGGCTGAAGAAATGTCTCCTCATTTCCGGTCTAAATTGACCCCGTCTAATTCTAAGGCTGTGCCCACAGGTCCTAGTATCCCCACCTAACGGAAACAACTTCCCAGCGCCCACCCTTTCTAAGCCATGCATTATCTTGTAAGTTTCTATTAGATCTCCCCTCAACCTTCTAAACTCTAATGAATACAATCCGAGGATCCTCAGCCGTTCATCATATGTTAGGCCTACCATTCCAGCGATCATCCGTGTGAATCTCCGCTGGACACGCTCCAGTGCCAGTATGTCCTTCCTGAGGTGTGGGGCCCAAAATTGGACACAGTATTCTAAATGGGGCCTAACTAGAGCTTCAGAAGCACATCGCTGCTTTTATATTCCAACCCTCTTGAGATAAATGACAACATTCCATTCGCTTTCTTAATCATGGACTCAACCTGCAAGTTAACCTTTAGAGAATCCTGTACTAGCACTCCCAGATCCCTTTGTACTTCGGCTTTATGAATTTTCTCACCGTTCAGAAAATAGTCCATGCCTGTATTCTTTTTTCCAAGGTGCAAGACCTCGCATTTGCTCACGTTGAATTTCATCAGCCATTTCCTGGACCACTCTCCTAAACTGTCTAAATCATTCTGCAGCCTCCCCACCTCCTCCGTACTACCTGCCTGTCCACCCAACTTCGTATCATCGGCAAACTTCGCCAGAATGCCCCCAGTCCCTTCATCCAGATCATTAATATATAAAGTGAACAGCTGCGGCCCCAACACTGAACCCTGCGGGACACCACTTGTCACCGGTTGCCATTCTGAAAAAGAGCCTTTTATCCCAACTCTCTGCCTTCTGTCAGGCAGCCAATCCTCAATCCATGCCAATCTCCAATCCATCCACAATCTCCTTCAGAACCCGAGTGTAGTCCATCTGGCCTGGGTCATTTATCCACCGACAGACCTTTCAGTTTCCCCAGCACCTTCTCCTTGCTGTTGGCCAGTACACTGACCTCTGCCCCCTGACTCTGTCAAAGTTCTGGTATACTACTGGTGTCTTCCAACGTGAAAAGGAATGCAAAATGTCTATTCAGTCCCTCTGCCATTTCTCCATCCCCCACTACTACTTCTCCAACCTCATTTTCCAGTGGTCCAATGTCCACCCTTGCTGCTTTGTTACCTTTTAGATATCTAAAAAACAAACTTCTCCCACCTTATTGCTTTTTAAAACTTTCCAATCCTCTGGCTTCCTACTAATCTTCATCACATCGTCTGCTTTTTCTTTGCCTTCCCTCGTCAGCCATGGTTGCCTCATTCTCCCCCTAGTATGTATCTTCTTCCTTGGGATGAATTTTTACTGCGTCTCCCAAATTACCCCAGAATTTCCTATCATTGCTTCTCTACCGCTTTCCCTGCTAGGCTGTCCTTCCAATTAACTTTGGCCAGCTCCTCCCTCATGTCTGAGATAACAAGGTGTAGAGCTGGATGAACACAGCAGGCCAAGCAGCATCAGAGGAGCAGGAAGGCTGACGTTTCGGGCCTAGACCCTTCTTCAGAAATGGGGAGATCCACTGAGGTTTTTCCAGAGGGAGGAGGGTAACTTCTTCAGGGTAGGCATCCTTAGAAGAGGCTTCACAGTGGGGTTAAAATTGTTTCAGAGATAGTAGGAACTGCAGGTGCTGGAGAATCTGAGATAACAAGGTGTAGAGCTGGATAAACAAGCAGCATCAGAGGAGCAGGAAGGCTGACGTTTCAGGCCTAGACCATTCTTCAGAAGTGGCCATTTAATTTACCTTAATTCTCCAATGCAATGAAGCAAAACATTAAGAATATCAATAAATCTTTGGTTTATGAGACCCAATCTGCAATTATTTTACTATGGAAATAGGCCTAGCAATTTGAATCCTAAGCGTCTAATCTTGTAAATATTACATGGTATGTGTATGCCATCTTGGTACACCATGAAGGTGCTATAATCTGAAAAATGGGGTTACATTTTCTATATAGCTAGATATCAGGACATCTTTTAAAATTGATTTGTAGTGCAAGCTTCTGTCAGTTGTGTTCAGAATAATCAGGTCTGTGTGCGGCCTGGTCAGTGATCCTGAAGTAATTTGCTGGAAGTTACCTGCACCAAAGGCCTGAAATGGCACTCCTATGACAGGAGTGCAGACCCACAAACCCAATTCAGTGGAAGGAACCCCAGATAGTCAGGTTTTTGGTGCTTGGGGTGAAGGGCAGATCTTATTGGTAGCCAGGCCCAACAGCCCTGGAAACAATTTAGAGCATCATATCACACCAGCCAATTACCCCCACCTACCATCCTTTGCACTTACAGTCTCCATGACAATCCACCTACTATCTACTGTGGCAGACCACAGGACCCACACTGATAGGAAATTACATAAAGTTCTTACTGTATACTGATTAAATGACTGTTTAAAGAAGAACCTCATCTATCCCTCTCAATTTCCTCTCCCTCAATAGCTTCTGCACACCTATCTCAGACTGCTGCTGGAAATTTACATCATTTTCTATTTATTGATAAAACAAATCCTCATTCCCTACATATATCCTGCTTCTAATACTTCATCATTTTTAAAAATAAAAACAAGCAGTTGTATTCATAGCTCTGCACTGAAGACTTTATAACAACTTGGAGCTGTTAATCAAATGGAAAACGTAAATGCAAACCTCTCATTGTGATGAGATAAAAGGTACTGCAGATGCTGGAGAATCCGAGATAACAAGCATGGGGCTGGATGAACACAGCAGGTCAAGCAGCATCATAGGAGCAGGAAAACTTGACGTTTCGGGCCTAAACCCTTCATCAGAAATGGGGGAGGGGAAGAGGGTTCTGAAATAAATAGGGAGAGAGGGGGAGGCGGATAGAGGATGGATAGAGGAGAGGATAGGTGGAGAGGAGGCAGACAAGTCGAAGAGGCGGGGATGGAGCCAGTAAAGGTGAG
>JAHRHZ010000133.1:29293928-29333151 GCA_024137785.1 Ginglymostoma cirratum | reverse complement strand
ACCTACACTCACCTTTACTGGCTCCATCCCCGCCTCTTCGACTTGTCTGCCTCCTCTCCACCTATCCTCTCCTCTATCCATCCTCTATCCGCCTCCCCCTCTCTCCCTATTTATTTCAGAACCCTCTTCCCCTCCCCCATTTCTGATGAAGGGTTTAGGCCCGAAACGTCAAGTTTTCCTGCTCCTATGATGCTGCTTGACCTGCTGTGTTCATCCAGCCCCATGCTTGTTACCTCTCATTGTGATGCTAGGTTGTGAAGTCAGTAATGCAGTATAAATCCTAGGTTTGGCCTCAAGCTTATGTCAACAGAGTAAACTGCAATCACGTTTGCTTTAAATTGAAGGCAGCCAATTTCTTTTATTTTAAACACTAAGTACTTTAAATGCCTTGACAACTTGACAGATTGCAATTTTTTACATTGCTTACATATGTTCATATCTACATTTAGCGAGTGAACAGGATACTTCGCCTCTCCCTAAAATATCACTGGATCTCTGAAGGTCCCTTCCCTTTTCCAAAAGGTATCTTACCTCTGCAAAGAACTTCAGTAAGTTAGGAACTTCTTTAGTTTAAAGCCACAAGTCATGTTTTGGGTATCTTGCTTGTGAAAATTGTATTTGACTGGAGATAGCTGCACTTTTACATGCACACAAAAGCAAAATACAGTGGTTGCTGCAGATCTGGCAGCATTTATGGAGAAAGGAGGGGTGATCTTTTTGAATCCAATATGACTCTTAAGGACCCTTACATATGTATTTGTTTCTGTCAAGGGGTGTGTGAAAATTACAACCCACCCTTCTTTCTCTCCCATGCCCCTCACACCAATGGAAATGGTGGGTGCTTGGTTGCGGCTGGTCTTCCAGAATAACGGTTTTGAGTTAGGTACAGACCCACTGCTTCATTGTGAAAATTCATACCCGAGTTGTAATAAAATGGCAGGGAAGGGAAAGAGTTTATGCCGTGTTCCTGAAGAACACTTCCAGTTGTCACTTGTCACCTTTCACATGCCTTCATGAATTAGAAGTAATTCTGTTACATTTGTGATTTACCTCATCCATCCCTCTCAATTTCCTCTCCCTCAATAGCTTCTCCACGCCTATCTCAGACTGCTGCTGGAAATTTACATCATTTTCTATCATAAGCTGGCTGAACCCTGCAGTTCAATTACTTAATTTAAATGAAGCTGAAGGCCGATTTAGAGCATGCCCCAGTGACCTAGAAGGCTGACACTATTAAATTGTAGTTCACAGACCTGGCACTGCAGTGTTCTGTCGAGATTTTGATAATGAGAATAACAACTTGCATTTTATGGCACCTTTACTATAGACAAAACAACCAACAAGCTTTGCAAAGGTGTAATCAAACACAAATGCATGGTAATAGCACAAAGCATACAAATTTTTTAGTTTAGATACCTTTTTTTATTTTCTTGTGAACCCTGTTAACACAGGGCAGAAGCTTGGAATTATAAATTGAAATAGCATTGAGATGACCTAGGAAGAACAACCTGTCTATTTCAAGAGATTTATTGAGAACCAACTTGGTGTTTGACTGTGTTTAGAGGTCTGTCATTTGTCTTTAGGACTGATATCCTGTATGGAGGAAAGCTGTTGAAAAACACTAATTAGTATTGTTGTGAATGGGAAGTTTAAATTTTGGGCTATCTCCTTATTTTAAGGAGAAATTAATACTGTAGAGAATCATGCAATTTGTGATCTGTCCAACAACAAGCCTATGTGGTTTTGTTATCATGAAGACTGGGGTTTTGGCTTGTGTGTTATTGAAACACAGGTGCCAGTTAGTTACTACACCAAATGCTGAGAAAATCCTATACGCTGATTGAAGAAAAAGAAACTGGAACAGAAAGGATAGTGTTTAAGTGTTCTATAAAGTGTAAACATACGTAATCACATCAAGACAAAACTCGGTTATGTTATGTAGTTTGCCATATTACTGGATAGGCAACTAATATTTATTTGATGATTTGACTTTGATTTTTTTCAGTAAAAATGTTAAAACTTTATTGCTTTAATTTCATTGGTGGAAATTCTAATAATCAGTCCCGACAAAGTTTGTGACAATATTTTTATGTGGATATCAGTAATTCCATGGTATTTGTAATTAGATGAACAAGTAAAAGCAAGTCTATAATTTTGTCCAATGAAAGCAACAGACTGCCAACAGCCCATTTTAATGAGGAGTTATCCTTTGTTTATGGATTGTATTCAGTCAATTGGCTAACATTAGTTAATGATTTGGACTTTTCACTTGCAGGACTTTAAAGCAGCAATTGTAGAAGAACCAGAAAATGCTTACATTCATCATGCTGTAGCAATCTGCTGTCATAAGTAAGTCATAGGAGAAGAAAAAAAAACTTACTTTAAAAAGCTATTTGTGACATTTCTCTGACATTTCCAAAGTAATAGTATGAGATTGAGACAACCCACTCTAAATTAAGGAAAATGGAATTTGTCTAACCTTGTAGTATGTAGCAAGAATGTGAAAATCAGTTTGCCCCCGACAACAACAAAGAAGGTACTTTCCCTACAGGCTGAATATTGGTGAAGGACAGAATGTCTTGCCCATTTTGTTGATTTGCTTACATTCTGTAACATGGCCATTCAGAGGGCTGGACCGGAAAAAGGATGAGGTCCTCAAAGAAGACAGTTTACAGGAGGAAAATGATTCATTTCAAGTTCCTTCTCTAACTCTTTCCAAATATACCAACCTCATTCCCACTAATTCAGTTTTGTAATTCAGCCAAACCTCATTGATGGCCCCATTAATTTTATGTTTAATATAGCTACAGGATAAAATTTAATTCAATTCAAATCCCATTCAAGGAACATTAGGCATTTTGTATCTAACAGATGGCAGAATCATTGAATATGTTGAAAGGTGAAAAGGCCCTTAATGTAATCACATTGTGTTATGGTCTTTAGCTCTCACCAGAGATGCAACTGAAAGCAGAATTGGGGAGTTTCAGGGGTTGTGGAGTAGAAACAGAAATATTAGCAAGTTTCAGAGATAGTAGGAACTGCAGATGCTGGAGAATCTGAGATAACAAGGTGCAGAGCTGGATGTACACAGCAGGCCAAGCAACATCAGAGGAGCAGGAAAGCTGAATTTTCCGGCCTAGACCCTTCTTTAGAAAAATTTTGGCAAAGCTTAGCCTGCTGTGTTCATCTAACTCTGCACCTTGTTATCTCTAATATTAGCAAGTTGTTGGTTTCCCAACACCATTCTAGATTGGTCGGCTTTAATAGGGTGGAGTTGGTAATGGGGTTGATCTGCAGTCCACTCTGATCAATTATGTAGGCCAATTGACAAGATTGATGAGCATGTGAAGGGGGATGTTCTGATTTTCATGAGTGTGCACAAGATCATGGGATAGAAAAGTGAGTGGATATACTTGGATGCATTAATTAGTTAGAGCTGGTCCTCCTGTTGCCAGACCAAACATTTGCCTCCAAGAGCTATGAGGAGACCAAATGATCAGCCTCACTGCTGGGACAACAGATAGTCCTCTGAAGGGAAAGAGCCAGGAGCTCAAGTACAAGTTGGTCATGAGATCTTAATGTTGCCAGACTGGCAGACCCTGGGGAGGCAGTAGGGGCCAGGATCAAAAGAACAGGGGGAGAAGGATAATCATGAAGAATAAAGCCATGCCTGGAGAACGGGACCTCAAATTGGTGTAAGTTACCATTGGGTTTCTCAAGTCGTGACTCTACTGACTGGATTGATTGGCTGGTGCCTTGCGAATGCCTTACACATTGTGATGACATTCTATGCACTCCATAACATGGACCTTCAAAGTGGGCTGGACCTTGAAGAGGATGAGTCCCTTAAAAGGTGACAGTTTAGTCGTGGAAAAGGATAAGAAAACCATAGAAGAGGAGGAGGAGTGAAAGGAGAGGGAGAGTGAAAATTCAGAACATACAGGCAGTCTGTCTGTACAGGGAGGTGGCCAGACTATACCCAGGACTCAAGGATCTGGTCAGGGTGCAGTAAACATCAGGGGTTATCAGACACATGACATTGAGTGACTCCTTCTGACTCTCAAGGAATGGCATAATGCTGCCACTGCCAACACTTCCATTGAAATTGGGGAGCAGCCTGGAGCATGTAAAAGTCTTATTGGCATTAAGGATACACATCTACTGAAAGATTTCACAACTGTTAACAAAGCCTTGCTGTCCATGGTCATTTGGTGAATCTTTCCTTATTAACAAAGGGAAGCTCACAGATCTGATTTCAAACGTTAGTATTAACATGTTATTGGAAAAAAAAACGACTGAAAACAGTGCAGAATTACAGAAAGACACTCTAGTGATCAACCTGACATGGTGGCCTCCATTCATAAGAGGTAGAAGCAACTTTCCTCACTTGTCTCTTGTTGTGGCCGAGATGCAGTACTCCTCACCACAGAGCTGCCGATGATAGCATCTCATTGCAGGCATAGCTGCTGCCATTTGGCCCTGCTGCGTAGATAGTCCTTCAGTAGAGGGGCCAATGAAGCCGAGGATGACAGTAGAGCTCGGAATACATATTCATGGACTGTGAAATGCTAGGAGACTTGGACTATTTGGACATTCTTAGGCTGGATAAGAGTTTTTTTGGCATGTGATTTCTTAGAATTTGAACTCAACAGTTTAATGTGTGCTACAAGTCACCTCCTTAGTTCTGAAAATGAAGTAACTTTGGAGAAACAGCGAAACAAAACTTTCAAGGGGGTAAGAGATAGCATTTATTGGCTTGATTACTGAAAAAAAAACTGGCTTTGAGAGAATTAGAAGCCCCTATACTAATAGTTACCATGAAACTTTTTCCACATTTAAGCAGTCTACAGATCCTGGAGTCAGTAAGGAAAACAGCCCAGAGAAACAAGACTCTCGCCTGAAAGCTTGTTCCCACTAGAAATTCATGGGAAGCTGATAGAGATTCCAAATCCAGTATTTTAGTCAACCTGGTAGGACCTAAAATAGTGGACTGTGACCAAATCTGAGATTCAGCTTCATTGGATGTGATGTGATTGGACAGGATGTGATGGACCTTCTATCTTTTCTTTAATCTGGACCCTTGGCCCACACAGATGATTTTCCCCCTTTAGCCTCTTTTATCCTCTTTTATTTGTGAGGAGAGAGTTAAAAGTCTAAAGTCATCTTTGTAGAATTATTGGAGATGAAATATGAACAATTTGCATAATTAACAACAGATCACAACCACATAATTATGCCTAGGCAGTAAAATGAAAATCTACCTCCATAACCAAAAGGTATAAAACTTTGATATATGTATCATATTAACTGAAAAATTTTTAATTAAATTATTCTGTCTTTTGGAAGGAATAAAGAGTTGAGGTGCCACTGCTGCTCAACATGGTCAATTTATCAAGGTGGACCATTAAGTATTGATAATAGAATGTAAAAGATTACAAAGAATGAACAAATGTTTTATTCTATGAATTGTGTTTAAGACTTCATTATTTAGAAGACGCAATAAACAGTTTCAGTCAAGCATTGAAATTGGACCCATTTTTTGTGGATGCGTATAATGGACGTGGGAATGTGTACATGGATTTTTGTGACACAGCTGGAATAAAGCAAGCACAAAAAGACTTTGTGCAAGCACTTCATTTAAATCCCAAATGTGTGAAATCTAGACTCAACCTAGGATACAACTTTCAGGTAAGGAGGTTCCCTGTGATTTAATATTTAAGTATTAACATTCCAAAGTTGCATTTAAGAAACATTTTCTAGAACTACATAATTTGCATTTACAAAGCATCTTTGGATATTTTTCGGAGAGGCGTGAAGTATAGATGTCGAATGAAGATAGGAGATATTAGGAAGAGTCAACAAAATGTTAATCAAAGTGGTGAACTTTAAAAGGAGAATGTTAAAGTGAAAGAGAAGCCCAAAAGGTATAACAAACAAGGAATTCTACAGTGTGAATTTTAAGTGTCCTAAGGTAAAAAGATGGGATGCTTTTAGAAAGATTGTAGCTGGGAGGAAGGCTACAGAGATTCTAATGAGGTTGCTTTTAAATCCTCCTGTTGGAAGTAGAGCTTTACTCAACATTTCCAGATTGTGAACATTGCAAAAGATTTGATGTATTCTGTTTCACACAACAACTATCATTACTTTGGTGAAAGCAATGAATTAAAAATTGCAACATCCTAAAAGATATCTTCAGGACTTTGATACCCAAGAAAAAGGATTTGCTGAACCAAATGTAAATTGCTAAGAAAAACATTGATTAGCACTGTAGCTTTAACCAACTTAGTTTTGCATTTATAAATGTTCCAAAATTAGAAGTTATACCTTGCAACTTATAATTCCACTTCTAAAAGTAAATGCAATTTTAAAATACCCCAACTCTAAATAAACACTCAAAATATATCACAAATATGAATTGAAAATCAAGGACTTTTAATTTTAAAATGATGATTCCCTTTAATGAAATTATGACTTTCCCCTTTCAGGTTCTGGGAAGACTTCAGAAAGCATGGAATCAGTTTTCAATTACAATTGATATTGATCCAATGTTTCATGATGCTTATGAAGGTCGCGCAATGGTTAATCTACAAATGCTGAATACCTTTGCAGCATTTCAGGATATCAATGCTGCATTGAAGGTAGACACAAGAATATTTCTTGAAAACTTGAAGGCACACATCTCCATATAGTACAATTTGAAAAGGGAATATTATATTAAATTGTTGGAATCTATTGAGGAAGTCTTAACAAAATGCACTTTAGGAAAGCACAGTATGATTAGAATAAGTAGGCATGATTTTATGTAAGGGAAATCCTGTTCAACAAGTAAAGAGTCTTTTCTTGAGTAGTGTTGATCAAAGGAAACCAATGGATATTGTATAGTTAGATTTCCAAAAGACATTCAATAGAAGTGCCACATATAAAAGAAGAGCTCGTGGAATTGAATTTGATGATATTATATCTGGATAAAGAAGAGAAAGCAGAAGGATGAATAAGGCATTTCAAGTTGGCAGGCTGTGACTAGTGTAGTGCTGCAAGGATTCAGTGTTGAGTTCTCAAAAACCCGATCTGTGTTATTGATTCATATAAATTACTCAGCCTGTCTCTTCAGACACCTTTCCTCAGACTCTGAGTGAAGACATTTCTTCTCATTCCTTCTCCTCTCTTACCTTCTCTTCCTCACCAATGCAAGGTCCGCACATTGGGCATTAAGGAGAGCACAGCAGAGCATCACAATGACAGATCCAAATGTTGTATTAATGATTGTACTGCAGCCGACACCTGAACAGTTCTTAAACCTGACCCAGTGCTCTCAGGCCCATTAGTTGTAAATCTGATTTGTTGCCCAACCTTGGTGAAGAGGTTTTCTGTAAATGTGGGTTAGATATAATCAGTGTACAATTGCCTGCAAATGCTGCAGAGGTTCACAGTGGTAAGGACACAAATGTTTGTGACCATTTGCTTAGATTCAGTTTTCTTCAGCATTGGTTCTTTTCCTATGTAAATTAGGTTCAGTGCTCAGGATAATTTGTCATTTTTCATGTCTCTTATCCTTTTTCTAACCTCCTGACGCTTAACTCTCTGCCCCTCTTCTACCAATCACCTTGGAATGTCTGAGGCAAGACCACCTATTTCCAGCTGAAGGCCTCCTGTTACTTTGATGTGGTTAAAACACCCTGGCCTGAACTCATGGCCCTCATTTGGCTTCAGGGTCTGAAATAGACAGTTGCAGGCTGCTTATGGAAAGTTCAAACTAGAGACAAGCTTTTTAACAGGTCCTTAATGTCCTATGTAAATGTGGTCACATTTGCAGACCTGTATTTCATGTCTCCCATCCTCATCTTTGGAGTCCAGACCTTTTGGCTGCGTTTGGCCAAAGGTAGTCAGGAGCTGAAAGATCCTGAACGAACCCAAGCCGAGCTTCAGTACTCAATAGCACCAATGATCCCTTCTATCACTTTGCTAGCGATGGCAAATATATTGATTTGGCAATATGTTGGGTTGGATTTGTCCAGTTCTTCATCTATAGGGCTTACCCGGGCAATCTTCCACATTGCCAGATGGATGCCAGGTTGGCATGAGACATCCAGATGTATGACATCACTGCCATTTTTCTAAGGTGCTCATCTCCATTCTGACAGACTTAGACCCCAAAAATCTGACTCTGTCTGAACTGCAGGGCTACTTATTTCAATTGAAAAGGAGAAAGGGTAGTACAGCGCACATTGACTCAATTGTGGTTGGATCCACCACCATTGAGCAGTGTAAGAATGTAAACAATCCGAGTGTCCATGTGCATCATTAGTCAAAGACTGCATTAGGATACCACTGCAATTTTGAATGGACAAAATAAAATCAGAACAGCTGCTCAGAGAACCGGCGCCACAGGTAGTAAACCATATATAATGGAAAAGTATCACCTAATGTTTATTACAATATCTAATGGGCTTGCAAGTTTGAAGAATGTAATTTTTACTTATTTAAAAAATTTGCAAAAGGAGGTTACTCTAAATATGCTGCCAGAGATGGAGTGGGGTGGTTAACATGGGTTGCAATACAGAGCAGGATTTACAGACTTCAAATAACATACCATTACAATATTACAAAACAGGAAAGCATTTTAAGATTCTAGTTAGATGCAAACCAAATTAATTGGTTTGTGATTGGCATGATCTGTGGAATGCCTAATGCTAAAGGCAACTGTTGATGTATTGTTGTTATTTATTTATATCCGTTTAGTTTCCTGCTTATGCAAATGTGGTTTTTTTACTCTCTTTGATCATTTTTATCTGTAGCAATTGCTTTTTCTTCATTCTGAGTTCTGCTACAGTTTCAGCTAACTATTTAGCTTCTTGTAGAATATTTATTTTCTCAAAAATGAAAAGGAGGGGCGAAGGAGTCTGTATAATTACACTAATCACTTACATCATTACTGTTACAATAACCACAATTTTCTTCATCCTTCTATTGCATAATTAAATACAGAACCTTAGGTCAATTCAGCTTTACATATCAGCCAGTCAAAGCACAAACAAGTCAGCATAGCTTGGGCAATTCATTGCTAACCATAAGTAAATATTGGATCTTCTCATAAAATGTAGGGCACCCAATTTTGTCAAGTGTTGTAGCTATTACTGCTAATTATTAATACATAAGATAAATCATGTGGAATAAATTAGCATTGTAAAATAAGCATGTCTTATTTCTTACAGATCTGTAAATCTGCAAAGTTGTTTACGAACCGTGGAGTGATCAGCCAGTTCATGGGTGATCTACCCAATGCCATGAGAGACTACCAGAAAGCTATATCTCTCGATCGCACCTATTCACTGGCTTATTTTAATGCAGCCAACCTTTACTTTTACAACAGACAATTTTCACAGGTACTGCACTTTTCCCCACAACATTTAAAACTTATAAACTTCAATGTATCAAATCCACTTCGCAACTACTGTACTGAGTAATGTTGATCTCTAGTTCCACTATAGGTTTAAATCGATTCCAATATAGATTAAAATACACAATTATGTATTTCTGAATGAATTATTTTACTGCAAAAGCAGAAAAATACATTGTGAATCAAAGCAATATGGACAGTTATGTCATAGGACTGAGGTATCAAAAGAACATCCAAGTGTAAATTATAGTTTGAGTCACTACTAATTGGTAAGGAAAATTACACAAGTAGATAACTGCTTGCATTGCCATTTTCTAAAAAAAAATCTAATTAGTGAAATCCTACATCCTCATTTTAGCTTAACAATCATCTCTTAATCATACATGCATTCATTTTGTGTCTAGTTTTCAAATGTGTAAAGCATAATCCATATTTAATGGGTATGAATCCAGAGAGTCGCATCCACTATAGCAACTTGAATAGGATCAGATGGATTTAACATGTCTGAAAATTACCAGGCATCAAACTGATTTTATCTGTCTTGTGAAATGATTACTAATCTCAATTTGGATTTTAAATTTAAAGAGACTGCCAACAACTTTGAAAAGGAATGGCTGCTGAATATTCTAATTTATCTACTTGTACCTCTCACGAAAGGAAAAATAACCTTTTTGCATCCTTTGCGGCAAGCAAAATATATTAACTACTGAACTACAACTAACTTCTAATGTCTAACTATAGCCCAAGACCTTGTATTATTCTATTGTATAATAAATGCAATAATTCCAATGGGGCATCATTTTTTGCCTTTTCCCACAATCTCATGTCCATGATATCAAAAAAGTGTTAACACCAGTAAACAGAACACTTTCCTATTTTAGGAATCCTGAATTGGTACTGGGTATCTTCAAGTCAGGTGCAGCATGGGCAGAGTCCATTATTTTAATAATAGAATTAACTGAAAATACAAAGATGCATCTACCATGTCTCTTCAAATGTCTGCACTTCTGCACAATTAGTCAACTTCTATGATTAGTTCGTGCTTTGTGGCTTCTTCAATGTTGGTTAGCTGGCGAATTGTCCATTCTTTTATCCGAATTTTCTGGAAGATAGTTAAGGAGAGAAGTTTTACGCTCAGTCCCATGAAATTTTAAAAGCCTCTGCAAAAGAGCTGTTGCATAACTAAGCAAACTGGATGTTGATTAGGAATCCTATCTGGTTAGCATTAGTGACAGTAACTATTGTACGCATGATGAGCATACAAGATGTTTATTTCTCTATTATGAACTTTTGTTTAATATTCATTTCCACTGACCTAGGTTTGGAGACACAGCCAAATTGTTGGAATAATTTAAACCTGAAGAAAAATTGAGCCAAGTTATGAATTTGTGCCAGTGTCAAGGGCTTTTATTTTTAGGAAAAAAGTGAACTATTTTCAGAGTTGAGATGAGTAATTATGAAGACTTCCAGATTAGCATTCAGGCCAGATAAAAAAAGCACATTTAAGTAAAATGTTACTAAGAGTCAATTTGTTCAGCAATTCTCCCACAGATCTTGTTGCATGTAAATTAGATTTGAAAATCAAATCTTGCATGAACAATTTAAAAAAAACTCTAAACATACCTGTTCAATAGGGATTTTTCTCTTCCTATATCTCTTCTTTACGGTAATAGATTTCCCAAGATAACTCGAGTGTCTGTCAGGAGATTTGGGAGAAAGTGACTTGGATTGGTCTTTAAGGATTTCTTCAGTATTATTCTTACTAAACGGTTTGAGAGATGCTGGTATTGTTTGGCCATCTTCAACATCAGTTTCTTTAGCTGTAGAGTCATCCATTACATCTGTAGTTCTGGACTTGTGAATCTGTTCAGTTTCTGACAAAGCCACATTTTGTTGGCTTTCTTCAAGGATTGTTGAGAGATTTGCTCCTTTAGAATATGTAGATTTGCTTGACATAACTGTATTCCATGATTTTGTTCCTATTTTATAATTGCCATTGTTTATAATTCTAGGCTTCTGAGTATTCTCAGGACTTGAAGGAGATTCCTCAAAACTTTCATAATTGGGGTTTACAAATTTAGATATGGGAGAGATGGTTGGTATTCCAGATTTGAACAAGACTGATTCACAGAGCATCTTCTGTGTTTCAAAGCTGTCATATTCTATTCTAGATAGCTCTATAGTCTTTCCTACTAAGTTCTCTCTGTTTAAATAGGAGAGTTCAGGAGTGCTACATTTCACAGAGGATGAAAGTCCAGTTGTCAATAGCTCCACATTTATAAAAGGTGTTTCTTCTTCAGACATATTGTTGATCACTAAGGACAGAGCAGAAAACAATTGGTTTAAAGAGGGAAGTAAAACACATGGGCTTGAATTTCCAGATCCCCTAAACTATGGTTCATTCTTTTGGGCAAAATACTGCAAACTCTCCTGCTCTTACTATGTACCTTCTACAGGTATGTTAGAAGGATTTAAAGGCTGACAACTAACCTATTTGGTTATATAATGAACACACCTTCCATAACCAACAAGTCTGGATGGGAATTAAACCTGGAATTTCTGGCTCAGAGATAGAGATGTTCCCATTGCTCCACAAGAGCTTCTATTATCTTCATTCCATTAAACAGCACCAATGATGAATGCCTTTTCAAGCAATAAAACCAAACAAAGTTTTATTCAGAACCTCACAATGACAGCTAGTCAATTCTTTAATACGCTCTTTGATTTGTTGGGATCAAATTGTCTGCATTGTTGTAGGTTGTGGAAAGCAACTATACATCAATAACTGCATAATGGTAAGTCTTCATGACAATGTCAGGAAACAGGTATTGTAACTGCTAGATCAGATTTTTTTAAAAATCTCCTCACCGGATACAAGCAGCATTTTTAAGTTTTAAAATGTTAGGGATTTAAATAGCTTCACATTCCTACAGATCTTTGCCACTCTTCAGTTTAAATGTTTTTGTCACTCTCTGACTACAGCTGAAGGGTTTTTCTGCTGCAAAACAGCGCAGTTCATAAAGGGATAATTAAGGGATAAATAAATAAAGGGTTCATTTTTTGATGAAGGGTCTAGGCCCGAAATGTCAAGATTTCCTGCTCCTCTGATGCTGCTTGGCCTGCTGTGTTCATCCAGCTATATACCTTGTTATCTCTTATTATCGCAGTTCGTAAAGGTCCAGCTGAGTTTGGGTTTCCCTCATGTGTGAATCACATCTTGCCATGACTAGTTAATATGGGAATTGATTGATCCACAAAGTCTCTACAACTCCACAAAAATCCATGCCAAAAGTTAGAACTAAATAAATCAAATTCACTGTAATTTTTCACAAAAAAATCTGTATAACCAAACTCAATGCTTCTAACCCTTCACGCTACACTAGTTTCTTCTGAGAAGAAACTTGTTTTCTATTCGCTCAGGAGAGATGAGCTTCGTTGGGTTTATGGCCATCCCCAGTTGGCCTTGACAAGGTAGCAGTGAGCTTGAACTGCTGTAATCCATTTGATGTACATAGATCAACAACATTGTTGGGGAAAAATCCTGATACTCACTCCCCCTAGAACGATAATGAAGGAACAATGGCACATTTCCAAATGAGATGGTGATGCCTTGTGGAAGAATATGCAGATGGTAGTGTTCTCACACATCTGGCATCTTGATCAGATAGACCAGCGGGCTGAGGAGTGGCAAATGAAGTTTAATTTAGATAAATGTGAGGTGCTGCATTTTGGAAAGGCAAATTGGAGCAGGACTTATACACTTAATGATTAGGTCCTGGGGAGTGTTGCTGAACAAAGAGACCTTGGAGGTGTAGGTTCATAGTTCCTTGAAAGTGGAGTTGCAGGTAGATAGCATAGTGAAGAATGCGTTTGGTATACTTTATTGGTCAGTGCATTAATTATAGGAGTTGGGAAGTCACATTGTGGCTATACAGGACATTGGCTGGGCCACTTTTGGAGTACTATGTGCAATTCTGGTCTCCCTGCTATAGGAAGAATGTTGTGAACCTAGAAAGGGTTCACAAAAGATTTACGAGGATGTTGCTAGGTTTGGAGGGTTTGAGTTATTGGGAGAGGCTGAATAGACTGGGGCTATTTTTCCAGGAATGTCGGAGGCTGAGGGGTGACCTTACAGAGATTTATAAGATCATAAGGGGCATGGATAGGGTGAATAGCCAAGGTCTTTTCCCCAGGGTGGAGGAGTCCAAAACCAGAGGGCATAGGTTTAAGGCGAGACAGGAAAGATATAAAAGGGATCTAAGCAGCAACTTTTTCACACAGAAGGTGGTGCACTTATGGAATGAGCTGCCAGAAGTAGTACTGGAGGTTGGTACGCTTACAACATTTAAAAGGCAGCTCAATGGTGATATGAATAGGAAAAGTTTAGAGGGATGTGGGCCAAATGCTGGCAAATGGGACTAGATTTATTTAAGATATCGGGTCAGCATGGATGAGTTGCACCGAAGGGTCTGTTTCCATGCTGTATATCTCATGAGTCTATGCTGCCCCCATACTCATAGATGGTAGTGGTCATGGGTTTGGAAGATGCGGTCGAAGGAATCTTGATGAATTTAATCAGTGCATCTTGTAAATGGTACACACTGCTCTGCATCAGTGGTGGATGGAGGTCTAGTCAAACAAGCTGCTTTATCCTGGATGATATCAAACTCTTTGAACTTTGGTGCTGCACCCATCCAAGTAAGTGGGGGGGTGTTCCATTGTTACTTGTAGACAGTGGAAACACTTTGAAGTCAGGAGATGTGTTCCCCACTGCATGATTCCTTACATCTGGCTTAATTTTGTAGTTACAGTATTTATATGAACATTCAACATGGAACAGTACAGCACAAAAGAGGGCTCTTAAGCCCACTATTTCTGCGTTGACCTTGATGCCATTCTAAACTAATTTCATCTGCCTGCACATGGTCCATATACCTCTATTCCCTGCCTATTCATGTGACTGTATAAATGCATCTTAAAATGTTGCTATCATTATCTGCTTCTACAACCTCCCTTGGCAGCACATTCCAACTACTACCTTTTGTGCCTATCTGAAGTCTTGCATAGCTGCAACACGACTTGCCAACTTTAATACTCACTGTCCTGACTGATGACAGAAGACTGACAAACATGACATGTACCTTTTTTTAAAACCAGCTTTTCCACTTTCGGGGAGGTAAGCACTTTCAGGGAGCTATGCACTCCAAAATCCTTCTGTATATTAATGCTTTGAAGGGCCAGTCTTATAAAGTATATTTTCCACTTGCATTTAACCTCCCAGAATGCACCACCCCACACTTGTCCAGATTAAATTCCAACTGCAATTCTCCACCCAACTTTCTAACTGATCTATATACTGCTGTATCCTTTGACAACTTTTCTCACTATTCACAACTCCACTGATTTTCGTGTTGTCTGTAAACCTACTCATCAGACTATCTACATTTTAATCCAAATCATTTATATACATTCCAAACAGAGGTCTCAGCACTGATCCTTGTGGAACACCGCTGGTCACAAACCTCCAGTCAGAAATAACACACCTCCACAACTGTCCTGTCTTCAAATCAATTTGTATCCAACTTATCAACTCATCGTGGATCCCATGTGACTTAATCTTCTGGATCAGCCTATCATGGGGACCTTGTCAAATGCTTTGGTAAAGTCCGTGGAGACAACATTCACTGCCCTACTCTCAATCATCTTTGTCACTTCATCAAAAAAGTCACTCAAATTTGTAAGGTAAGACCTCCCCACATACAAAAGCCATGCAGACTGTTCCAAGATAAATCCATCCTTTTCCAAATGTGAGTAGTTGTGTCCCTAAGAATTTTCACCAGAATTTCCCTACCACTGATGGAAGGCCCGCCAATCTATAATTTCCTGGATTATTCTTGTTGCCCTTCTTAAACAAAGAAACAACATTGTCTATTCTCTAGTCTAATGGGACCCAGCCTTTGACGAAGGTGGATACGAAGATCTCTGTTAAGGCCCTAGAAATCTCCTCCCTTGTCTCCTTCAGTACCCTGAGATAGATCCCATCAGACCCTGAGGACTTATCTACCTCAATGATTTTTAAGATGCTCAACACCTCCTCCTTAACGTAGACATTCCCCAACATACCCCTCCATAATGAGAGCGGGGCAAGACAGGCAAAAGTGGACATTGGACCACTGGAGACGCTGGAGAGATAGTAGTGGGAAACGGCTGAGGAACTGAATAATTACTTTGTGTCAGTCTTCACAATGGAAGACATGAGTAATATCCCAAACATTCAAGAGAGTCAGGGGGCAGAGCTGAGCATGGTGGCCATCACCAAGGAGAAGGTGCTCGAAAAACTGAATGGCATGAAGGTGGATAAATCACCTGGATCAGATGGAATGACATCCCAGAATTCTTAAGGAGATAGCTGAAAAGATAGTGAAGGCATTAGTGGTGATATTTCAGGAATCCCTAGAGTCAGGGAGGGTCCTAGAGTACTGAAAAATCACAAACATAACACCCCTGTTTAAAAAGGGAGTAAGGCAAAAGACGGAAAATTACAGGCTGATTAGCCTAACCTCAGTCTTGGATGAGATTTTGGGGCCCACTGTGGAGGATGAAATTTCTGAATACTTGGAAGTGCATGGTAAAATAGGGCAAAGTCAGCATAGTTTCATCAAAGGGAGGTCATGCCTGACAAATCTGTTGGAATTCTTTGAGAAAGTAACAAGTATATTAGACCAAGGAGAGCCAATGGATGTTATCTGCCTGGACTTCAAGGTGGCCTTTGACAAGGTGCTGCACAGGAAGCTGCTGAGTTAGATAAGGGCCCATGGTGTTAGAGGCATGGTACTGGCATGGATAGAAGATTGGCTATCTGGCAGAAAGCAGAGAGTCTGAAAAGGGTCTTTCTCAGGATGGCAGCTGGTGGCAAGTGGTGTTCTGCAATGGTCAGTGCTGGGACCATAACTTTTCACTTTGTACATTAGTGATCTAGATGAAGGAACTAAGGGTATTCTGGCAAAGTTTGCAGATGATACAAAGACTGGTAGAGGGACAGGTAGTATTGAGGAGGCAGGGAGGTTGCAGAAGGATTTGGACAGGTGAGGAGAGTGGGCAAAGTGGCAGAGGGAGTACAATGTTGGAAAGAGTGAAGTCATGCATTTCAGTAAGAATAGAAGCACAGACTATTTTCTAAATAGGGAAAAAAATTCAGAAGTTTGAAGTGCACAGAGACTTGGGAGTTCTAGTCCAGGATTCTCTCAAGGTAAACTTGCAGGTTGAATCCGTAGTTAGGAAGGCAAATACAACTTTAGCATTTATTTTGAGATGACTTGAATATGAAGTGCTTCTGAGGCTCTATAAGGCTCTGGTCAGGCCACGTTTGGAGTATTGTGAACTGTTTTGGGCCCTATATCTCAGGAAGGATGTACTGGTGCTGGAGCAGGTTCAGAGGAGGTTCATGAGAGTGGTCCCAGGAATGAAAAGCTTAACATATGAGGAACATTTGAGGACTCTGGGTCTATACTTGATGGAGTTTAGAAGGATGGGGGTGGGGAGATCTAATTGAAACTTAGAGAATACTGAATAGTCTGGACAGAGTGGATGTTGGGAAGATGTTTCCATTGGTAGGAGAGACTAGGACCCAAGGGCACAGTCTTAGAGCAAAAGGGAAGATCTCTTAAATTGGAGAGGAGGAGAAACCTCTTCAGCCATAGAGTGGTGAATCCATGGAATTCAGTACCACAGAAGGCTGTGGAGGCCTGGTCATGGAGTATAATTTAAGATGGTGATAGATAGGTTTTTGATTATCAATGGGATCAAAGGTTATGGGGAGAAAGCAGGAGAATGGGGTTGAGAAACTTATCAGCCATGATTGACTAGCAGAGCAGACTCAACGGGTTGAATGGGCTAATTTCTGCTCCTATGTCTTATAGTCTTATAATCTTACCACGATCCACATCTTTCTCCTTGGTGAATACTGATGCAGAGTACTCATTAAGGACATTACCCAATTTCCTCTGACTCCACACGTAAGTTCCCTCCTTTGTCCTTGAGTGGACCTACCTTTTGCCTTGCTACCCTTTTGCTCCCAATACACGTATGAATTGTGTCTGGGTTCTCCTTAATCCTACTGGCCAAGCATATTTCATTGCCCCATATAGACCTCCTAATTCCTTGTTTAAAGTTCTTTCCCGAATCCTTTATATTCCTCAAAGGCCTTGTCTGATTTCAATTTCCTAAGCCTTACATATGCTTCCTTCCCCTATATGACTAGTCCAGTTCAGTTTCTGGTCAATGGAATACCCTAGGATATTGATAGTGAGGGCTCAGTAATGGTGATGGAATTGAACATCAAGGATATGACAACTGGATTCTCCCTTCTCTGGATAAAGGTTATAACTTAGCATTTGCACGGCACTGGTATTACTGTTTGTCAGCTGAAGCCTGGATATTTTCCAGATCTTCCTAAATTTGGACACAGACTGCTTCAGATTCAGAGGAGTCACGAACGT
Organism: Ginglymostoma cirratum; assembly: GCA_024137785.1. NCBI lineage: Eukaryota > Metazoa > Chordata > Chondrichthyes > Orectolobiformes > Ginglymostomatidae > Ginglymostoma > Ginglymostoma cirratum. Next base: position 29,315,256 of record JAHRHZ010000133.1, on the reverse strand, counting down.
GCGATGTTCGCCAACAATCAGAAAACATCTTCACTCTGAGTTTATGATGGAGAGATCTTGATGAAGCAGCTAATGATGGTCAATGTCTAGGACACTACCGTGAGGAACTAAACCAGAAATAACCTGGAGCTGAGATGACTGACTTCCAACAACTAAAACCATCTTCTTTTGTATGATGCTAACCAGAGGGTTTACCATCCGATTCCATAATTGACCTTCTCCATAACTGATTCTATTTTTGCTCAGGATCTTTGTTGCCACACTCAGGCAAATGTGCCCTTATGTCAAAGACAGTCATTCTCACCTCTACTCTGGAGTTTTGTCCATGTTTGACCCAAGCTATAAATAAGGTCAAGAGCAGAATAGCCTTGGCAGGACCCAAACTGGGCATCATTAAACAGGTTATTGCTGAGGAGGTGCTGCTTTTTAGCATTCTCAAGGTGATAGTTTTTTTTACAAGGCAGAGGGCATACTGATAGCATGGTTAACAAAGTAAATAGGATCTTTTGTAAGCAAAAAGAAATAATATTTTCTATATAACAGTCAGTCAAATGACATGGAATTCATTGCCTAAGCAAGTGCTGAAAGCTGAGATGATGCATGATTGCAAAAGAAAATTGAATGGGCACTTAAAGGAAATAAACTGATAGATATGGGAGAATGGGACTGAATTACTTAACAGAGCCTTAGAAATTTGATGGGCCAAATGGCCTTCCTCATTGCCATAATAACCCTGCAAGTATAATTCCCAAGATGTTCATTATGTTCCTGAACTATTCAACATTAATGTGTAATCATTTAATATGGAGATGTTATTATCCTTGCCGAGCCCAGTTTGAATACAATAAATAATTTGTTTTAAAAGTTGAAATGAGGATGATTGATGATTGTGCATGGCCAATTTTCTGTTAATTAGTAGGTTTTCTTCATGTTGTCTTGCAAGGTGTAATTTTGTGGAACAGCTGTATAATTTTGGTCCTTGTTAACTAATTGGAAGCTCTTCACAGTTAGTTACTGTGTACTGTGTACTGTGTGAGTGATAACATCACTTGGACACATAATTTGTTTAATGTAACGTTCTCCAGCTGCTTCTCAGTAATGAAAACTCAACTTGGGATCAGGTGGGTCAGCTGTGCTCAATTGATGCCCCTGAATCACAAAATTCCGAGTTTCACCCCCATTTCAGGGCTTAAGCATAAAAATAAAGGCTGCTCCTGTGCAGTATCAAGGGGATATTGCACTGTCAGAGGTGCCATGTGTCTGAGAGAGGTAAGATCCTATCTATCTAGATATAAATATCCCATGACACAGTTGTGAAGAAGAGCAGGGGAGTTATCCCCAGTGTCTTGAACAGTATTTATCCTCCAATCAACATCACACAAAACAAGACGATCTAGTCATTATCACATTGTAGTGAGTTGCTGAGCACAAATTAATGGTCACACTTGCTATATTACAACAGTGACAACACTTCAAAAAAAATCTCATCAGTGGTAAATTAGATTGGTTGACATCTCCAAATGGAGGGACTTCCTTCCGCTGGGAGGAGTGGAAGTCCCACTATCACCGTTAACATCAGCTGCAGCGCAAAAGGTTGGGGGGTGGGATGCAATCTTGTGGCAGTGTCCCTACCTCTGAGACATGGAGTCCTGGGTTCAAGTCCCACCTGCTTCCAAGGTGTGTGCTACCATTTCTGAGCAGCTTGTTTAGGGTAAATACTTACAGCCCCAAGGGGAAAAACTAGTTTAAAAATAACATAATACTGAGAAATGAACATACTGGACTGCAGTTTTGAAGTAGGAACGACAAGTCATACCAGTAAGTCTCGTTCACCAGTTCTAATGGTTTTTCCTTTGGGGGAGGGGAGGGGTGAATATGGGAGAATATGAATTTGGTAATGTTGGTGGGGGGAGTGGAAAAACAGTCAACCATTTCATCTTATTTCTGGTCCAGTTCTGAGTAAGGGTCACAAAACCCGAAACGTTAACTCTCATTTTTTCTTCACAGATGCTGCCAGACCTGCTCAGCTTTTTGTTGTTGTTGTGTTTCATCTTATTCCCCCTTCATCCCTATTAAACAGCGCCCTGCAAGTGGACAGGAACGTATTATTGCACCGAAATCAGTTGCAAGTCTGGTTTGTGCCATCAGCCAAATGCTCTGTAACCAGAACATGTACTCTAAGTGGGGGATTTCCATGTCCACCACCAAGAGTGGCTCGGCAGCAGTACTACTGATCGAGCTGGTTGGGTCCTAAAGGGCATAGCTGCTAGACTGGGTCGGTAGCAGGTGGTGAGGGAAACAACAAGAGGGAAAAACATACTTGACCTCATCCTTACCAATCTGCCAGCTGCAGTTGCATCTGTCCGTGACAGTGTCAGTAAGAGTAACCACTGCACAGTCCTTGTGGAGATGAAGTCTTGGCTTCACCTTGAGAATAATCTCCATCGTGTTATGTGACACTATCACTATGTTAAATGGGACAGACTTTGCACAGATCTAGTAACTCAAGACTGGGTATCCATATGGCAATGCGGGCCATTGACAGCAGCAGAATCGTACTCCAACACAATCTATAACTTCATGGCCTGGCATATTCCCCCACTCAACCATTACCATCAAGTCAGGGGATCAACCCTGGTTCAATGGAGAGTGCAGGAGGGTATGCCAGGAGCAGCATTGAGAATACCTGAAGATGAGGTGTCAACCTGGTGAAGCCACCAAACAGGACTACTTGCATGCCAAACAGGTAAAGCAGCAAGTGATAGATGGAGGCAAGTGATCCCACAACCAACGGATCAGATCTAAACTCTGCCAATCCATTCATGAATGTTGGTGGATGACTAAACAACTCACTGGAGGAGGAGGAAACTCCTTACATTCCCCATCCCTCATGATGAAAGTGCCCAGCACATCAGTGCAAAAGGTAAGTCTGAAGCTTTTGTAGTGGTCTTCAGCCAGAAGTGCCGGGTCAATGATCCATCACTGTCTCCTCCAGTGGTCCCCAGCATTACAGATACCAGTCTTCAGCCAGTTCGATTCACTCTATGTGATATCAAGAAATGGTTGGGGACACTGGATACTGCAAAGGCTATGGGCCCTGACAACATTCCGGCAATAGTAGTGAAGACTTGTGCTCCAGAACTTGCAATTCCCCTAACTAAGCTGTCCAGTACGGTTGCAACATTAACATCTACCTGACAATGGGGAAAATTGCCCAGGCATGTCCTGGATATAAAAAGCAGGACGAATCCAATCTGGCCAATTACTGCCCCATCAGTCTACTGTTGATCAGTAAAATGATGGAAGGTGTCATCAACAGTGCTATCAAGCAGCAACTGCTCAGCAATAACCTGCTCAGTGATGCCCAGTTTGGTTTCCGCCAGGGCCACTCAGCTCCTGACCTCATTACAGCCTTAGTTCAAACATGGACAAAAGAGCTGAATTCCAGAGATCAGGTGAAAGTGACAGCATTTGACATCAACACTGTATTTGACCAAATGTGGCATCAAGGAACCTTAGCAAAACTGGAATCAATGGCTATTGGGGGCAAACTCTCTGGTGGTTGGAGTCATACCTGACACATAGGAAGATGATTGTGGTTGTTGGAGATCAGTCATCTCAGCTCCAGGACATCTCTGCTGGAGTTCCTCAGGGTAGTTTCCTAGGCTCAACTATCTTCAGCTGCTTCATTGATGACCTCCGCCCCATCATAAGGCCAGAAGCAAAGGTGTTCATTGATGATTGCACAATGCTCAACACCATTCACAACTCCTTGAATACTGAAGCTGTCCATGTTCAAATGCAGCAAGATCTGGATAATATCGAAAGTTGGGATGATAAGTGGCAAGTAACATTCGTGCCACACAAATGCCAGGCTATGACCATCACCAATAAGAAACAATCTAACCACTGCCCCTTGACATTCAATGGTGTTACCATCACTGAATCCCACACTATCAACATCCTGCGAGTTATCATTGACCAGAAACTCAACTGGACTCACCACATAAATGCAGTGGCTATAAGAGCAGTTCAGAGGCTAGGAATACTGTGGTGAGTAACTCACCTCCTGACTCCTCAAAGCCTGTCCACCATCTATGGGTGATATGGTGGATCAGTGGTTAACACACTGCCTTACAGAGCCAGGGACCCGGGTTCGATTCCACCCTCAGGCGACTGTCTGTGTGGAGTTTGCACATTCTCCGTGTCTGCGCAGGTTTCCTCCAATTTCAGCCAACAGTCCAAAGATGTGCAGGTCAGGTGGATGGCCCATACTAAATTACCCCTGGTGGTCAGGGACGTGTAGGTTTGGTGCATTAGCCATGGGAAATGCAGGGTTACAGGGATAGATAAGGGGGCTGGGAATGGGTCTGGGTGGGACACTGTTCAGGGGTTGGCATGGACTTATTGGACCAAATGGCCTGTTTCCACACTGTGGGGATTCTATTTAAAAAAAAGTCAGGAGTGGGATGGAATACTCCCCATTTACCTGGATGAGTGCAGCCCCAACAACACTCAGGAAGCTGCACATCATCCAGGACAAAGCAGCTTGAGTGGCATTACATCCACAAGCATCCACTCACTCCACCACTGATGCTCAGTAGCAGCAGCGTGTACTATATAGAAGATGCACTGCAGAAATTTATCAAAGATCCTCAGGCGGCAGCACCTTCCAAACCCACGACCATTTCCATTCAGAAGGATAAGGGGAGTAGACATATGGGAACGCCACCACCTTCAAGTTCTCCTTCAAGCCACTCACTATCCTGACTTGGAAGTATATCACCGATCCTTCACTGTTGCTCGGTCAAATTGCTGGAATTTCCTCCGTGATAGCAGTGTGTATCAACTCACAGTATGTGTACTGCAGCAGTTCAAGAATGCAGTTCACCATCACCTTCTCAAGGGCAACTAGGGATGGGCAATAAATGCTGGCCAGCTAGTGATGCCCACATCCCCCAAATAAATAAATAAAAGTGATTGTAACCTATTGTGGAATGCCAATTACTGAGATTGAATGTTTTAAAATGAAAAATCTTGAGACAGTGGAATATTTCGCTATCTGCTGTCAATGCCGACTTCAAAGCTTACAGATCCTGTAATGTTTAAAAAGACCTTCTATTTGAGATCATTTTGTCTGTTTGCAAAACATTAAGTAGCATGATGCAATTTTATGTTAACACAGAAATGTAATTGCATTGCTTGGATTTGATGTTAATGAAATTGACATGTTCCAGTTCAATCAGAGTTTTCTGCCTCAAAATCAGGTTAGAGCTTTTTTAAAGTGCAGGATGAAATATACTGATGGAAAGAATTACTCCAGTCAAAATGAGCTCAGTTTTTTAATCCCTGGTAAAATCAGGTTTATGTTAGCCCCAGTCTTGGGTTTGTCTCCTGCTGGCATAGCTTTTCTCTTGTTAGCTGGACTTCCTTTATCAGTGTTGGAGGGGAGTTTGATCTCTTGACTGGAGAATCAAAACTTTTTGCTGGAACACTTGTTCAATGCCGAGTATAAAAAGAAAAATTATAACAAGGAGAAAATTGCCTAATGTACAATTTGCTCCAATAATTTACTGCCTAAATAATGAAGGATAGACATTGTCCCAAGGGTAGCTTTGACGCACTCTATTTCTACATCAAGTTTGTGATGGGTAAATGGCTGTTAAGGCCAATGTTGGAGCACGTGGAGCCATACAAATCCCAATGTGTGTGTTGACCTGTAAAAGGTAGGCTTGTGGTGGATAGCAATATAGAGCCCATTCGCAGATTTCTCAATTACATGTGAGGAAAGGACGTGCATTAGACTGCTTCATGTCAAAAGTGAATGAGTGTGAGATAGAGTGTAAATCTGTAAGAAAATCTTCGCATACAACTGCAAATTCAAAATTGTGAACATGTCACTAATATCAATAATAGCGGTAGAATGTTAGCATTCGTCAAAAATTTGTTTCTCATGGAAATTAACAAAAATGTTAGCAGGGGCTAGACCTAGAACGAATCCCATGGCTACTGCATCTATTTGGGTATACATGGTAGAATAAATGATATAAACTTACTAACTTGTGAAGTAAAATGTAAGTTCAACTAAAATAGATTCAGAAATAGTGGCACATCTATCTTGCCCAGATACATAGATTCAGTGCAAATGTCAATGGAGTTCTTCAGCGCATTCGTAAATAGCTTGAAGGTCTAATAAACACACAGATGAGATGTTGCTAGCAGTATGTAGGTGGCCTTCACAAAGGGGAAGAAATCCTTCACTGGAGTGTTGGCCATACAATTCAGTGATAGGTAAATAAAACAGGATATTACTTCAATTATTCACAATTGGTAGACTACAAGTGGTGACCAGTCCACACTTCTAAAAACTCAAAACTAAAGTTTGTCATTAGATGTGAAGTTGTGAATGGGCAGGACATGTTAAGCACTTCTAAGTCTGCTGATAGCTAGATTAATAATTAATTTGAGATAATCAGTTGAAATCATAATGTGACTCATTCACACTTGCTACAAGCTACATACATTCTTATGTAGGGACTTATTTTCAACAACAAAATAAATATGTTTAAGCATTGCCTTTTCTGAATTATCCTCAACATCTAAATCAATCGAGGCTCAAATATCAAGTTGATATGTCAAATTATTAAAGAATTCTGACATTAGCATCAAGTCAGAAGTCACATGAAATCAGGTTATAGTCCAACGGTGATTCTGCATTGTGGTGCATCTTGAAGGCCACCTTACAGCACACTTACAAAGCTCAGAGGCCAAATATTCACGACTGCTGAATTGTTCTCTGACTGGGAGGGAACATTCCTGCCTGGCGATTGTTGCATGGTGTCCATTCATCCATTGTCACAGCATCTGCATGTTCTTGCCCATATACCTTGCCTCGGGCATCCTTGTCTGCACTGAATGAGATGAACAACATTGGCCGAGTCACGAGTATCTACCATGTACGTAGACGGTGGTGTTCCCACTTATGATGGTAGTGTCCATGTGGATGATCTGACATGTCTTGCAGAGGTTATCATGGCAGGGTTGTCTGGTGTTGTGGTCGATGCTGTCCTAAAGGCTGGGTAGTTTGCTGCAAATGATGGTCTTTTTAAGGTTTGGAGGAATACCATCCACCATGTACACAGCAGATACTCATACATGGCAGACAAGGATTCCCCAAGGCATGGTATATTGGCAAAACAATGCAGACGCTATGACAACGGATGAATGGACACTCTGCAACAATCGCCAGACAGGAATGTTCCTTCCCAGTTGAGGAACACTTCAGCGGTCAAGGGCATTCAGCCTCTGATCTTCGGATAAGCGTCCTCCAAGGCGGCCTTCACGATACGCAATACAGAATCACTGAGCAGAAACTGATAGCCAAGTTCTGTACCCACGAAGGTGGCCTCAACCATGATCTTGGCTTCATGTCACACTACATGTGACCCCAACACACTGTTCTGTATCTGTAAAATCTTCCTTTCTGTCCTGTTTTGACACCATCACCTTGATATATTGTTATGATTTCTCTACCTTAATTAGTTTGTGCAGTTTTGGATTACTTATTACTTTGGTTAGACAATGGCATGTGACTCTTGTACCTATCATGCTGCACCTTGTTATCATGTTATTCCACTCATTTGGTTTGTCTCCAGCACCACCTTATTTTTAATTTTTTGTAAATATCCCTCTCCCTCATTTAATCGGATTATAGGTTCGTCCCTTCACTTGTTATTCAGCTTTTCACACTTTACTCACGCCATCTGAACACTTTTGATCACCTGCAGAGACTTATTATTCGACACTCCACTCACACCATTTGTATGATCTTTTGATCTCTCTGCCTATAAATCCTGTGTCTGTGTGCTTCTCTCTCATTTCACCTGACAAAGGGGCTACTCTTCGAAAGCTTGTGATTTCAAATAAACCTGTTCGACTTTAACCTCGTGTCGTGTGACTTCCGACTTTGTCCACCCCAGTCCAACACCGGCATTGCCATATTGTGACATATTCATATAGTATACAATCAAAAATAATCAGGAATTTTATCAAAATAGAATGGAATTTAATATTTCATGCATTTATTTCCTTTTAACTATGATGGAATGTTCGACAAATTTTCCATTGTCAAAAATAGTACTTTACCATTTAACTATCTGATGCATAATTAATAATTGCAGATATGTAAAAATTGTGCTAACTGGAAAGGCATTTTACCAATTAAATATTATCAGTTTTAATGATCTCAATGCAATTATTTTCCAGGCTCATGACTACTACACAAAGGCAATTAACTTGCAACCAGGAGATGAATCTGCTTTGCTGAATCGAGCTATATGTCGTGTTTTGCTTCGGCGTGCTAAAGAGGCGCTAGAGGACTTTGAAGAAGCTGTTAAACTTAGTCCTTATTCAGCTCACATATATTTCAACCGTGCAAACCTCTATGCCACTCTAAAGCAGTACAAAGATGCTGAAAAAGATTATTCACAGGGTAAGACAAAGCATACACATTTGTTTACAAGCATTTTGTTAAATTTGCAAGTTGCTCTGAAACATCCCTAACAGATATTCCGAAGTTGAAAATTCAGGAGAGAGAAAAAACTCATGAGCCTTGATTAAATTGGATAATCTATCACATAAACTTTACTTTTATTGAAATATTATAAGGTAAATTTGCATGTTTCGACATGCTTTAAATAGAAGTCTTAAATTAATAATTTTCTTGACTTAAAAACCATAATCTAAACTTAATCTAAACTTCTTCATGTTCTGAAGACCAGTTGCAAATTTAATACTGCTGGGCAACAATCAACTTGTTACTTCAAAATTGACACACTGTTATACACCGCATATGTGCATCTGCACAGTTGTATATGTGGACTACCAATACATTATACCAACCATATATCTCAGAGCAGTCAGTCTGCTTGTCCAATATCCAAGGCTGGATGAGCGTTATTTCCTTTTGTATTACTCAAGAATAATGTGGTCTTTATGGAATTGATGCTGATAAATGTTGTTTTGCTCATGACATTTGTGGCAGTAATACTTATCTAAACCTTTTTCAATGTTACTGTGAATTTGTTCATTTGGCTTCTGTATGCCAACATATTTGGAGACATTTATATCTATTCATGCATGTCAAGTTTGAACAATGACCTGACAAGCTGGCATGCACAATTGTTTCAACTGCTTGTTTTTCTTTATACCTATGCCACACTCGACCTCTACATTTTTATTTTGTTTTGTTTGAAAGGACAAGACTGTCCTAATGGAAATCCATATAGATATTCAGAACATATTGCTCTTACTTCTCCCTGATCCACTGTTAGCTAATCACCATTATAAATGGTTTCTTCACTTCCAGCACTGTTGTTCCTGCTTTCAAAACAGTTGACATTACCCTCTCTCTATTTATTTCCTGGCTCCATTCCCCCTCCTCATTTCTGAAGAAGGGTCCCAACCCGAAACGTCAACTTTCCTGCTCTTCTCATGCTGCGTGGCCTGCTGTGTTCCTCCAGCTCCACACTGTGTTATCTCTGACTCCAGCATCTGCAGTTCTTGCTACCACTTCAACTTCTGTCTTTCCAAATTACTGTCCTATGCCCTACCTCCCACCTCCTGTCCTTGCTGGTTTGTTGATTTTTTTTTAAACATTTAAACATACTTCACTGGATGTGCACTGCGCACTTTCACATACTCCAATCAATGGGTGGCACAGTGGTTAGCACTGCTGTGTCCTGGCACCAGGGACCTGGGTTCAATTTCAGTCTCAGGTGACTGTCTGTGTGGAGTTTGCACATTCTCCCCATGTCTGCGTGGGTTTCCTCCGGGTGCTCTGGTTTTCTCCCACAGTCCAAAGATGTGCAGGTTCGGTGGATTGGCCATGCTACATTTCCCGTAGTGCCTGGTGTGGGAAATGCAGGGATAGGATAGGGTAGGGGGAGGGTCAGTGTGGGCTGAATGGCTTGCTTCCACGCTGTAGGGGTTTTTGATTTGAAGTTAGTTGAACACAATTTGCCTTGAACAAATCCAAATTGGTGTACTTTAATTAATTCACGCTTGTCCAAGTGAGCCTTGAATTAATCCCAGATTATTGGGTGCATCACAAATAAGAGATTGTACCATTTTTCCCTATTGCTCCCATTAAGCTAACTGGCATGGTTCCCTGTTTTGTACACTGACAACACAGAGCACTGCCTCATCACCTTTTGATTCTTCCACTGTTGTTAAATTATCAGACTGCTCGTATGATATCTGGTAAAATTGAGCAAAAATCTCCACTAATTAAATATTCAGAAGAATTTTACCAATAAATAAGAAGTGTAAATTTTGTTGGCTTTTATGGAGGATTTCTCTCCCTAAGGGCTAAAGAGATTTCATTAAATACTTCAACCACGTCCCTGTGGAGCCATATTCTCTTGCTGTAAGTAGAAGTACTCACCACTTTTCTAATTCTTTGGCTTACCACTAATCTTTGCCACATTGTTTTCTTTTTGATGTTATCCTTAACTTCCCTGGTTAATAATTGTATCCCTTTCTAGGGTCCCTCCTCCTCACAGGAATATATCTTTTCTGTGAGCTACGAACCATTTTCTAAAAAGTCTGCCATTGTCTCTCAACAGTCTTTGGTGCTAAATTCCTTCCCCAGTCTACTCCAGCCAGCTCTGCTCTCATTCCTTTGTAATAACTCTTATTTAAGCTTAGCACAGTTGTTTCCAACCCAAGTTGCTCCCTCTCACGAATGTTAATTCTGCCATGTTATGGTCAGTATTTCTGAGGACATCATTTACTTAGCCTGCCTTCTTACACATCATCAGATTCATTGTCTGTTCCCTGGTTGTAACTACAACATACTATTCTAGGAATCTGTACTGAATATGTCTGAGTTCTTCCTCATGGCTTCCTCTGTCAATCTGATTATCCCAATCCTAAATCTATCCAGTTTGCAATGTGCTGATGACAGGTATCGCCACAAAGCTTCATCTCCACAAAGGTTGGATAGTAGTCCCTCCTATCAATGCTGTTCTGGACTCTCATCAATAACACGTAGATTAGTGGGGAGAAGAAGTTTTTAACTTCTGAAAACAAAAAATGCTGGAAATCACAACCGGTCAGGCAGTATCCATGGAGAGACAGCAACCTAATTTTTCGAGTCTAGGTGAGTGTTCATCAGAGCTGTGATCCCATCCAGAGTACATTTTGTGCCCTTGCCACACTCCGTGCTTCTTCCAATTACTGTTCATATTGGGGTAGCATTGATTCAACAGTTGAGCAGGGAAGGCAGGGGGCATTATGTAATAACTAGTAGTAAGTTTCCTGTCCACGTTTGTCTTGAAAAATTGAAACTTCAGGGTCGAAGTTCGATGTTGAAGACTTCCAGAGAAGCTTCCTTCCTACTGTGTACCATTGAGCTTGTGCCACGTGTGCTTGTGGAATAGCACATACTCAAGAATGGTGATAGTGATGTTTGGGAATTATAAAGTCTGATTTGGTGAGAATAACTATGTCAGGCTGTTGCTTGAGTAGTATGTGGAATGGTCCTTCCTATTTTGTTATAAGCCCTCAGATGTGAGAAAGAGGAGGACTTTAAAGGGTCAATGGGACTGTAGTTGCTGGTATCATTTCTGATGCCCATGTGGATACCAGGTGGTCCATAAGGTTTCAGTTCCATTTGACTATATTAGCTTTTTGGTAGAACTAAGTGCCATTTAAAAGGGTGTTGTTGTATGTCTCTGTCATTTCCTTACTTTGCATTATAATTTCAACTGTCACTCAACTCTTCCTGTTTACTTACTATGGAAATATTTACAATTTTATGTCTCTTGCTTTTTTTTCTTTCTTTGCAGTTTCTTGGCCCTTCTGAACTGAATCCTAAAACCCTCCCAATCTCCAGGCTAATGAGTCTTTTTGGCATTAGAACAAGCCTCTTCCTTTGGTCAAATGCTATAATTAATTTATTTTGTTAGCCACAAAAGGACGACTGTTGTTGGACCAGTTTTTCAGTTGTTTCAACATATCTTGAAACCTATCTTGTATACCTTCTGTGAACTCATCCTCCATACTTCTGAAAGTTTGGTTTGCTTTGTATGTAGGAAGCTTAAGATCCCCATAATCACTGCGTTAACCTGATTACATGCACTTCTAACTTCCTGATAATGTTGACCTATACCACAACTTCTACAAGTACCATTAGCTATTTATTGATCCTTGCTTCACAACTGTGTTCCATCAGCAATCAATTCCATTTCAGATATTTTAGTCTATGCTTAAATCCCTTTATGGCCTCACCCCTCCTTACATCAGAACCCTCTACTACCCCTAGAGACTCCCTTGAGGTCTCCACTCCTCTGACTGCGACCTTTACTGAATTCTCATAGAATCCCTACAGTGTGGAAAGATGCCATTTGGGTCATTGAGTTTGCACTGACTCTCTGAAGAGCATCCCATCAAGACCCACCTTACCCCCATAACCTCATATTTCCCATGGCTAATCCACTTAGCCTGCACATCCCTAGATACTACAGGGCAATTTGCCATGGCCATTCCACCTAACCTGCACATCTTTGAACCGTGGAAGGAAACTGGAGCATCCAGCAGAAACCCACACAGACACAGGGAGAAGTTGCAAAGTTCACATGATCAGTAACCCAAGGTTGGAATCTAACCTGGGTCCCTGGTGCTGTGACGCAGCAGTGCCAACCACTGAGCCACCATTCTGCCCAGTTTCTCCCCGTTTTACACCATCTTTATGGGCTTTTCTTTCAGTGATTTACATATTCCTTGCCACATTCCTCTCCCTCCTTCACCCCTCCTGCTTCTTTTAGGTCTGCTATATGATTGAACTGCTTGGCCAAGCTTTTGGTCATCCCTTCTCATTATTGCATTGTCTTGCATAATTCTCTAATTATCTGGCTGCAAAATAGCTTTTCTACATTAAATATTTCAGATAAATCAAGTTGTTCTTATCTTACACTACTTGTTTGTAACAAAATGAAAAAAAAACTGAGATGTTCCTGGCTTTGTGCCTGGATTATTAAATGTCACAAAGCTGAAGATTTTCATTGGTTAATATTTTAACTTGCAATATGGCATCTGAGGAGGACACATCTGTGGTTTGAATATTTTGGGCTCAATTATATTAAAGCTACAGAAGCACATATGGTACATAATACATGCTAGAAAACAATTCAGTATCCCCAGGATGCTAATTTTTCTATTTATTTTTATCATTCAGTACATATGATTGCCAGCATAATTTTCCTTAAGCTAACTGCCATGTTAAAATGGAGTCATTTAAAAGCCACGCAAATTTATATTCTAACTTCAGTTTTCTTGCTGCTAAATTGACAATCAGATGCATAACATTCAAAATTGGCTCCTGACAATGACTGAGGGATGTTGAGATCATTATTTTCGGGTACAAAACTGCTTCCACATGAAATATATGTTTTCAGAAAGTGGAGAAAGGTATTGGCTATCTCACATCATTCAGCTACTAAGTACCTAAATATGAGTGGACACATGAAAGAATGTACAACTGAGACGGACAATCATATTTACAAACCGTTGGCAAGTACAGCAAGTGGACTGTGTGCGTTTAGTCAGTTGATGCTCTAGGGATTGCGGAGTCAAAAACTATGGGTGAGGAACTGTTGAAATGGAATTAAAGTAGTCAGAAATAGGGTTGGGTAGCAATGACGGTCAGCATCCTCAGGAGCAGAGGCACAGCCCTGGAAATCAGTGGTGTGGTGGAGGAGAAGGAAAAAGAAGGCAATAAGTGTCATATTGTTAACATTGAGTGTACATCCAAGATATAGTTATTTCAGCTGAGGCTCAATTGGTAGCACTTGTCTCTGAGTCATAAGTTTCTAGTTTGAAATCCCTTGCCAGAGCTTGAGCAAAAAAAATCAAGTGGGGAATCCAGTGCAGTATTAAGAGTACAATACTGTTGGAAGTGCTGGCTGAGGTGCTAAACTAAACTCCTATTTAGGTGGGTGTTAAAGATTTAAGAGGAGCAAGCAAGTTATCTCCAGTGTCTTGGCCAGTATTTATCCCTTAATCAACAAAAACAGATTATTTGGTAATTATGTCAGATGTTTGTGAGACTTTGCAGTGTGAAAATTGGCTGTAGGTTTTCTTACATTACTGCAATTACTCAATGTCAATGAGTATTCCATTGATTTTAAAGTGATTTGTCTATTGGTTATAAAAAGTACAATACAAGTGCAAGTCTTTTTTTTAAATACCTGGCCATATAAGAGAATTGGGAGCTTGCACCTTTGGAGGCAGATTGTAGCTGAGGCTTGTGCTATTGTTTAGGAAGTTTTCAGACCTTGCACTACTGCTCAACATGTCCCACCAGTAAACGTGAAAGATAATTTCTTTTTGAACTTCTTTGTCTCTGATTTATTCCAAGGATCAGCTCTATTAAACAACAGCACATCATTGCATCTCTCATGTCACTGATACCCTACCTGACAGAGTTTGGCAGTTCAACTTCAGTCAGATTGTGAAGTTATCATGGGATTCTCCTCTGGATTTCTGAAGATGCAGGGCATTATCAATTGCAGCCATGTATCGATCATTACGCTTTATGCTACAGGAATAGATTTTATCCTGATTGTTCAGCTGCACTGTGACCACAAAATATAGTTTCTGCATAAGTGAGCTCACAGCCAGGATGCCTTCGTGCTCCATCAGTCCAAGGTTCTACAGCTCTTTATATTACCGTTGAAACTCTGTGGGTAGCTTTTACAGGACATGGGATACCGTTATGTAAACTGAGAGGGAGGCATATACGATGTTACAATTAGGGCCATTTGCTCACAGTGCCCACAGCTGAGCAGACCATTGTGACCTGAAGTACTGTTTTGGTGCATGATTTAATCAGGTGATGCCCTACAGTACACTCTTGCGTAATGTACCTCGTACAGGCCTAGAAGAGGTGAAACCACTAGGCACATTTCATTCACACCTTCTCTAACCAAAATATTGCTTACATATGAAACTTACAGAAAGTATCAATCAAACAGGAGATCTGAGGTGCTGGTTTCACGATGACGTGTTAATTTCAGTTCAGATTGAGTTTTTTTTGGTTCATGAAATGAATCTACCTGCCATTTCCTTTTGAAAACAAATTAAGTCGATGAAAATCACCAGGTATCAATAATAAGATGGAAATCAAAAACTGATAGTCCAATTTTACCACTATCATGGCACCAAATCTCATAGCCTGCTTGTTTGAGTAGCAATTCTTCAATCTGATTGGTTAAAAACATGTACGGTGGCTTACCCTGTTCCAGTGTCAGAATCCAGGCGCTGTGCTATTTTACATCACCATAAGTTCCAGTGCTCTAGTACAAAGAAAGTTTGAGCTCATGTGTAGGTCTTAAGAACAGGTAGCATTGTTCCTTTACCTCTAATTATAAAATCTAATCAACTGACATTCTTAATTCTGCTTTTTCGGCTTTCTTTGGCTGTTAGCTGATTGTGCTGTATTTACACCTCTATTGTGTTTGCCAGTCTCACTGATTTTCAGGGCCTTCTAGTAAATCCCGTGTTTTATATACAAGAACATATTCAAGAAAGTTCCACTGTTGCATATAATATTGTCAATTGCTACCTTATAATATTCTTAGTCTTATTATATTTCTAAAGAATAATTATTGAATCTGCTCAGGTATAGTTAAATAAAAGCTTTTACTTACATTCAATAGGAACAACATCTAACAGGGACTTAATCTTTACACAAGGCTGCAAGACAACAAGACCATGTCATGTGAAATTGCATCATTTCCTGTGATGATGTATACCACCTTATTTGCATGTAATGCTACTTGCTCTGTACCAATTTCCATTCAAAACCACAATTTTTTTTTTATTCCCACAATATATTACAAACATGGAGAGGTGAAAACAGACTTCTATTGTTAGACGGAAATCATTAGATTTATGGAAACTAATGACAAGGCGGAATGTAGTGTGAAAATGTAGAGATGCAGTAGGCAATGAGCAGTGCTAGATCAGGCTCAAGGGGCTGGATTATTCCTGTTCCTGTGAAATGCTACTAAACTGTGACAATAGTTTCAGAGTACAAGACACCTAAAGGGACCTTAACAAAAGACAAAATATATTTTAATGCAGTGTTTCCCATTTTCCCCATGTTATCCCATTTTGAGGCTAGACCACTGTTGTGACCCCCAAGTAAGAACTGTGAGAGTGAGACTACAGCAATACAATGGTTATACATTTGTCAGTGCTGCATAGCAGCCTGAGAGGTCATGGTCCCACTTGACATCCACACTATTCCTACTATCTCCAGCTTGGGAATCCCCAGTTTAATGCCTAAGATATGACTTTTCTGTGTTAAACATTTGTCCTAGTTTAAAATACACAAGAAAATTGAATTAAAAATTTTGTTCATTATGCTGTTAACATGCTTGGCCCATATTTTTACAGCACTGCAGCTAATGCCGGATGATGCTTTATATTACAAACTCCGTGCAGATGTCCGGGGCCATTTGGGTTTGATTGAAGAAGCTATCACTGATTACAAAACAGCAATAGACATCCAAGAAGCTGGATAAAACAGATGATTACTTTTACCAGGAAAAGTAAGCAATTATCTCACAAAATTAAGATTAGGATGAAATCTCTTTGATAAAAATAGAAATGAACAGAACTTCAAAACGTGAGTTCTTGCAAATAGTACGTGTCTCACAACTAGTAACATTTCATGACAAATGAATTTAAGCATCATTCATTGTAGCAGATTCTCTAATGCTATTACAAAAGCGTTAATTAATATCTTGGTAATAATGTATATCTCTGGAATATTTGCTCAAAATTGTTTAGGTATAACATGTTATTATATTTTCTGTCACTCAGAAACATATTGGAAGGATTTTATTAAAATGTTTTTTGGATTGAAATTCTTTTTGCTGACGTAACATAGAAGATATGACTATGTAAAAAAGACATAACTGATGTTTCAGTATTAATGGAAAAATGGACTGTAAGTTCAAAGAGCTATTCTTCATTAGTTTTTATATTTTTCAACATACTTGATGCTGCTTTTTCACAGTTGAAAAGCAGATCACTTCATGTACTACATTTGTTGAAGAATAAATATAATATTTTGATTTAAAATGTCAATCATTTGTTGCGACCTCTGTTTCATCAATATGCACTAGATATAATATTAACTCTTATTCTGGTCATGCCACATCCCATTTAGTGATTTCATGTAATGTCAATGTAAGTTCCATTGTAAAACCAACTATTGATAACCTTTTCTTTCCTAAAGAAGGGTCCCGACCCGAAATGTCAGCTTTTCTGTTCCTCTGATGCTGCCTGGCCTGATGTGTTCCTCCAGCTCCACACTTTGTTATCTCTGACTCCAGCATCTGCAGTTCTTGCTGTCTTATTGATAATGTCGATTAGTTCATTTTCAGTTTGGTTCAGAAGTTTGCTTTTATGCCTGGTGGACAAATTGTTGTATTGCCTAGGGGTGGGAGGAGGAGGAAAGAGGCAGTGTCATACTGTTAGGATAAAGATATGGTCACTTAGAACTGAGATGAAGAGAAATATCTTCACTAAATATGTTGGGAGACTTTTGAATTATTCACTGGGCCAACTATGGAGGTTCAGTTGCTGAGTACACGCAAGAACTAGATTAATAGGTTTTTAGATGTGAGAATCGAGGGATGTGGTGATGTTACAGGAATATACAGTTGAGATAGAAGATCAGACACGATCTTAATAAATATCATGGGTGTGAATGCCTATTCTTACGCATATTTCATGTGATCTTATGTTCTTATTAACCATGGGATGAAAAGTTGGCCTCACTTGACCTTCAGTAGGATGCCAAAGAAATGATCAAAAGCCTATTTTAAGTGTCCTGGCATAAACATCACTTACAAGATTAGAGCCAAATGCAGAAAGACCGTTATGAAAACCCTACCATTCTTATCTTGATGGGAGTTCCCAAACCCCACAAACATCTCCAGTACAGCAAAATACCAACTATTAGTAAATTAAAAGTAAATACATTCTTCTGTTTTTCTCATGCAAACATGACATTTGGACTGGAGATGGTGGAATTTAGACAGAACCTATCAGATCAAAATGCCTGTGCTGCCTGTCAGACGTAGGATTGGAATGCATTTTCCTTTACAGCTTTAGTCTCCTGTAATTTCATAGTTAGACTTCCTAATCAAATTAGTTTCTTTGATAAGAATTGAAAGGTCAATATCTAAATTATCAAATGATTGAACAAAACAAACCTTGTGGAAAGTATTAAAGTAAGCAAATTCAAACATAACACAGCAAGACACTAATCTTTTAGGACCACAAATTGAACATGTTCTCTGTGAAACAATTTGTCTAGATATACAACATGCTAAGTTTTAAAGTAAAAAACAAAATCTCCAGCAATTCAAGTTTGTCGATAGACAATCTTATTTGATTAATTTTAGTGAATTAATGAAGGATTCACTGAGACGTTTAAATGTAAAAATGCATTCATCCTACATGTTGCAATTGTATGTGTCCACAATCACTGCCTGAGGAAATTTCAATCGGTATGTCAGAAATAACCAAAAAGGTAACCAGTAAAAAGGACAGAAATGTATTTAATTGTAGTTATATCAGGTCTGTGCATCTTTGATACTTGGCATCTGGATTAAGTTAAACACAAATTGGATGAATGGGAGTGTATTCTGCCCATCAACCACTGGTACATTGCAGTAGTGAAAATCTGCCGGAGAGTCCTTAAACCGATCTTTGTTTCCTTAACTAAACATTTCTTATTCTTGAGCAGGATTATTCACACTGTGCCCAGTAGAATAGGTAAAATAATTGTGATCTGATTTGTGTAACATTATGAAGATGATGAGGAGCTTGGTTTTCACAATTAATTAGCAACTCAATAGTCGCTGATCCAGGAGAGATTAAAGTGCTAATGCTGGTTTGTGGCATTTTCATTGGATACTAATACAGGACTGCAATAATGAGTCCCCATCAAACTGCCGTATTTCTGGACAAAACGAACAGCAGGATATTGTCCAAATTTACTGCTCTTGATTGATGGGTTATTTCCTTACAATGTATCAAAGTTATATGTCCCAAGTAATTCATTTTAGAAAAGAAGTAAATAATTTATTTTTTCCAATTGCAAATACAAGTATGGTCTGAGATTGGCAATAAGCTGCTGTGCGCCTGTTGGAATTCAATGTGAAGACAAGAAATACTCTTTTTGAAACAAATATGAAAAAAAAAGATTCCTTATCGAGACACTGATTATGTATTAACTGCAGGTTTCTGTCGTATGATTCATAACCAAGTACTGTGAATTATGAGTCACTGATGTAATACTTAAATACTAAAGATTTATGTATCAATAACATCAATTTTATGTTAACTCTGCCATTTCTTTACTGATGTCATATCTTTTAGAACATTATGGATTTAGCAGAAAATTACTGTATTAACTGGGGAAGAGTATTTTGCTGCATTATTCCTGGTATTACAAAAGAATAAGTAAGAAAAAGGCACATCTCAGAATAGTCAAATTTTATTAATTATGACATTTATTCTAGAAAATAATGTCAGATGATAATGGAATTTTGGAATGCTCAAGTGTGGACTTGTATGGATGAATTATATGACTTTCAGGATGGAAGATAATAAACCTTCAGATACACCTTCAGCTTTCTTGTTGAACCGGTTTTTATGTTACAGTCCTCAGGTGCTACAGAACAGTGTGCTTGTACGCCTTTAATCCTGTCCTCATTTCTGAATGCTAAGCCATGGACTTCTATTAGATTGGTTGAATATATGGACAAAATATAACAGTGGCTTGCCATTGACTTCTGCAGTATGGCTAACCAGGAAACTCTCCCACTTTTACCACCTGCAATCAGGAAAATTGGAAGAATTTGGAGTCTGACAATCAACCTGTTTGGCCACATTAAAAATGCAGCTTGCACAACCAACAAATATTGACGAGCAAATCAAACCCAGAGCTTCCAGCTCAGAGAAGGGGCATGCTAACACTCTGACAGAAGACCTCTCACAACAGAAGAGTAAGAAATGCATATTACTGTTGTTTTGAAGGATTGATTGTGAAATACTGAAATAAAGCACGATTTTTATTAACACAACCAAAGTTGCTGGAAAAGCCCAGCAGGTCAGGCAGCAGCTGTGAAGGAAAAAACAGAGTTAACGTTTCGGGGCGGTGACCCTTCCTCAGAACTGGGTTTCCAGCAACTTTGGTTTTGTTCCTGATTTACAGCATCTGCAGTTCTTTTATTTTTTATAAGATTTTTATTAAGTTTGATTTTCCTTATCGTACAACTAAACATAATGAAGCTTTTAAAAAATTGACATGTTTGTTCTCACATAATGGAAATGTTCACTCTGATTAAACGACCCAAGGAAGTAGTGAAATGTAATCACTGATCAATATAATTTAAACCTGCCAGACACAGTGGGTGAGGACTTTATTTATTTTTGTTGAATCAGATGTTAAATGATTTTTAAATTACTACTAATTACCTATTTGAAATTGATATGACAATTTGATTTTCTTGGTGATAGCCTAAAGTCTTGTCAATTTGACTCACTTCAAATATTGGCCCATATTAAGATTCAAGCTCTCTCCCAACATGTATAAGGTGTAAAGGCATAAACATTCCCTCTGGTCTAAAATTAGTTCTGTCATGTGTCATGTGAATGGGTTAATATGTCACAGGCTTAAAAATCACCCTTTGCCTGGCTATACTGCACTGGATATTTTGTAGGATTACAGCTATACTCTGTGTGATCCACATCATAATACAGAAAATACTAATTTATAAGGTAACTGAATGCAGTCTAAAATTTTATATGTATGTGTACAAGAAAAAATATTGGATAACAAATAAACAATGGTATATATTCTTGCAAGTGCAGAATTTTCTGAGATGTTTATCTTTTAAAGCAAGTCTTCTAATCTAAGGTGAAAATAAAATGTCCTTGAGAGAAACATTCTAACTCTGCCTGAAGACAGAGCCATGTAAACTTTAGCTGAAGCCTATTGAGAATAAATGACAGGTTTCATTCCTGGAACATAAATACACAGTGACACAGTGAAGGAAAGAAACAGCTAAAGCAGCTACTATGAAAAATGGAGAGAAATACTGAAAGAGATAGTAGGAACTGCCGATGCTGGAGAATCTGAGATAACAAGGTGTAGAGCTGGATGAACACAGCAGGCCAAGCAGCGTCAGAGGAGCAGGAAAGCTGACGTTTCGGGTCTGGACCCTTCTTCAGAAATGGGGGA
>JAHRHZ010000133.1:29270834-29293528 GCA_024137785.1 Ginglymostoma cirratum | reverse complement strand
GGGGTGGGGCTTGGGAAGGTAGGTAGGATGGTGATAGATGAGTGCAGGTAGGGCGTGGTGGGGATTGGTCAGTAAGGTAGGAGGGGCGGATAGGTGGGAGAGAAGATGGACAGGTTATGTCAGGTCAAGGAGGTGAAGAATGAGAGAGAGGTTTGGTCATGGGATTAGGCCGGGAGTGGGGAGATTTTAAAACTGGTGAAATCCATGTTTAGGCCATTGGGCTGTAGGCTCCTGAGGCAGAATATGAGGTGTTGTTCCTCCAGTTTCCGGGTGATGTCATTGTGACACTGCAGGAGGCCCAGGATCGACATGTCAACTAGGCAGTGGGAGGGGGAGTTAAAAATGATTTGTGACAGGAAAATGTTGTCATTTGTTGCAAACAGAGCGCAGATGCTCCACAAAATGGTCTCCGAGCCTCTGCTTGGTCTTACCTGTGTAGAGGAGGCCACATCGGGAGCATCAGGTGCAGTAGACCAAGTTGATGGATGTGCAGGTGAACCCCTGTCTAATGTGGAAGGTTTGTTTTGTGTCCTTGAATGGAGGTGTAGCGGCAGGGGTAGCACTTCCTGCAGTTGCAGGGAAAGGTGCCAGGTGTGGTGGAGGTAGTGGGGAGTGTGGAGCGGACGAGGGAGTCGCGGATAGAGCGGTCCCTATGAAAGGCAGATAGGGGCAGGGAGCGAATTATATCTTTTGTTGTGGGGTCAGATTGTAGGTGGTGGAAGTGGCGGAGAATGATACGTTGGATGCGGACGTTATCAGAGTGGGCCTTGCTGCAGGATGTCAGTTTAAGGATACTCAGGAGATTGACTGGAATGGCTTCAAATAACACTGGAAGACTCTCCCTGGCATGGCAGGAGGGAGACAGTCTGCTGAAAATCTGGGAGGAACTTGGATCTGAATCTTTGAGCTGCATACCTGCAGGGAGTGGGGTTTAAAGTTTGTTGGTTGTTTTAGTTAGTTAATGGGGAAGTCTTTCATTTGATGTATTCATTGCCTATTTTATCATTTCTGAAGAACGGGCATATTCAACTTGCAACAGTTCTGTCTCTGCCCAGAGATTCCACCATGTCTCGAGTATTTCCAGTGATATATGAACCCATTGTTTGCAGCTAATTTTACGAGAATGGCAGAGTAATTGAAACGTGCCTAAATCTATGATTTACAGTTCATATCCTGCAATACAAATATTAGAAAACCTCAATACATACTATGACTGGGATTATTTTGTAAAGTAAATTTGAGGAGAGACCCTAAAGATCCTAAAAGTGATACAGCATGTTTATATGATGGTTAGAAAAACAAATTGGTTTATAAATAGTGGGAAATAATATAAGAGCAAGAAGGTTAGGCTAAGATTTTATAGTAACTGGTTCAATTTCACCTGAAGTATTATGGACAATCTGCACAGCAAACATCAGAAAAGATATGAAGGCCTTAAAATATAACTAAAGAAGATTTACCAGTTTTTTAAATTCATTCTTGGGATGTGGGCGTAACTAGTCAGATCAACATAGACAAGCTAACAAGACAGATAGGATTGTTATGGGTTTGGAGTCACATGTTGGTCACGATTTTTAGAATAAAACGGCATTGCAGGGCCACGTTGAAAAGTGTTTGAAAAATGGGGGCAGCATGGTGGCTCAGTGGTTAGCACTGCTGCCTCACAGCTTGAGGAACCCTGGTCCGATTCCACCCTCAGGTGACTGTCTGTGTGGAGTTTGCACATTCTCCCCGTGTCTGTGTGGGTTTCCTCCCACAGTCCAAAGATGTGCAGGCTAGGTGGATTGGCCATGCTAAATTTCCGTGAGGAATATGTAGATTAAGAGGGTTATTGGGGAGTGGGGCTGGGTGGTATGAGTCATTGTGGATTTGTTGGGCCAAAGGGCCTGTTTCCACATTGTAGGGATTGTATTAAATTAAAATGGCAGATTTCATTCTTAAACAACCTTAGCAAATCAGGCAGATTTTTATAATAATGATTACTATTAGGCTTTTTAAGTTTAGCTTTTTTAAAATCAAATCCAACTTCTGCTATGGTGGGATTTGTAACCACAGACCCAGGATATTAGGTGTGGTTGTGATCAACTATACCTGTGACATTATTGCTATCATCTCCACTATGTTATCATACATATGAGAGACTTCAGTTATGAAGAGAGGTTGAAAACTTTGACCTGTTCCACTTGAAACACAAAAGGTTAACAGCAACTGAATATAGGTTTTCAAGCTGCTGTAAAGTTTTGATAGAGTGAATAAAAACAAATCTCTCCAATAAATGAACCTTTAGCACTCAGAGAGTTATTAGGATCTGAAAAAATATTGGAAGTTGATCCCATAAATAATTTTGAAGAAGGAAACAAGAGCAAAATTCTGCACTTCCTGGAGATCTGAAATAAAAATAAAAACGAGTTAATGTTTCTAGTCTAATCGTTCAAAGTCCTTCTGGGTTCTGATGACGAGGCAGTTTGGTCTCAAAATATTAACTCTGTTTTCTCCAGCACTTTCTGTTTCTGTGTTAAAAGGGAACAGAACAGATCTTTAAAAATCTGAAAGCCACAGAGTTAAGAACAAAATGTGAGAATGTGTGTTTAGGCAAGGCTGGTGTTTTATCTAACTAACATGGACATTATGGGCTGAGTGTGCTCCTTCTGCACAGAACATTTCTATGATTTAACCGTGCTGTATTTGTGGGAGTGATTTCAGGAAGCTGTTGAGCAAAACAGACTAATAGCAGGATAGAGCTCTCAGCTTTGTCAAACTGATTGGATTTCCAACTAGCAGCTGTGAGTATGAACCCAGTAAGGAATTTTGCATTAACTGATAATGTCATTAGATTTAATCGTTCAGAAAACCAGTTGCTGGATGGTGAAGCTATATCCACTCTTTACGCTTTTGCATGAATTTATTTACAGATTTTCACGTGACAAACATGCACCTCCTTATCCAATGACAGCAGAAGGACCACAAGTGAGTCCCCAGTTACTGCTGCCACCTGCATGCAAGTAATGCACAATTAATATCAGATGCCTTGTATGTTACTTGGTGAAGAAACATTTTGCACTTGGTGTTACAGTAGGTGATGTCCTACAGATGCTCAGAATTTTGGCATTATAGAAGGAACTTTAATTTGTATCAAACTTAATTAACATAGAAAAATTAATGAAATGGACGGGAGTCATTCAGCCCATTATGGCTATGCCAAGTTAAAAGGAGGTATGCACTTAACCCTTGATGTGGTTTCTGGGGTCAAACATCACTGCCAGTATGAAATTGTCCAAGTGCTGCCCTGTATGTTAACTCATGAAACATATATCGCAAAGATCTGGTCTTGGTTGAGACAAGTGTCTTTTAAGATTATCACTGATTTATATTGCTATTTATATTGCTACAGTATCTTATATGCAGCCTGGGTTCTGTTCTTGTGGATGTTACTCTACACTACATGCACTAACTGACTGATTGAACATACTAGAGAAATCAGATTGCACTTAGAGAGTGACTGAAAGTGAGGCAAGTTACTATATGGTGGAATATCACATGTCACGATCTCATGTCTTAAAGATACGTTGCCTGTCTGGTCTAGAAAACATTAAAAAGACCTTCTCGCTCTTGATCCTTAGCTCTGTAGTCATGGCACTACATAGAAGTGCATAGAAATATAATGTAACCTAGGAGGATTTGATGATGAGGTTAGATACTTGAAGTGTAAAGATTTCTGTTCCTCACCTTGATAAGGAGAAATATAAACATTGTAACTTTAAGTACATAACACATTGAATCCTTCTGACCACAAATCTTATTTTTCAATGGATAATTTTGAGAAAGCCAGTATTTGAAGTTTCAGTTTAAAATTTAATGGTAATTCATTGATCTGTCCTGTTAGTAAAGAACCAGATTTATAGATTGACCATTAGATGACAATAACTTGAGACTGACAGGATCAACAATGCCTGGTTTATGTCTTACCTGGTCCTATTTTTCACTCACCACAATAGCATGTGAAATGAGGCAATTCGCAAAACTGGCAAATGATCTGATACTATTAGTCCTTCAGTGGCCAATGAAATTATACTTTTCTCTGTAATTAACCTAATAGTTTCTTCTTATCTTCAAGTTCAATCTTCCTTTAGTAGTTGTTTTCCACAATATAAATGTGTGTGTTGGTTTCATATCTCATATCAGAACAAAATGTCACCTTCATGTTTTCAAGGATGATTCATTTGGCTCTTCCCCAGTTGTTTCATGTTTTTTGAGGACAGCTTTTCCCATAAACCATTACGATAAAGGATAATTTTCCTATCTTTGTTGCTTCAGAGCTGATCACAATTCAGTCAATTCCTTACTTGCAGAAGAAATTGTGGGAATTAAATACAAATTGTGTCACAAAAACTCTTGCATGAAGACACAGAACTCTGCAATTTATATATTTAATGGATGTAAGTCTGGTCCTGACATGAAAATTTGAAGAGAGTGTTGTGAAAATACACACCTCAAATTTTGCACTAAATCCTGAAAGAAGTGCTGAAGGGGAAAAATTGGATAAGTTCTAAAAATGTTTAGGGGGTTTGTGATGTACAATTAACTCGACATGTTCTTGGCATTACAGGCTCCTTCAACAGTACCTTCCGAACCTTTACTACCTTGAAAGACAAGGGCAGCAGATTCACAAAGGTAGCACTATGCAAATTCCCTTCCAAGCCACATCCTGACGTGGAAATAAAAAGTCAATTGATGAAAGTCTTGGCTTTCCTATTGTGGGTGCACCTACACCACAAGGGCCGCTGTGTTACAAGAGGGCTGCTTATTACCTTCTCAACGATAAATAGAAATAGACAAATAACATGGACCTAACCATCAATTCCTGCATCCTATGTGTGAATAAGTTAAAAAACTTCAGCATGCAACTTCATGCAAACTTTCATTATAATGATTGGAATTTACATCTCACACTAAGTAGGGACTGCAATATTTTGAGGCTAGTATGCATTCCAGCCAGCCTTAGTTGCTTAAGGTAAATATTTATTTCAAAGGAGAGGCTCATTTTGAAGTCAGTTAGAGCTGGAAAAGACAAAGCGATAACACAACATGGCAGAGAGCAATCTCCAAGGTTCTCTGATCCACACTAGGGCCTTGTTTCCATTAACGTTTCCAGAATAAAGGTGATTCTTTATCTGCAGGTATATGAGGCCCTCCAGATAAATTAAAAGAAGACAATGGAAGTAGATAATTATTGCCATCAATGCTAAGCTGAAAGACCTCAGTGTAATGTCAGAAGAAGTGCAATGACCTCACGAGTAATTAATGCTTGTGAGTAGACCTACAAATGTCATAGCCTAGCAACTGTATGACAAGCCTCATGCTCATTGCATCTTCTCACCCTCTCTAAACACTATTACAACTTCAAAACCATATCTCACAGCTTTCACACACTGCCAGATATGCAAAGACATTTCACCATACTCACTATGTGCTTCCCTCACTTACAAGACAAAGTTGTACGCAACAGCACGTAATTATGGAAAAGCAGGCATACCTTCATTCCAATAGAGGATACAATCTTTCCCAGCATTGGAGCAACAGTGACTGAGTTTGCAGGCAGTAATAATACTTAAAGGACTGAAGATGACATACTCATTCTTAATCTTCCATTTTCCATCCCATTTAGCCATCATCCCACAATGTCTTATGATTCTGAAGCTGCAGGTGGTCTAAACATACACCTCTCTCTTTCCTCCTTTTCTCACTCTACCTGCACCATTGTGCCTTTCTCCTTTCAGGTACATTTGACCCACCAGGAGCAGGACATGCAAGAAGAAGAAGAGACTAATGGTGATCACTCAATCTCACATTCCCAGCCACCATGTCAAGTTCCAGAGGGACTACAGATGGTGCAATAAATCTGCACATGGTGATTCCCTGAGTACAAGTGATCTATGGTCAGAGCAAGCAGAAAATGACTTGCAGGAGTTAGATCTCCAGAGGGTGAGGTCATATATGTGTTCTACTACTACAGACTTAGTTAGGATGTTTGGTTGGGTGGTGTACAGAGAGAAATTGATGTATATGCACACTGAAATGCTTGCATTAACAGGCCTCCCCAAAATCTTGATGCATCAAGCATGCATCAGCTCTGGCTCAGTTGGTACCACACTTGCTTCTGAGTCAAACTTCATGGGTTCAAGTGTCCCTCCATAGAATAAAGTACAAAAATTAATACTGATGCTCTTTAGTCTCCTGTTCAATATGTTATTGATCAATTAACCTGACAAGAATAGATTATGTGGTCATTATCAAATTGATATGTGTGGCTGTAGTTTACTGTGGAAAAATTGGCAGCTGTATTCAGAGATAATGCATCAAAAATACTTCATTGATTGCAAAGTGCTTTGGAGCATCCTAGGGCCATCATCTGGATGCACGTCTTTTTGTCAAGAATCACGAAAGAGTTCAACATAATTTAGTACGCAAGTTTTTTTTTCAGAGACCTTGGAGCACATCTTTCCAGGGTGGAAGTAATAGCTAGTTCCATGAGAACAACTTCAAACCTAACCATGATGTAACGTCTAGTGGCTGCAGTCTCAACTACCAAGGCAGCAGAGGCAGAAATCAGTCACTGTCTGTGTACTGCAGTGGAGGGTCACATTGAAGTTATGCAAACACAGCCAGCTATCATTGAGGCTCATATTGCTGACATTGTGACTATGGTTACAAGTGTTCAAGGAGACTTGCATGTTCTCGTAATTGTCAAGAAATCTTTTCTCTAACCGGCTACTAGAATTACTGAAGCACTGTTTCAGGCATGTGGCACTGAGTGTACAGAACTAAAACTTGCTGTCCTTCTTCACACTGGCACTAAAAGCCCCGCGACCACTTCCACTCTAGTGCATACTTTGCTGCATGTCCTCCAGATGGCTCAAGCTGCTTCTTCCCATCCCCACCCCAACCAAATCAATGATATCCAAAGCGGACCATCTAGAGACAGTGCCAGCTGAGGTTACCCTGTAAGGTCATCTTCAATAGCTGCACTGAATGAAAGCCACCTTCCACAAGCAATCACTGAAGGTAACAGTCACAGGAAAGGCACTGAGGGAATACATAAAAGTAATTCGTTGAGTTTTGGATTTTGGATGGTTTATTTGATAAAGTCAGTTTGAAATGATTGCTTTGTGGTGGCTTTTATTTCAGCATTGTGGAAATATGGTACAGTCAGCAACATAGTTAAGCTAAGGTGAAGGTTGCTATTGATCGGGAATGGGGATTGCATTCACTAGTACACTGTCAGATGGGGTGATCACAACAGAGCTGTTTAAGTATCACACTGGTATGCTCAGTGACAGTATGGTGCTGGTTAAAATTAACACTGGACTTAATTGTGATCTGCAATGGAGTCACGAACCTAGTGGCCTCTAGTTTAACATGATGACTGAAATACGGATGGAACAAAGAGCTGGCAAAGAGTAAAGGCATCATGATTGTTTTCTGGATAGCAGGCATTCACTTGTAGGAGGTCCACATATGGAGCTGCACATTCATGGAAGAGTACTTTGCAGTTGTGGTACCTCTCTGCCTTTAGATGCAGCACCCACGAGATCATGTGTGCAGTCAGTGGTATCTTGAAACAAGGGAAAACCTGTAACCCGGATAAAAACACATCGTGGAAACCTGTTTCTCTCTGTTCAAAGAAGATACAATAAACTTTCCTCTTCTGACTGGCAGAGCACCAGTCCTAATAAAGTAATAGATGCTAACTGGAAAATATTAAAGATGTCACCTGCTGCAGCATGGAAGGAACCCAGTGCAAAGAGTTTCATGGTCACAGCCATTTTCACAGCCACTGGCAATGCTGTCTTTTTCATCCTCAAATGCTGTGGTTCATACTGTAAGATGGAAGATACCCATTATAAAACGGAGATGCTGCACACACTGTTCTTCAGTAAAGTTGAGAAAAGAGAACTGCTCTATCAGACTTGTGTGGGGCCAAGACCTCTTGCTGAGAACCTGCTTCCCTTCAGTTTGTACAATTTGGGAACATTAACCCATTAAGTTGACATTAACCCATGTTATTCTCCTTCAAAATCTTTACACAACAAACCTGAAATTAATACCAGAAACTATATGCGGCATTTGTTGTGGAAATTTGGAATTGTTAAAAATGTACAATATTTTCTCATCACATTACTCACTACATACAGTATTAGAAATTGGTGACAGGGCTGTAACATAGAAACAAAATTCCACATATCATGTGAGGAATGTGAGGATCTTATCAAATTTCTTGATACACTTATTCATCTTAGCAAGAACATTGTGCTGGTCAAAGATCAAGAATATTTCCATTTGGTTTTAATGTTAGTGGGGAAGTTGCCATGGGCAAAAAAATGATATCCTCTGCTATTTGATATTAATAATTACTTTTTGCTAAAATTGCTAAATTAAGAAATCCACTTAAAGATCATAGATATGTGTTATTCAAGAGTACATATATTTATCAATGTGGTGTAATATAACGTAAAAGTAGTTGCTGAATTAAATTAATGACTTGTCATTTTGAAGAAGGCAGCAGCACGAATGACCTGTGGAATGAGATGAAAGACCGTACTGTTTTGGCGTGGATTGCTTTCTCAGATAGGTCCACTTGTCTAATCTGACCTTTAGAATCCATTATGGTCTGAAAAACAATTTTACATTTACAACCCAAAAGATAACATTTCTGGTAATAATTTTAGGCAAAATTTGGAAAAAATATCCATGTTTGGATCAAAGGACCAAGTTAAATAGGTGAAGGAGAAATCATCAGTGTACTCAGACAGATGAAATGAAAGTTTCATCATTCTGATTACTGTTTAAGGACACAACTGACATTGATTTGAGCAATCTCCAATTTGTCCACAGCAAACATGAATAAATATGAAGCTGTCCTCCAGACTCATGACTTTAACGTCTACAAGAAAAATTGCAGCAGTAATTGAACACTCGATCTAAAAAAGGACAAAATGTTATGTTTCAATTTACAAAGAACAATTTTGATCAAAAAGGCAGCTTGCCATTGGAAAGAAAAATTAAGCCAAATATAATTGTCAGTCTTTCAGCTTCTTTATTGGGCTTGTGCTGAAGCAATTCCTCTTAATGCTTCATTCTTATA
The DNA here is from genome assembly GCA_024137785.1 of Ginglymostoma cirratum. Classification (NCBI taxonomy): domain Eukaryota; kingdom Metazoa; phylum Chordata; class Chondrichthyes; order Orectolobiformes; family Ginglymostomatidae; genus Ginglymostoma; species Ginglymostoma cirratum. Next base: position 29,284,386 of record JAHRHZ010000133.1, on the reverse strand, counting down.
ATTGTTTTAATTAAAGTTTTGTTCTGACAGCAGTTTCATTTATCTTGGCTGATGGATATGCAGCCATTTTGTGAATGCACACATCCAAGAAAACACGAGTACTCCAATAGGATGTACTCCTATTGTTTACTGCATAAAGCACGTAGAAGAATTTGCTTAAAGCCTGTGGAGACATTCACTGTTGAAAGAGATTTGAAATTGGAATTTGTTTAAATCACAATCTGAAACCAAGTAATGAAGGTTGTATTATTGTGAGATAATAAATATTCAGTACCTTTATGCTGAAAATTAGGATCTCTATGATACTCAGTTGGATAACTGAAAAAAAAACTTGGTTACCACATTTGTAGTAATATGACTGAAGTAAAGTGGGGAAAGCTTCTCTCAAAACACATTGATGGGTTATGGTGACAAGCATGGGGCTGGATGAACACAGCAGGTCAAGCAGCATCATAGGAGCAGGAAAACTTGACGTTTCGGGCCTAAACCCTTCATCAGAAATGGGGGAGGGGAAGAGGGTTCTGAAATAAATAGGGAGAGAGGGGGAGGCGGATAGAGGATGGATAGAGGAGAGGATAGGTGGAGAGGAGGCAGACAAGTCGAAGAGGCGGGGATGGAGCCAGTAAACGTGAGTGTAGGTAGGGGGTAGGGAGGAGATAGGTCAGTCCAGGGAGGACGGACAGGTCAAGGGGGCAGGATGATGTTAGTAGATAGGAGATGAGTGTGTGGCTTGGGGTGAGAGGAAGAACAGGTTAGGGAGGTGGAGATGAGCTGGGCTGGTTTTGAGATGCGGTTGGGGGAGGGGAGATTTTGAAGCTTGTGAAATCCACATTGATGCCATTGGGCTGCAGGGTTCCCAGGCTGAATATGATTTGCTGTTCCTGCAGCCTTCGGGTGGCATCACTGTGGCATTGTAGGAGGCCAAGGATGGACATGTCAGCTGACGTAACTCCGCCCACAGCCGACGCAGACGTAACTCCGCCCACAGCCGACGCAGACGTAACTCTGCCCACAGCCTCCACAGCCAGCAGCTCCGGAGGAGACAGCAACACTGAGCCCTGCCGAGTGTTCACCATCCCCCCAGACCTGCCCCTTACTGAGGACGAACGGTCAGTCCTCAGTAAAGGGCTCACCTTTGTCCCCCTCCACCCACATATCAACGAATACCACTCACACTTGGATATTGAGCAGTTTTTCCGCCGCCTCCGCCTCCACGCTTACTTCTCCAACCGCGAAACTAACCCTCCCTCTACTGACCCCTTCTCCCGCCTCCAACACAAGCCCTCCTCCTGGACACCACCCCAAGGCCTCCTACCCTCCCTCGACCTCTTCATCTCCAACTGCCGTCGAGACATCAATCGCCTCAACCTCTCTACCCCTCTCAAACACTCCAACCTCTCCCCCGCAGAATGTGCAGCCCTCCACTCCCTCCGCTCCAATCCCAACCTCACCATAAAACCCGCGGACAAGGGAGGCGCAGTCGTAGTATGGCGCACTGACCTCTACATTGCTGAGGCCAGGCGCCAACTCTCTGACACCTCCTCCTACCGCCCCCTGGATCATGACCCTACCCCCAAGCACCAAACCATCATCTCCCAAACCATCCACAACCTCATCACCTCAGGTGACCTCCCACCCACCGCCTCCAACCTCATCGTTCCCCAACCCCGCACTGCCCGCTTCTATCTCCTCCCCAAAATCCACAAACCTGAATGCCCTGGTCGACCCATTGTCTCCGCCTGCTCCTGCCCCACCGAACTCATCTCCACCTACCTAGACTCCATTTTCACCCCCTTGGTCCAGGAACTCCCTACCTACGTCTGTGACACCACCCACGCCCTCCACCTCCTCCAGAACTTCCAATTCCCAGGTCCCCAACACCTCATTTTTACTATGGACGTCCAGTCCCTATATACCTGTATTCCCCATGCTGATGGCCTAAAGGCCCTCCGCTTCTTCCTGTCCCGCAGAACGGACCAATCCCCTTCCACCGACACCCTCATCCGCCTAGCCGAACTCGTCCTCACCCTCAACAACTTTTCTTTCAATTCCTCCCACTTCCTACAGACAAAGGGGGTGGCCATGGGTACCCGCATGGGCCCAAGCTATGCCTGCCTCTTTGTAGGTTATGTGGAACAATCCCTCTTCCAGACCTACACTGGCCCTAAACCCCACCTCTTCCTCCGTTACATTGATGACTGCATCGGCGCCGCCTCGTGCTCCCACGAGGAGCTCGAACAGTTCATCCACTTCACCAACACCTTCCACTGCAACCTGAAGTTCACCTGGACCATCTCCAACACTTCTCTCTCCTTCCTGGACCTCTCTGTCTCCATCTCGGGCAACCACCTAGAGACAGATGTGCATTTCAAGCCCACTGACTCCCACAGCTACCTGGAATACACCTCCTCCCACCCACCCTCCTGCAAAAATGCCATCCCCTATTCCCAATTCCTTCGCCTCCGCCGCATCTGCTCCCAGGATGAGACATTCCAATCCCGCACATCTCAAATGTCCTCATTCTTCAAGGACCGCAACTTCCCCCCCACAGTGGTCGAGAACGCCCTCGACCGTGTCTCCCGCATTTCCCGGAACACATCCCTCACGCCCCGTCCCCGCAACAGTAACCAAAAAAGAATCCCCCTCGTCCTCACATACCACCCCACCAACCTCCGGATCCAACGCATCATCCTCCGACACTTCCGCCATCTGCAGTCAGACCCCACCACCAAAGACATCTTTCCCTCCCCACCCTTATCTGCCTTCCGGAGGGACCACTCCCTCCGCGACTCCCTTGTCCGCTCCACACTCCCCTCCAGCCCCACCACACCCGGCACTTTTCCTTGTAACCGCAGGAAGTGCTACACCTGCCCCCACACCTCCTCCCTCACCCCAATCCCAGGCCCCAAGAAGACTTTCCACATCGGGCAGAGGTTCACCTGCACATCTGCCAATGTGGTATACTGCATCCGCTGTACCCGTTGTGGCTTCCTCTACATCGGGGAAACCAAGCGGAGGCTTGGGGACCGCTTTGCAGAACACCTGCGCTCAGTTCGCAACAAATAACTGCACCTCCCAGTCGCGAACCATTTCAACTCCCCTTCCCATTCCTCAGATGACATGTCCATCCTTGGCCTCCTACAATGCCACAGTGATGCCACCCGAAGGCTGCAGGGACAGCAAATCATATTCAGCCTGGGAACCCTGCAGCCCAATGGCATCAATGTGGATTTCACAAGCTTCAAAATCTCCCCTCCCCCAACCGCATCCCAAAACCAGCCCAGCTCATCTCCACGTCCCTAACCTGTTTTTCCTCTCACCCCAAGCCACACCCCCATCTCCTATCTACTAATATCATCCCGCCCCCTTGACCTGTCCGTCCTCCCTGGACTGACCTATCTCCTCCCTACCCCCTACCTACACTCACGTTTACTGGCTCCATCCCCGCCTCTTCGACTTGTCTGCCTCCTCTCCACCTATCCTCTCCTCTATCCGTCCTCTATCCGCCTCCCCCTCTCTCCCTATTTATTTCAGAACCTTCTTCCCCTCCCCCATTTCTGATGAAGGGTATAGGCCCGAAACGTCAAGTTTTCCTGCTCCTATGATGCTGCTTGACCTGCTGTGTTCATCCAGCCCCATGCTTGTTATCTCGGATTCTCCAGCATCTGCAGTACCTTTTATCTCTGATGGGTTATGGTACTGACTTTGTGCAATGGTGTAAAATGAGAGAGAACAAATCAGCATCATGTTTTACATTTTTTCCTGACCTTTATTTCTGTTCTTCATGGATTACAATAACTAAGCATTCCCACTCATTGATGATATCACAGAATCCCTACAGTGTGGAAACAGGCCCTTTGGCCCAATAAGTCCACACTGACCCTCAGAGCATCCCACCCAGAACTATTCCCATATAACCCACCTAATCTACACATCCCTGAACACTACGGGCAATTTAACGTAGCCAATCCACCTAGTGTACACATCTTTGGACTGTGGGAGGAAACTGGAGCACCCAGAGGAAACCCACGCAGACATGGGGAGAATGTGCAAACTCCACACAGACAGTCACCCAAGGGTGGATTTGAACTGGGATCCCTGGTGCTGTAAGGCAGCAGTGCGAACCACTGAGCCACTGTGCCGCTCCCTGTGATAAAAGATTTAGTTTATTTCTTACCATTGTGTTCTAGTTGGTGTATATTCACTATAGCAGAGTAAGGTGGAGAGGCAAACAGTTCTGAGATTTTTCTAAAGTACCAGGCAAATGGATGCCATGTGCTGGAGAAAGAATATTTGTTTATTCCCAATAGGCTCTTTGAAGACACTGAGTCAAATTTCCATTAAGGCTGTTTAGATGGTTGAAACTAATTGAACTGCCAAACGTGCACCAATTAATCTACATGTGAATGGGTGTCAGAGACCTGCTTACACACAGAATTGTTATTTTTGTGAGGGTACAGAATTGTAGCATAGGCTGAGGTGATAGCTTCAATCTTCCCAATATTAATCCGGTGGAAAAGGCAGAACATATGGGACTGGATGTTAGACAAACTGTGTGGAAAAACAAGCTGTGGAGGGGTCGCTAGTGGTGGGGTCAAGATAGAGCTAGCTGCTGTCAAATGTGAGTTTTGCTTCGGGTATGGTATCTTTACCAGATGTGGCAAAGCTTACGTTATTCCATACAGCATACAAAATAGGCATAGATAACAGGGTATTGAAAGAGCCAACAGGCATTTATCACAACTAGCTATTATATAGTTATTTATTTCACAGATGCATAAGTATTTGGGCTAGTATTAGGCCATTCATTTATAGCAGAACAGCATGCTTCTAGTAGCATAGCACACTTCATGAGATTCAAATTAAGATGGTGCCTGAGGTCCCTAAGGTCATGCATTGATATATTGATGATTTCATCAACACGTCTTTTAAAAGAACACTGCTATACTGACTGTGAGACATAATACAACATCCTATCTTTTACAAAGGTAAAAAATTATCCCAAAACAGAGGTACACGGCTGTACATATACACGTGTTATCAATGTGGTAATTATACTAACAGGTAAAACAGAATTTGTAAGATTAACATTTTAAACTTCAATGTAACGTTTTGGAGATTTTGACAACTCACGCTAATCGGATGATCATACACCCATCTGGAGAGGTACCCAATGTTCTCTGTCATACACATTTGACAACTTGACTGTCTCGCCACTGATTTCTGTCACTCAACATCATGATACATGATTCTGCATGAATGGCGTGTCATATATGGATCTCAGTTGGCTCCTGTTCCTTCCTAATACAGAGCCATAATCAGTAATAACTTCATATGATGTGGGCTACTTTCATATTTCACAAACTTTTGCTGGGATCCAAGTATTTATATTGTGATTATGTCCATTGTTATTTCTGTCCAAGGAGTGGAAGAAATATTGCATGGATGTGGAGGGTTCCTCCACTACTGGGGTTTGTATGATTCCCATCCCTCACACGCAGTCATAAATCATGGAATATCCTGATTCATACCAAGCCGATATACAGATTAGCATGTTAGCTATCTTGCGTGTTCAATACCTAAGTGTCCCTGGTGTAACATGGACATGATATCTTGGCATTATACTTTTGGAATTAGAACTTACTTTCTCGAGAAAATGACTTATAAGTTCATCCCTGTATGGCCAAAATGAATAAATCTTCTTCGGTACGTCTTCAACACTGTCAGGCTATTCCTGGATAATGATCTTTTGTAACTCTTGTAGTTGGTGATTGCTAATTGCAACAATTCACATTTCATAGAGCTAATTCACTCTGGCTCCGGCCAAAGTGTAACTGATCAAACTTAAGAACATCTTTAACTTTGCAGTCTAAAACATCAAGATGTACTCGGCTGAAAATTGTTTTCCAGCACTGCATCCATCTCCATTGGGTCAGAATTGGGTTTTTTGTCTGTGTGTTCTGAGGCATTGTATCCAGCTGCTTCAGGTATTTTTTTGCTTAATCCAAGTACTATTTTTGTCTTGTTCTGTATCTCTGATTGCAGATTCTGAGATGAGGCAGAGTCTTTGGTGAAAGGGTGCTCTGATTGATGGTTATCACATTTCTCAGTAGATGAGTGTTGATCACATGGCTGTAACAGTAAGAAACACAATGCATTGAAGCTTGTCTTATGAAGTTGTGCCCAGTAATTGTGAATTGGAAGGCAGGAAGCTAGAAATTGTTTCTTAAAAAATGATAAGGAGTAAGGGTGCGTGGCTCTCTTAAGTAGTAAAGTGCTTTTCTAAGCTTAGAGATTTATACAGAAAATGTGTCTAAGCAGCTGAAGAGGTACGGACAGTTCCAAAATTGAAACATGTATCAATTGGCTGTGTGATTAGAAACCTTAGGCATGTTTTGATGTTTTGGCAACTAGCTAGATCAGCCAGTTAATTTAAACCGAGCACTTAGTGATTGAAAGTCAATTGAATTTAAATCTGCTGGTTTTGACAACTTTGGACCAAGGCTACTGAAAGAAAATTGATTTGTCATTCAAGGTATATAAGGAGACAGTTTTTTTTGAAAATCGGTGTGAGAGCGAACCGCCATCTGAGAAATAAGCACCTAGCTCTCACACGAAATCACTAAGCTCTCTCAGAAAGCACCATCTATCCATAAAAGGTACCATGGCACTTCTTGCTAAGAATCCTCATAGAAGACTCCACAGAGAAAACATCCCTGACAGCCGGAGCAGTGGAAGAAAGACTTGAGAACAGCAGAATAAAGGCACATAGACTTTGAGAGGCTAAGTTTTAATTTATTTTCTTATTACTTGGGTTTATATAAGTGGGACTGATGTTTATTGGAACAGTGTACCAGAAGAATTTCAGTTAGTTAGGGAATAGTTTGTAGTTAATGAAGAATTGTTCAATTTGTTAGTAATTCAGTTAATGTGTTCACTGTTAGAGTTAAATAAATAAATTGCTACTTGTTACTTATAAAGTGAATATCAGGGATTTTCTTTCATTTAACCTCCCCATCTCAATAACAGTTTAATAAATTAGGTGAGTTGAGGCGAGGTTCTTTGGGTGTTTCGGATTTAATTATTAGAAGGGGACCTCTACTCCCACTGTAACAGACTGGGGGCTTTGTATTGATTTTAATTATCACAGGGGTTCGACCTCCCCTTCTTAACACATGCTCAATGAATCTGAATGCATATCTCCACTGCAAGAACTTATAATACTTATATCCCTTCACCACATAAGACTCTTTACAATGCAGCTTTGAATTATTGAGCTGGTGTACTTTGGAACAAACTGGTACCATCATTTAATGCTGGTGGCAGCCCCATTGCCTAAATGCATCTGAAAATACCGAGAGATTTAATGAATCTAAAACCTCACATAGTTGCACAACAAAGTTGACAACCTTCCTGATTGTGATTTGTAAATATTGGGGAAACTAATGACTAGGGATGAGGCTGACTATTTGATCTGTTGTTCAGGTGACTTGCACTAAGTTTTTGCAGCTTTAATACAAAAACCATGATCAGGCATTGACAGTGACCCTTCAGAATGAAATTTTCATCACATAAGTATCTATCTAATTTAGTTTATTCATTTTGGGACAGATCCACATCTGACTTTTATTTAGTTTATCAATTACTATTAATTGCTGTGTATACAATTCATTCCTACCTACCAAGCATTGGATAGAAATACTTCCCATATACTATGATTCCTTGGCACTGTCTGTTCTCGTCTGCAGATAATTAACTTCCACCAAGTGGAAAGAGATGCAATTACATTAGTAAATGAAAACTTCTTTTGAATATGTGTTAGAAATAAACAAGAATAACAATTTAATCAATCATTCTGGAGGAAGCCATACTTTAGTAAATTAGAATACTGAAACTGTTTATGCTGTGAGTGATGTGAGAATTCTAAACAAGCAAGACTTGTGTCATGTGAGATAACAAGGTGCGGGGCTGGATGAACACAGCAGGCCAAGTAGCATCATAGGAGCAAGAAAGCTTGACGTTTCAAGCCTAGACCCTTCATCAGAAATGGGGGAGGGGAAGAGGGTTCTGAAATAAATAGGGAGAGAGGGGGAGGCGGATAGAAGATGGATAGAGGAGAGGATAGGTGGAGAGGAGACAGACAAGTCGAAGAGGCGGGGATGGAGCCAGTAAAGGTGAGTGTAGGTGAGGTGGTAGGGAGGAGATAGGTCAGTCCAGGGAGGATGGACAGGTCAAGGGGGCGGGATGATGTTGGTAGATAGGAGATGGGGGTGGGGCTTGAGGTGGGAGGAGGGGATAGGTGAGAGGAAGGACAGGTTAGGGAGGCGAAGATGAGCTGGGCTGGTTTTGGGATGCGGTTGGGGGAGGGGAGATTTTGAAGCTTGTGAAATCTACATTGATACCATTGGGCTGCAGGGTTCCCAGGCTGAACATGATTTGCTGTTCCTGCAGCCTTCGGGTGGCATCACTGTGGCATTGCAAGAGGCCCAGGATGGACATGTCGTCTGAGGAATGGGAGGGAGAGTTGAAATGGTTCATGACTGGGAGGTGCAATTGTTTGTTGCGAACTGAGCGCAGGTGTTCTGCAAAGCGGTCCCCAAGCCTCCGCTTGGATTCCCCGATGTAGAGGAAGCCACAACAGGTACAACGGGTACAGTATACCACATTGGCAGATGTGCAGGTGAATCTCTGCCTGATGTGGAAAGTCTTATTGGGGCCTGGGATTGGGGTGAGGGAGGTGTGGGAGCAGGTGTAGCACTTCCTGCGGTTGCAGGGAAAAGTGCCGGGTGTGGTGGGGCTGGAGGGGAGTGTGGAGCAGACAAGGGAGTTGCGGAGGGAGTGGTCCCTCCGGAAGGCAGATAAGGGTGGGGAGGGAAAAATGTCTTTGGTGGTGGGGTCTGATTGCAGATAGCGGAAGTGTCGGAGGATGATGCGTTGGATCCAGAGGTTGGTGGGGTGGTACGTTAGGACGAGGGGGATTCTTTTTTGGTTCTTATTGCGGGGACGGGGTGTGAGGGATGAGTTGCGGGAAATGCGGGAGACACGGTCGAGGGCATTCTCGACCACTGTGGCGGGGAAGTTGCGGTCCTTGAAGAATGAGGACATTTGAGATGTACGGGAGTGGAATGCCTCATCCTGGGAGCAGATGTGGCGGAGGCGAAGGAATTGAGAATAGGGGATGGCATTTTTGCAGGAAAGTGGGTGGGAGGAGGTGTATTCCAGGTAGCTGTGGGAGTCAGTGGGCTTGAAATGGACATCGGTTTCTAGGTGGTTACCCGAGATGGAGACAGAGAGGTCCAGGAAGGAGAGAGAAGTGTTGGAGATGGTCCAGGTGAACTTCAGGTTGGGGTAGAAGGTGTTGGTGAAGTGGATGAACTGTTCGAGCTCCTCATGGGAGCACGAGGCAGCGCCGATACAGTCATCAATGTAACGGAGGAAGAGGTGGGGTTTAGGGCCAGTGTAGGTACGGAAGAGGGATTGTTCCACGTAACCTCCAAAGAGGCAGGCATAGCTTGGGCCCATGCGGGTGAAAAATTCTTCTACTATTCTTTTACATCATTCTGCACCACTTCAGCATTCTGGAACTTTACTTGCAAAGAAAGAAAGATATTCATTTTAAATCGAGCCTTATTATGCCCATCTATTGAATATTTCACAAGCAGTGGATAATGCTGTTCCATACTCAAGCACAGCAGCTACCTTGTGTATAACAAAGTCCCACAGAACCCACATGAAAGTGAATATGAATAAGTTGAATTTCCAGCTCACTTGATCTTTTGTTCACACCTGAATACTGGATTAGACGGGCACATCTGCAGTTTAACAGTTAACCTCATCTGCAGGATGACATATCTGACAGCGTAGCACTTGCGCAAAACTTGCCAAAATGTCAGTATAGAATAGATTATGATCACAAACAGATCTTGAACCCACAACCTTCTGACTCAATGGCAAGATTTGCTCCCAACTCCGTTAGTCTAAACTTAATACAGCTGACACTGAGATTACATCATTATACACTGTCTAAAAGACAAAATACTCACACTTTTGTCACTGCATGATTGATTCTTAAATTGAGTAAAATATTGAGACAGAAAATTAATTTTATGGATTGGGTAGACAGATCTATTAGCTACCCAATTAAGTAATGGCCCTGTCAATTTATCTGAGCTTTCTCTTTGAAATGAGTTTCCTTTCTTCATTCACAGTGACGGTAGGACATATGAATAGGGGAAAAAACGCTGATACAACAGCATTATGAGTCTAATCTTGCAGGAATCGCTCACACTGTATTCCAGCTCACCGTCTGCAAAGAGGTCAGCTTACTTTTATAGTGCTCTAATCTTTAACTGACCTTGATATTGAATAAACCAAGGTCTGCATTCTTAAGGAATAATGCTGGACAACTTTTTTACGATTCTTAAAGACCCAGAAATGCATATGTCTAACTTTGCATCAGGGATATGCAGCATCCCTGACATGTTCACACCTGCAGCATCTGAATTAATCCATTTCATTTACATTGCAATTCTACAAACATATTACTTAGTTTAGGTTTGGAAAGAATTGGTTACTGTCACACAATAATTTGTGGTTCTCGACATCCAATTGATTTCAACCAGACATGTCCACAAGTCTCTTGAATCAATTTAGAATTGCTCTTCTTCCCTGTGCATTAATTTCTCATTTCAATTCACTTAAAGCTTTGATTTATTCTTCATCATTTAGTCCATGTTCACCATTAGTTGGATTGTACCATATGACCAACTTTAGATGTTTTTATTTCCTGAAAGGGGTTGGTTAGCTGTATGGCTGGTTTACTATGAGAGTAATACCAACAGCTTGGGTCTGATTCCTGTACTGGCTGAGGTTACCATGAAGGTCTGTCCTTGTTATCCATACCCTTCACCTGCTGAGATGTGGTGACCCTTAGGTTAAACCAGCACCAGTCATTTTCCTGCAATGACAGAGCAGCTCCATGATGACTTTACCTTTATTTCCTGGTAAATATGAGATACATGCATCAAAGTTACATTTTTATGTGCTAGAAAGATGCCCTATTGTGAGACTTTCTATAAAATCCATACACTGGATTATAAGTCCTGTTACTAGCTCTGTGTTGCTTAAAATAAAAATCCAGCTATCAAATTAACTTTTCGCTGTTTTAGTTAAGGTACTAATTCTTTTAGTTAAAAGCTATTTTACTTACAACATGACCCTGCAAACAATAACATGATGAATGGTCATCAATCGCATAACTCCAGGTCATAGTCCAACAGGTTTATTTGAGAACACAAACATTTGGAACCTCACTCAGCTACCTCTCTCACTAACACCTGAAGAAGGAGTGAGGCTCTGAAAGCTTGTGTTCTCAAATAAATCTGTTGGACTATAACCTTGTGTGTTGTGTGATTTCTGACCTTGTCCACCCCAGTCCAACATCGGCACCTCCACATCATGATGAATAGTGAAAGTGGTTTCATTGTATTTGGTTGAAGGAAAACCTAATGTCTGTGTTCTGTAGTTTTTTTTTATTATCATAGTGAGCAGTGTGGTTTTATATGATTTTCTTCTTTACTTCAGGGTTACTTCTTCCAAGAACTCATGCTCAACTTTCCATTTTCCAAAGTTGTCATTCCAAATCTTGTCAAGAGGCTAGGAAGACCTGTGTTTTGGTTAATATTCTACAATGACAATGAATTATGCCCTATTGGCCTCACACTTAGGTAAGGAAGCTTTGCTAGTGTTTTTGCCAGGTCCTGATCTTTCACATGTTAAGTAAATATGGTGACCACTACACCTAAAAAGATCAGACCAGAATTGCAGGTACATGCAATCGACCAGGTAGTTTCAACACACTGCTATGAGATTTGAGTTCATGATTTCATGTTTACAAAGATAGTCGTTGTGCAAATTTCCATCAATACTGTCCAGGCTTTCCTCTAGCAAACAACTAGGGAACTTGTTTCACTGCTGGAAAGGACAACCCCAACCAAAAAATCCTTTTTCATGCATGATAACCCTGCTGAGACTGCTGAAAGGCTTATTCCAAAGAGATATAAATGCAAATAAAAGTAAAGTTGAGATATGTTGGGTGGTATAGCAAGTGGAGCAAAAAGGACAGTGTAGGATCCAGTTAGATCAAATGGCCTCTTTCTGTGCTGTAATTTCTACATATGAAAAGCTCTACTTAAATAACAGTGAAAACATTGATTAGAACAAACTAAACTTTGGTGCAATGCCTTCATTCTCTGTAACTTTAAGATATTTCAGGAGACATAAGTCAGTAGCCACCAAAAAGAGACATGGCGATTGCAATGCATAACAACATCATGCTGCCTGTCCTTTGAATAATTTCAGCATCTAGCCAACATCAACCACACTGTTCCTTGGCTATATGCATAGGCAGAGGGTCAGTATCATGAATAAATATAATCAGTTAAAGCTGCTCTGTAATTTTAGGACTGGATTTAATCCTTAACATGACTGAAGCTACTGACAAAGTCAAAAAGAAGTTGAGGATCTCATGTGGAAAGGATATGGCTACCTGAACGTGACCACATGCCATCAGCTTCATGAATATGGGGACATGGGCTTTACGATCAAATCATCTGGACAAAAGGGCTATGACATCAGAAAGACCATATAATTCCCATGAGGAAGCACAATATTAAAAGGTAGAAAGACTTGTGTTTCACCTGCAATTCTATATGCAAGTTTTCTGGGGGATCATTGTAAATGAATATATCAGCAATGTGATATCTTGCTTATTTCACCAAAAGCAACCTGTAAGTCCAGATAGAAGATATCTTCACCCTGTGTAAAAGTTCAATCCAGGGCATCAATGAAATCGGTTGTATTTGAAGTTGTCACAATCTGCCCAAAGCATTCACATTGCTCTATGGTTCAGTGAAAGGTCAGAACTCACTGTGTAACCACCACCATAACATTCTGGAATACAGAGAGATTTAATTTCCAGCCAACAGTCACAAGAGGACATCATAATGACCAATGTGGCTTGGATAGTAGTAATTGAGAAGATAAGAGGCTACGCGTTCAATCTGAGGAAGAGTGTCCAGGACCAATAAAGGTCTTCACACTACAAGTCTATCAGTAGGAAGTTGATGAAAGTTGAATGAGGGAAACAGACAGACTAAATAATTAAGGGCTAGGACAGGTGTTGAAGTATATGTGTGTCCCTCATCAATTTTGAAAGTTCCAAGGGCAGTATTGGCATGATTGGCCCCGTTCTCAAGGCAGTGAGGAAAGTAGCGAGAGGGGAAATAACTGGGTGAGTTAGCCCTGAAGAGATACTTATCCCATAAACTCCACCTCAGCAATTCAGTTCTGATTGAGAAGGTTCATTGGAAACTCTTTCAACCCACCATTAATTAAGATCCTTGAGTAACCAATTAACAACCACGTAAAGGTAAAGTGAATGGAGATGGAGAATTGAAAGGACCAAGGAAAGAGGCATTATCTTAAGCTAGATAACAAGCATGGGGCTGGATGAACACAGCAGGTCAAGCAGCATCATAGGAGCAGGAAAACT
>JAHRHZ010000133.1:29185393-29265834 GCA_024137785.1 Ginglymostoma cirratum | reverse complement strand
CGTTAACTCTGTTTTCTCCTTCACAGATGCTGCCAGACCTGCTGAGCTTTTCCAGCAAATTTGTTTTCGTTCAGTCAAGATATTGATGTATCTCAAACAAATACAAATGCATTTCATGATCAATGTTCATCCTGGTTTGATATTGCATTTCCCTTGATGTCTTTGCTGAAAATTCACGTTGCACAATACTGTGTGTTACAGAAGATGATGTGGAGGTACCAGTGTTGGACTGGGGTGGACAAGGTTAGAAATCATACAACACCAGGTTATAGTCCAAAAGGTCCAACAAGCATAGCCCCTTCATTTGGTGAAGTGAACGAAGCACACAGAACACAAAATTTATAAGTAAAAGATCAAAGGGTCACACAACTGATGAGGATGTATTAAACAAACCTAAGAAGCTGTTAAATCTTTAATAAGTTATAAGGTTTTAATTTATTAATATGTACATATACATATTAATCTATTAAAACCTTCTAACAGATTAAAGATTTAACAGCATCTCAGCTTTGTTTAGTATGAAGGGGCAATGCTCCAAAAGCTTGTGTTTTCAAATAAACCTGTTGGACTAAAACCTAGTGTTGTGTGGTTTCTGACCTTGTTTCAGAAGAAATAGTGTGGTATTCATCAGAGCATTCACCGACCTTGGTTCTGAGAGAGCTGCCTGATGAAATGTCAGTGAGCTTTTCTAATAGCTTCGATGGAATAGAGAGTTGCAGTTCAGCTGCAGTATTCTCAGTAAGGAGATTTGCAGCCCATGGGTGCTTAATAAATTGTTCTGTCACTAGTTCTAAAAAAAATTGGAATTTTTTTTTCAGTGCTTAGTTTGGAGAGTCAAGTGGGTTTATTGTGATTCTATTTCTGACTAAAGAGTATTCAATAACACAGTTCTTAGTGCACCTCACCAAAAATCAACATATTTGCATTTTTATGTTTAAAGTAAAAGGTAAGAAAAATGTAAAATTGCTCTATGAGCATGAGTCACCGAACAAGGCTTGCTACATTAATCCCTGACCAAATCATTAAGTTTGGGTGCTTAATATACTGGATCAAATATCAAACTTGGACTGCATTACACCCCTACCTAAGAGAGAGATACTTGTCAAATCAGGACCATTTTCACACCATCTAGATTGAAAGTACCAAAATTAATGAACTGCCAAAGGGGGGGCATTCCCATTGATAGTCCCATTCATTTCTTTCAAATTTAACCAACCAAAGTTCTTATTGTTTAAACTCTTGTAAAGGAAGATTTCAGTTTAGCAAACAGGGGAGAATTCTCATTTACAAACTGGCTGTAAATGAGATTTGTAAGTGAGAGCTTGATTGGATGTCAGACCGAGTCTGTAATTTATTCTTATTCAGCTTTCAGCCCTATAACTTTCAAACTTCAATCCGAACTTTGCTTGTGCATAATATTTCTGACTTCATCTCCTCTCAGTGTTTTACTAACTATTTTTTGCTCAGATAAAATGAATCCAAAGGAGCATTTCTAAGTTTTGCTGATGTTTTGAAGCATTCTTGCATATATCTAGGGACCTAGCGACCCTGGGCAGTGAAACCCTGATCCATAAGAGATGTACCTACCATAGTAACTGTAACAACTTGCTAAGGGTTCTTCTTCAACACCTAACTCTGTTATTTGTGAGAATAAGGGCAGCAAGGGGCATTGGAATACCACAATCTCCAGCATCTGCTCAAAGTCACACACCATGCCAATTTGTTATTACGGTTTCTTCACTATTTCTGGATGAAAATCCTAAACACCCCTCCCTAAGTGCATTGTGAGAAAATCTACGCAGCACAGTAGATTCAGCGTAACAAAGGCAGCTCAACACAACACTACACCTCAAGGCCCCTTAGGGTTAGGCTGGACCAGCCAAACATGTCCATAATGTACGAATGATTGAATTTGAGAAATTAGATGCTGATTAGAATTCAGAAACTTCCATCATGAGTTAACAGCAACTTAAATGATGCTGCTTGTGAAACATAGCGGAGGTCAGTACAGCCGTTTTAGAAAGGCACACTGACCTCAGATAGGTCTGTCAAAGGTCCACACGCTGGAATCCAGGCCAGGAAAATGGGTGGGCCTCTGACAAAACAATTTAATTTGAATTAAAAACTTGATTTGGCCAGGGGCGACATGCTTAATGTTGCCAGAGTTTCGGACAGGCTTGTGGCAGTCAATTTTTAGGCAACTAGAGGTGTGCCTGCCATTTCCGCCCGCTTGCCTGTTACTTAAGTCATCAACAATCATCACTAATGAATATAATTGTCCACGTAGGCAATTCTGTTTGTGATTGGATTGTGTGGGGTGTGGGTTGAATTCCTTGAGGTAGATGCCTCATGCAGGACATTTTTTAACATGGGAATGCCACTGCATATCAGCAGCCACAAGGTTTTCCACCAAAGGTTGGTCAAGTTCCAATGGCAAAGGAACATTGCTGACTGGGGATCTCACTACTGTTGCATGCCTTCTTCCACCATCACAGCCATTGATATCACACAAATATTTTCCAGCTGAATCACTGTTGAGTATTTGCTTTGGATTGCATTTTGTCTAGTTCCTCCCTCCAACCTACCATCATGGGTGACCCTACTAGGAGTTGAGTTCTCCTGATGACATCGTTCAAGCCACTCCATCACAGAATGGTGGCGATCCACAAAAAGAAATAGTTACTGAGGTACCATCCTACTGATGCTGTAAACTATGACAGGAGGTGCAGTAAGGGGCACAATTCCTTTGAAACCACTCCTACATGTTACAGCTTTTACAAAACGTGAATTTTTTCTTAATCATTTATGCTTTTCCCTCTAAGCCAATACCATTGACTCTAATAAATGGTAGTAATCATTCATGGAAGGCATGTGTTATTATTGGTTATAATTGTAGATTTCCTTTTGTTAATGTGTGTTTCTATCGAGTATTTTTTAAATTCACTCATAGAATACGGGTATTGCTGGTGAGGACTGAATTTATTGCCCATCCCTAATTGTCTTTGATAATTTGGTGATGACTTGCCATCTTGAAACACAGCAGTCTATTTGATGTGAGTACATCACAGTACTGATAAGGAGGCAATTCTAAGATTTTGACACCATCTTTGAAAGTGGCATGTCAGAGGAGAGCGCATGGACAGTTGCCCAGAAAATATGCCAAATCACAGCTTGGGTGATTAAGCAGATGTCTGAATTAGTACCTCTAGGCTGGTTCCAATTTTGGTTTTCAGTAATTGAAACCAAAATTGCACACTGACGTTAGACTTGGAAACAGATGCATAACACTCATTTTATGCCTGTTTTCTCCAAAATACACTTTCACCAAAATCGCCCTCCAAGATATTTAAAAGAACTACATTGAGCTCTTTTGTAAATTTTGGATACCTACTTAAGTAATTTGTATCCTGAGAAATTATCTGATATCTATTGGCCTTTCCTCCCTCCCTCAATAATTTCATTTATTTATGTTTTACATTGTTTAACTGACAGATGGGATGTTTCTAGTGTGGTTAAGGATTATTTTTCCTGTTCTAATTGGAATAATTGAACGCAATTACTATTACTGCAAAATAATGCTTCTAAAACAATGATGCCCTCTCAAAAACTTTCCCAAGATAATGTGTAGTGACTTACACTGCATGACTTCAATTCCACGCTTCACTGACTTGCTTATCTTGATGAAATATGCCATGACTATATGACTAGTCACAGTGTTAACCTCAGGGGTATTCTATAATGCCATTGTATTTTTACTGGCAAGCATTGGCATTTCTAACTTATTAAAATGGGTAATACATATTTAATGTCTTACAAAATCTGTAATTCTTTTCTTAAATTGCAGTTGCCATTGTTGGTTATTGTGCCTGTGACATCAAGTAAAACTGAGTTAATTGAGGTATAGTGTTATCAGATCCATGCAGTGTCAGAACAGCAGACATTTGTCACATACTGTTTTATTTATTGGTTCCCTAAGCTGCATTTTGGAGCCTTTAAAATTTCTGCTCTTCAGCCAGTTATTACAGATATACAGAACACGGAAAGTAGGAAATAACAAAATGCTAGAAATGCACAGCCATTAAATTACTATCTTAAAAAGAAAGGGCAGGATCCCCTTCTTCATTAGAACATATTACATGTGATCTGCTGTGCAGTTCTAGTATTTTCAGCTCATTTTGGTCAATTGCTTAAAATATAATTCAAATAAAACATACAAAATAAATGGCAATCCATTGTAAGTTTTACCATAATCTTTGACTACGTTTCATAAAACATTGGAATTAATTTTTTAGAAGTGATTTCTTGTGATATTGTCAGAAAATTAAGAGAATTTGTGGAACTATCAAATTCAAATCAGCTTCTTCTAACCAATCATGTCTCATCATTCCAACAATGGGGAGCTTCAGAGGGATTACTTGTCAATGAAGGAGAACCACAGATAATTTCTTTGAAAAGTGGAATTTTAAGGGATGCTGTGGCATGGAGGTAGTGTCCCTACCTCTGAATTGCATGGCCTGGAATCCACCTGTTCTAGAGGTATGTAGTGACATCTCTAAGCAGGTTGATTAGGGAATTTAAGAAGTGGAATTCAACATCTTTTCTTCCTTTCTAGTATGTTCCCTTGCACTCATGCTGTCAGGAAGCTGTTCCACACTGAGTTACTAGAGATATTCATTTTTGGCTGCATGAGAATATCGCCACTGGACATTTGAGCATGATTATCATGTTTCCACCTTGAAACTAAGGAAAAAACAAATACACAAAGAACAGCGACAATAGGAAGAAGATGATAAAGGAAATACAAAAATATCTGTAATGAGAGCAAAGCATTAGACCCCACATAAAGGAGTTAAAGGTAAAATGTCAGAAATATTAAATAATTATTTGGTCTCAGTACTTACTGTGGCTGGAAATCAGTTAATCTTAGCATAAAGAGGAGAATTGGTGGTAG
The DNA here is from genome assembly GCA_024137785.1 of Ginglymostoma cirratum. NCBI lineage: Eukaryota > Metazoa > Chordata > Chondrichthyes > Orectolobiformes > Ginglymostomatidae > Ginglymostoma > Ginglymostoma cirratum. The sequence continues at coordinate 29,260,883 of JAHRHZ010000133.1, read as the reverse complement.
CATTCACAAGCCCCCAGTGCCCGCAACATATGATAGTGGTATGAACAGGTCACATACTGCTTGGACAATAAGTGTATAATTGAGCTGGAAGACAAAGTGATTTTTGTGATACTGATACCCAAATCACTAAAAAAAATCAATCAGGATAATAAGGCCAATAAAAAGCAAGCCAATTTCTACAATGAAAGCATTGAAAACCAACAAAGTTGTGTTAAACTTGAATGGCACCTTGGTTAGACCAGGCCTGGAATACTGTCCACAATCTGCTCTCTACATTGTAAAGATGTGTTGGAGAAGGTCAAAAAATTATCATAAAGATGGCCAGGATTGTACATTATGACTATCTGGGAAGACTGAATAGGTTTGGACTAATTTCTATACAAAAGAGATGGTTAAGAACTAAATAGAAGTCTTTATGATAATTGTAGTATTCATTGATTAAGCATGCATAAAGTATTGACACTTGTGGGGAGACAAAACCAGATGCTGTAAATAACATACAGCCACTAATAATATCAAATAGGTAAGAGGAGTCTTAAATGAAACAAAAGTGTAAGTATAAACTAGTTAAGTTGAATGGTTTGTACCTATGTTGGTTAGCTTAGTTGGCTGGTTTGGGTTCAGTTTCTACACTGGTTGAGGTTATCATGAAGGACTTTCCTTTTAAAGCTCTCTCCTTGCCTGAGCTGTGGTGATCACCAGATTAAATCACCGCTACTTGTCTCTGTCTAATGACAATACGGTCCTGTCTTCTGATGGTGAAGACTGTAGTGACTTTACCTTTTCTATATCTTTGCCTAAAAAAAGGTAGGAATATCCAATGTGCGACCACAAAGAGTGGTTGCAGCAAATAGCATAAACTTAAGTGGCAGTTACAACAAAAACAGAAGTTGCTGGAAAAGCTCAGCAGGTCTGGCAATATCTGTGAAGAAAACATTTGAGTTAACGTTTCGGGTCCAGTGACCCTTCCTGAGAACCTAATTTACAGCATCTGCAGTACTTTCTGTTTTTATTAAGTGGCAGTTAGATAGATAGATGAAGCAAGCAATAGAGGAATATGATGGTCAGGGAAAATAAAGAAGGGTGGGAGAGGCTTGTGTGCTACTTAAGGAGAGGCCGTGTTGTACTGGCAATATCACTAGGCTAACTATCTAGAACCCCAAGCAAATGTTTTGCGGACATTTGCTCAAATGCCACAATGTAAATGGTGAAATTAGTAAAGTCTCGAATGAAAAGCTGGCTGAATGGCAACCATGTAACCATTGCTGTTTATTGTAGAAATTCACCTGGTTCACTAATGTCCTTTAGGGAGGGAAGGCTTCCATCCTTAACTGGTCTGGTCTACATGTGACTTCAGTCCCCCAGCAACAACTAACTGCCTTCAAAGCAATTAGGGATGGAGAATAAATGTTAATCCAGCCAATGATGCCTGCACCTAGTGAATGATTTTTTTTTTAAAGAGAACATGCTGTGGACATAAACCATTTAGAACAACTGGTCTATTTTTATGCTGTAAAATTGGTACAATTTGATGAAAAATATTAAAAAAGAAATCTCTCCCATGAAATACCAACGCTAAAAGTTTAAATCTGTAAAGCTTAGTTGGAAACTTTGAAATTTGGCATCAACAAAGTTATTGAAGCATAAACAAATAGACTATGATGATAATAGCAGGAGACTTCTCAGTGTACCTGCAAATAAATGCATGTTTAGCTCTCCTTCAAAAAATTTGGCCCTTTGTAGATGAGATTACATTGGAGAATACAAAAGAGGAAATTCTGACTGAGCTACCAACTGCTGTTTAATAACCATTTATTTGCTACCTAACATTAATTTTAAATTGACAAATATGAAGCTGTAAGATGCTCATTACAAATGCTATTTTTATTTGAACTCAGGTTGGCCTATGGACTTTTACAAAGTATACTCAGGAATAACATGAGATACTTTTCAAGTTTGATCTTTTTTTATCTTGTTATTAATGTGCTGTTAATGGTAACTGAGACAAACAGAATCTAGACCCAGTGACTCACCCAGAGGAAAATGGTTGAGATAGTTTAAAACGACCTTCATATCTAAAAGATTATTTTTCTGGAGTGAATGCAAAAAAGGTGCTGAATCCTTATTACCTGTAGCTTTCTGTGGGATCAAAAGTTGATATACTTCCAGATTTTCATAATCTAATAATACTGTAGGAAAATCTATCATTACTTAATTAATTAAGAAAAATATTTCTTATTATTTATTAATTGTTCCTAATTTGAAAGCAATTACACATTGTAATCTTTCATCCTTCGCTGTAATACAAACCAGAAAGCATGGAAATTAATTTGGCTAAGCGACTATCCATTAACATGTAATTCCCAAATCATATTTTACCTGGAAACTGTTTCAATGCAGTTAGAATATTGTTCTCTTAATAATTGCAATGATATCTTGGTTGGCCTCCATCTGTTGTTCCCGTCCATGGTTTTGTCTCCAGACTCAAACATTCTAATAAAAGCAAAACACGTGCAGATAGTAGAAATTTGAAATAAAAATAGAAGGTGCTGAAGAAATTCAGCAGGTCTGGCAGCATCTGTGGATGGAGAAACATATGACTTCTTTAGAACTGAGTTGGACTTGAAATGTTAATTCCTTTTCTCTCTCCACATATGCTGCAGAGTTTTTCCATCATTATCTGTTTTTATTTCAAGTATTCTAGACAACATTCCAATTGACAACTTCCATTAAATAGTGCTCACTCAAGAGCCTGATGCTTAAATTCTAGCCTGTATCAAATATCATTCACTCATCACTCCTATATTCAATGATATAAGTTAGCTGTCAGTCCATCAACACCCATTCTATTACCCACAAATCCCTCTACAGACTTATCCTTCAAATCTCAGTAGCTTCTTCCATGCCTGCAATCCTCTGAGAACTTGGCACAATCATGACATGTTTGGCCTAGGTACATCCCAACTTCCTTCTTCCCAGCCACCAGCTGACTAATACCCTTTTAAAACCTCTACATTTATTTATTTGTTTCTCCTTTAAGATACTCCACAAACTTACCTTATTGCTTTTCCTAATATCACCTTCTTTATCTTGGTATTTTTTTTAAAAAATCCCTTTCCTGTAAAACACCTTGTGAAGTTTTATTATAAAATAAAGAAAATCTATCAGCGTAAGTTTGATGTTGAATAGTTTCTTTTTTTCACTCTGATGAATAATGGAACTAAGGCTGAATTGTTCCTGAAATAGGAATCTCCTAAACCCCTGCAATTTTCTTGAAGTCAAGCCTGCTTCTGCATGACCCGTGTTTTGTGGACCTGCAGAGATGTCATGATTCAGGAATGGTTTGAAAGATAAATTGAAAGGTTCTTACTCATGTCCCTTCCATGTGTTCCATGCCCCTTCCCAACTTATCCCAGCTCACACCACCCACTCTCACCCCTAAACCCCCTTATTACTTGTCTGTCAAATAATGGCCCTTCCGTGCCCATTAATCCAGTATACAAAATATACAGTACCAATGAATCTTATAGAAATAATGGCATGTGTGGATCCAATCAGAAAAAATGTCATAAATATTCACTTGAAAAATTATTGCTGTCCTCATAACCATATGAAAGTGTCGATCAAACAGGTCACTGAGTTATCAGTAACAGAGGATTCAAACACTGGCTTTGGACAATCCAATCTAAGGAAACATTCTTCCTTTATCCTGTCGAGCTCTGTAAGAATTTTGTATCCTTCAAAAAAACCTCTTATTCCTCTAAATTCTTGAAAATATGGGGCCAGTCTTCCTGACCACTCCTCATAGATCAGTCGGATGAACCTTTTTCAGCACTCCCTCTGTGGCAAGTATATCCTTCCTAAGCTAAGGAGACCGAGAATGTAAACTGTATTCTAGGTGCAGTATTACTGAGCAAGACTTCTTCATCTGTGTACAGAAACAAAGCCTAGCATGCCATTTGCCTTTCTAGTTGTTTGTTATTCCTGCACATTAGCTGTCAGTGACTTCTGAATGAGGATGCCCATTCTCTTTGGACATCAACACTTCCCAATCTCTCACCATTTAAAGAAATGCTCTGCATTTCTGTTTTTCCTATCAAAGTGGACACTTCACATTGTCCATCAGTTCATTCTATCTGGCACGTTCTTGCCTATTCACTTAACTCATCTAAATCCCAATGAAGCTTTTGCATCCTCCTCATAAGTCACATTCCCATCCAATTTTGTGGCAGCAGCAAACTTGGAAATATTATATTTGGATCCTACATGCAAATCTGACATAGATTATGAATAACAGGTCTAAACAGGATCCTTGTGGTACCTTACTAGTCACAGTTTGCAAAATGGAGAATAGGCCATGTAGTCCTACTCTTTGTTATTGCTCTGCTGTCCAATTCTCAATCCATGATTCCTTTTGAACCGTCAGATCCAAATCAAGAGTAAGTTCACATTATTACTACTGAAACATTCTCAAACAGGTTTGGTAACAAACATTGAATCAGGTTAGGACACTGGTTAGATCTTTCTAGGAACAGATCTTTATATCCTGATGCGCAGAATCTATCTTCAAATGTCAGTTCACTCTTTCCATTACTAACTATCTTATACAATGTCTTCCACCTCAGCTTTCTCCTGGTTATTAAATTATGAAACAATTGTTTCTGATAAGTAAAGTCAGTTTAATACTATCCCAAAGTTTCTGACTTTAATTTTGTTAGGTGGAAAGTTTACTGCTATTGAAGAAATACTTTGCTGCTACATTGGGCCCTTGGTTGACATTTGATTCCCATTTGCTGACTACATCATCTTTCATCAATGCTGCTGTTAAGTACTTGCTTCCCTTGAGGAGTTTGTATTTTCTTCAAATTGTGTCAGAGAAGTTAAATGTGTGTCTGAAAGTATTCATCTTCTTCTTTTGGTCCATTGCTTTTCATCACTTATATAAATGATTTGGATGAGAATATAGGAGGTAAGCTTGTAGATGGCACCCAAATGGTGATGTAATGGACAGTGAAGATTATTATCTCAAGTACAACAGGATCTTGATCAGATGGGCCAATGGGCCGAGGAGTGGTAGGTGGAGTTTTAGGTAAATGTGAAGTGTTGCACTTTGGTAAAGCAAATCAGGGCAAGACTTAAACAGTTAATGGTAGGGTCCTGGGGAGTGTTGCTGAACAAAGAGACGCTAGGGTGCAGGTGCATAGTTCCTTGAAAGTAGAGTTGCAGGTAGATAAGGTGGTGAAGAAGGCGTTTTGTACACTTGCCTTCATTGGTCAGAACATTGAGTATAGGAGTTGGGATGTAACGTTGCAGCTGTACAGGACATTGGTGAGACTGCTTTTAGAATACTGCATACAGTTCTGATCACCCTTCAATAGGAAGGATGTTGTTAAACTTGAGAGGATGCAGAAAAGATTTATGAGGATGTTGCTAGGACTGGAGGGTTTGAGTTATAGGGAGAGGCTGAATATGCCTGGTATTTCGGAGGCTTTGGGGTGACCTTACAGAGTTTCACAAAGTCATGAAGGGCATGGATACAGTGAATAGCCAAGGTCTTTTTCCTAGGGTGGGGGAGTCCAAAACTAGAGGACATACGTTTAAGGTGAGAGAGGAAGGATTTAAAAGGGACCGGAGGTATAACTTTTGCACACAGAGGGTGGTGTATGTATGGAATGAGCTGCCAGAGGATGTGGTAGAGGCTGGCACAATTATAACATTTAAAAGACATCTGGGTGGGTATATGAATAAGAAGAGTTTAGAGGGATATGGGCCAAATGCTGGCAAATGAAACTGCATCAGATTGGAAAGTCTGGTTTGTGCAGATGAGTTGAACTGAAGTTTCCATGCTGTATGACTCTATGGCTCTATGACAGCTTGCACATGTGATCCTTCTCTTCGGGCATTTTGTTTTTTGAATAATTCTGTCATTTTATTAGGTCCAATCATAGACAGAAAAGCTGACTGTAATGTTTGATACTGCTTCCTCTAAACAGCAGAACTGCCTGTGTCAAGAGCTTACTACTAACACCTGCTGGTTATATTGCCAAGGAGATCTGATGGTCTGCTTTTGAAGATTTGTGTGCATTGGGCAGACAATTGAAAATTCCTCCAAACATGTGAAATCAGTGGTATTTTCATAGAACCAGAGAATCCCTACAGTGTGGAAGCAGGCCATTCAGCCCATCGAGTCTACTTTGACCCACTGAAGACTAGGCCACCCACCCCCAGGCCCTATCCCTGTAACCCTGCATTTTCCATGGCTAATCCACTTATCCAACTTTTTGATCACCCTGCCCTACCTGGAGAGTGGAGTCAAGGAAGATGGATCATGACCGGAGCCTGAGCGGGAGCTGAGGGTCTGGTCCAGGTCCTATGGCAGTCCAAGCGAGCCGATTCATGGGTAGAGTCCTGCAGCAGCGACAGAGCTCGCATGGGTGAGTCCCGTGGTGACAGTGGAGCGAGCGGCCGAGTCCAGTGGTGGAGCGAGCAGGCTGAGTCCCGGAGCAGCGGCTGAGTGACCAGAGCCAGAGCAGCAGCCGAGCGAGTCCTGGGTGGAGGCAGCGTGATCTCATGTTCTGGGGCAGGCGGGCATGGACTTATGTTGGAAAAGGTCTGGAACTTAAGTACTTGTGGTCATTTTTATTATCCTTCTGGAATTCTTAAACTCTGTTCCCATGCTAACTTTTTTTTAAACCGTGTAACAACACTTAAAGTATCTGTACCTAGATGGCGCTGAAAGGTGACATTACAAACTTTTCACTGAACTCAGTTGAGTATACGTGACAATAAAGACTATCCTGCACATCGCTGGATACTGTGGGCAATTCAGCATGCCCAATCCACTTAACCTGTGCATCCCTGGAATGTGGGAGGAAACAAAAGTGATATGGGGAGAACATGTAAAGGCCACACAGACAGTGGTCTGAGGGTAGAATTGAACCTGGGTCCCTGGAGCTATGAGGTAGCAGCACCAATCACTGAGCCACCTTGCAGGATTTTCTAACTTTGTCAGGAAGTATGGTCAGATACCAGTTTAATTTATCATAATTGGTGAGTCTTTTTCTTCTTTTAGTATCAGCGAACAATCTCTGAAGCCTATGAAGTCTTCCTCTTTTTCAGTAAATTTACATTGATCAATGGTATTTGGTTTCTGACTGGTCCAGATTCTTCAACATGCTGTAGAATTTAAAGAATGAAAAATGGGTTTCTGCTCAAAAATTGGAAGTGTTTGTTTCTGATAATGTATACCTGCTGTATGTAGTATTGGCTTTGTATTTTAAGAGTATTCATATTGTGCCTTTGATCTTGAGCAGCATTCTGCCTGTATCATTGCTGTTCTCTATTATAGTTTAAAAATCATTATATGATGATATATGTTGTACTGAAGAAATGTTTACTTCCAAAGATCTGTGCTGTAAAGGTTAACTGCTTTCTGTTGTTCAATGGTTTTGACTCTAGAAATGTCCCACTTTCTACAAAAGTTTCATTTAGCGTGATGAGGCTACATGTTGTTTCAAAGTCTCCTTCTTATGTGGGATTACAATTCTTAGCGAGGCATGGTGGCTCGGTGGCTCAGTGGCTAGCACTGCTACCTGCCAACACTAGGGACCTGGGTTCAATTCTACCCTCAGGTGACTGACTGTCTGTGTGGAACTTGCATGTTGTCCCCATGTCTGTGTGGGTTTCCTCTGACAGTCCAAAGATGTGCAGGCTAGGTGGATTGGCTCATGCTAAATTGCCCATGGTGTTCAGGGATGTATGGGTTACAGGGGGCTGGGTGGGATGTTCCAAGGATCAGTGTGGACTTGTTGGGCCAAAGGGCCTGTTTCCACACTGTAGGGACTCTATGATATCAACAATGTCTGATGATCCCCTGAGCTAAGTTGGTTTTCAGTTCCCATCATCCTCTTGTGCTGCATTCAAATTTCAGCTTCTACAATTATCTTAAAAGCTCCTTCCAATGTAAGTTTCATTTTTAATTGTAACACTATAAATTAATTAATTAAATCACTATAATCACAAAATTCTGACAATGTATTAAGATCATTAATAAAGTTGTCATTAAGTTATCGTGGAGGCTGTATTCTTCTATCAAATCTTGCTCTGTCCATTATACAATTAATACTTGATGCATAATAGTTGTCAAATGCTGTTACAATATTCCCAAAGGTATTGATTTTTCTATTATATTCTGTTATTTTAAAATATGAACTGCGACTGAATATGCAGGGTTAAGAAGTATATTTACTTGTTCTGCTCTGTAATCCTAAATTAATTTTGTACCTCATGAATTATAGTCTAGTTCAATTCTCTGTCTGAAGGATTTGTGATTAGAAGTGTAGTATCTTTCTCAATTGTTATCTCTAACTGTTTGGGGTGGCACGGGGCTCAGCGGTTAGCACTACTGCCTCACAGGGCCGGGGACCTGGGTTGATTCCACCCTCAGGCAACTGTCTGTGTGGAGTTTGCATATTCTTCCCATGTCTGCGTGGGTTTCCTCTGGGTGCTCCAGTTTCTTCCCACAATCCAAAGATGTGCTGGTTAGGAGGATTGGCCGTGCTAACTTGCCCATATTGTCTAGGGTGGGAAATGCAGGCATAGAGTAGGGGCTGGGTCCGGGTGGGATGCTCTTCAGAGCGGCAGTGTGGACTCAATGGGCCAAATGGCCTGCTTCTACACTGGAGGGATTCTATGTTAATGTTTCTCATATTTTAATGATTTACTTGAAAGCTGTTGCTGGCATTTTCCAATTCTTCAGTATGTGTAACAATTTTGTTAGTCAATCACTTCAATTGTACTAATGTTGAAACTTCATCAAGTTTTCTAAAGATTATAATAGTTTTGTTTATTTACTGGATAATGAAGATTAATTGGTAATGAAGGTTTATCATTCAGAGCTTTGTTGTTTTTATGAAGGTTATTAACTGCTATTTTATTATTTTAATTTTCAGAAGTATTCCTTAATTTATGTTAATTAAAATTGAAAATCTTCTAAATGTTTCAGAATTATTTTCCCATTTTTGTTTTAAAATTCATTATCGAGCATTTGTTGAAATGCTTTAAATTGGAGAAATACTGCATTTTACCTTTTTGTACACCATCTTCTGTCCAACACCTCACACTCGCTCTCTCTCAGCCTCTGTACCCACCTCACACAGAATCATAGAAATATAGATTCATACAGCATGGAAACAGACCTTTGGTCCAACCAGCCCCATGCCAAACATAATCACAAACTATATTAATCCCACCTGCCTGCTCCCTGGACCATATCCTTCCCAACTTTTCCAATTCATGTAATTATCCAAATATCATTTAAACATTGTAATTGTACCCACATCCGCCACTTCCTCAGCAAGTTCATTCCACGTGCGAACCACAATCGGTTAAAAAATTTGTCCCCACGTCTTTCTCAAATCTCTCTCCTCTCACCTTAAAAATGTGCCTCCTAGTCTTGATATCCCCCACCCTACGGAAAAGACACCTACCATTAACCCTGTCAATACCCTTCATGATTTTATAAACCTCTACAAGGTCACCTCTCAACCTCCTACACACCAGTGGAAAAATGTCCCAGTCTAACCAGCTTTTCTGTATAACTCAAAACTTCTATATCCGTCAATATCCTGGTAAATCTCTTCTGAACCCTGTCTAGCTTAATAATATCCTTCCTTTAACAGGCTCATGCTCTACCAATCTCACCGCTGCATACAACATCTTTCCTCACTTGCTATCACCCACCCCAGCCCCTAAGCCTGAAAGCCCTCCGTGCTTCCAACTGACTTGCTCGGGACATCTCCCAACCTGCACCAGATGTAATAACTGTGCCATTAACTTACTTGCCACTCTCTCATTCTAGGAGGAAAAACAGGACACTACAGGGCAGAAAGAGTCAAACAGGTGGTGGGCTGCCTGACTTTGGCTCAGTTCCCTTTATATGGAAAACATCCTTACTCAAAGCACATTGAGGAGCGGACTGACCGTGGACTGGTATCAGAGGTTGTCCTGACTTACAGTGTTAGGAGGCTCTGACTGAATTCCACAAATTCATCATTCTTTGGGAGAGGAATTCCTCTTCATCTCAGACTTTAATGGGCAGCCGTTACTTTAAGATCATGCCTTCTTGTCAGAGGAGAAACGACGTCTCTACAAATGCCGTGTCAAGTTTCATAAGAATATTCAAGTAAAAGCGAAACACTACAGAATGCGGGAAATCTGAAATAATCACAGAGAATGATGGAGAAACTCTGTCCTCTGATCACTCTGTCCCCTACGCGGGTTATATTCCTATTAACGTCCCCAACTTGAATTGTTTCTTGACAGTAATGCCATAGTCAGGTCATCTATCTAACCTAGTTTCTTTCATACAGGCCACAAGAACTTCAAACCTACGGACAATTGCAAGGCTGAGGTTTCTCCACGCTAGCTTCTCAATCACCAAAGCTACCTCACTCACAGGCACACCACCTCTATCTCTAACAATGGACGTAATCAGATGATCTTATCTTATTTAATTTATATTTTCTTATTCTGTAGATTTCCTTCACCGTTGACAATGAATAATCAATGCACTTTTGCTAAAACCTAGCCCTATTTGTTTCTTTGCGTGTAATTAATGACATTAATGATCTTACAGCTCTCTTGTTCAAATCACTAACACAAAATCTATCCATGCAAGGCAAGAAATCCTGGCTGCATGTCTAGGATTTATAGTTAGTCCAAATTAATTTGGATTAGTTCTGAACGAGAGCAAATTACACTATGTATTAAATGGCACTTCAATAGGGACAATTGTCACAAGGGCAGACAGCTCATGAAAGTGTCTTATGGAATTGCTGAGGGCATAGAAAATCAAGAATTGCACTTTGAGTCGAAAAGTCAGATTCTTCCTTTGGCTAAAGAGATGCCTTTGATAATCCATTTAAAAACTGATCAATTCTGGGTTTTAATATGCAGATATAAGTGTCATGCAATGATTTTTGTAGAGCATTTTTTTAAAATACCAGTCATCTGAATCTCATCCAACCAAAAATTGAGACAGCAGGAAGATAATGTGTGCTGGAGCGGGAGGCCTGTTGGATGTAATTTTCAACTGGACCTGCACACTGGAAGGAAGATGATAAAGGAGTAGCTAAGTGATCTTGCAACTAATATTTCAAATTAATGTTCTGCAATTCTGTCATATTCCCAGTTGTGAATGGTGGTGGACAATTAAACAACTAATCAGGTGAGCAGACTGCATAGGTATCCCCATCCTGAATGATGGGGACACCCAGTGTATCAGTGCAAAAGAAAGAGCTGAAGCATTTTCAACCAGAAATGCCTTGTGGATTGTCCATCTCTGCCTCAGGTAATGACCCCCACTATCACAGTAGTCAGTTTTCAGCCCATAAGACTAAATGCACTGATATCATGAAACCAAGACTTGTGCTGGATACTGCCAAGGCTCTGGATATTGACAACATTCCAGCTGTAGAGCTGAAAATGTCTCCTCCCCAGAAACAAATGAATGCCATTTAGCCCTAAGAACCTGGTCATTTGCACCAAGAGGCAAATACAAAACTGCAAACAAATCCATTGACAATTAATTTCACTGACCTTGTTCCAGAGATTGCCAAAACTAACCACGCTCGTAGCTAAATTACTACAGTATAGTTACAACACTGGCATCTATCTAACAATATGAAAATTCTTTAAGTCCACAAAAATTAGGACAAATTCAATATTGTCAATTAACACCCATCAGGCTGCTCTCAATTAACAGAAAAGTGATGAATGTTGTTGTTGACAGTGCTATCAAGCAGCAGTTATTCAGCAATAATCTTCTCACCAACTTTCAGTTTAGGATCTGCCAGTCACTCAGATCCACATCACTTTACATCCTTGGTTCTGATTTGATTTGATTTATTCTTGTCACATGTAGAGAGATACAGTGAAAAGTGTTGGTTTGCCTGCTCTACAGGCAGATTGGGCCATACAAAATGCATCAAGTAGCACAACAGAGTGCAGAAAACAGTGTTACTGCTGTAGAAACGCTGCAGAGAGAGAGAGAGAGATCTGATTAACATTTGAAAGATCCTTTCAAAAGTCTGATAACAGCAGGAAAGAAGCTGTTCTTGAATCTGCACGCCTATTCAAACTTTTATATCATCTGCCTGACAGAAGAGAGCGGAAGAGAATATAACTGGGCTTTGCTTATGTTCTTCAGGAAGTGGGAAATGGACATGGAGTCAATGGATGGAAGGCTGGTTTGCGAGATGGACTGGACTGGACTGTGTTCACAACTCACTGTACAGTCTTGGGAAGAGCAGCTGCCATACCACACTGTGATGCATCCAGATAGGATGCTTTCTAGGTGCATCCATAAAAACTGGTAAGAGTCTTTGTTGATTTAAGAGATGAGCTGCTAGTGACTGCCCTTTACATCAAGGAAGCAGTTGACCGTGTGTAGCATCAAGGAGCCCTAGAAAAGTTGAAGTCAATGGGAATCAGGGAAAAAACTCTTCAGCTGTTGGTCTCATACCTACCAAAAAGGAAATTGTTTGTGGTTGAAAGTCAATCATCTCAGCCTAGAAAATCACTGCAGGAGTTCATCAGGGCTGCGTCTTACATCAAACCATCTTCAGCTGATTCTTCCCCCCAGCATGTGATCAGAAATGGGAATGCTCACGGATGGTTGTACTCTGTTCAGTCACTATGCAATTGTCAAGGTAATGAAACAGACCATGGTTACATGTAGCAATTCTAAACAACATATAAGCTTGAGCCAATAGGTGACAAGATACGTGTTCCCCAGTCAATGGCCATCTCCAAAAACCTAACCCAACCTAACCTAATAAAATCAGGTCATCACTGTTGCTGAATCCTTTAACATTAACAGCTTGATAGACGCCATTGAACAGAAACCTAACTGACCATCCATCTAAATAAAAAGTCACCATAGTCCTGGCAAGCTATGTGGCTGCTTTGTCATTAGACAGAGACAATTGATGGTGGTTTAATCTGAGGTGTTTACAAATGTTGACCAATGGCTAGAAATTCTGTTATGTGTTACTCACCTGTTGACTCCCCAAAGCCTATCCCTCACCTACAAGACGATGAAATACTCCCCACTGGACAAGATGAGTGCCACCCCGGTACCACTCAAAAATCTCAACATTACTTCAACACTATGAGGCAGTGTTTCCACAATGCAGCCAAGTGAGATTTTGAGGTGCCACTTATACAATGTGCTACACAAAAGTGCCACATCAGCTACGTTCAATCTGTATTTTATTGAGGGTTGATCAGATGGTCCTGAAAGGGAAAGAAATGATGTTGGAACCCATTCCACCTCCAGAGAGTTCAAGAGGTTTGCTGAACAGTGTATGTTCAACCTCATCTTCATATTGACCAAATGGACAAAACTTCAAAGAAATACGTCCAGTTAATGAAGAAGGCATTCATGAAATGCTGAGAGGTAAAGGAGAACCCAAACTTTGCCTTCCTGTCACCCTGAAATATATTTCTCAGGGCTGACATCAAATCATCCCAGGTGCTGCTGCATGGCAAGAAGCGCAAAACAACTCTGCTAAGCAAGATTCATCATCCAAACTGCTAGGAGGAAATGAGACAACACAGAAAGGCGGGTAGAAGGACGTCAATGGTTAAACAAACATATTAATTCCTTATCTGAATTGTTGACAGGACAAATTGCGTACATACAGAACTCAATGTACAGAACTTAGTCCTGGGAACCTGTCAACCAGTAAAGGTTATTGCAACTGCAGCCCCAGCAGCAAGTAACAGAAAGCACAATGAGGGGCATTGAGATTCTGCTTCTGTGTGAATTGAAAGCAGATAGATTGTATGTGTAATCACAGACCTCCTGATTACTGGACCAGCCCTTTTGGAGACTTCACACTCCGGCTCTGAACTCTGCTTCCTTTCAAAAAATAGCTGCTTACTCTTCCCACTTTGGATTTTGTTTGTTGATGCCAAACCCTTATTGTCAGGTGGAATTTTGAATTAACATAATGAAGTTTCAACTTAACACTATGCAGTGACTTGCAGGTGACCCACAAATTATCCTCATGTTCCCTAATGTGTTGTGATCCTGTGCTCCTGATGACCCTTCACTTTTCCTGAATTTCAGTTGAGCCCCTTTATGGGACCTCTGCAGCCACTGTCTGTTGAGATGCCAATATCCTGTTGGCCCAGCACCCTCTTCATATCGAAGCCAGAGTGACTATTACCTGGACACTACATTAGAAACCATGCATCTTCAACAATAACCTACTCAGGTCCCATTCTCTTATCTGCAACTCCTATCACTATGCCCATTCCCTCTGCCACGTAATATAGTCAGGCCAGTCCCCAGATTTGGCCACCTATAGCCTCAATAATACATGGACTAACTTTATTCACAGTTATTCCCCTAAATTCGCCAACAAACACGTTTGATATTAAAATGGATTTATGGTCGTCTTAGGTAACACCCAAACTGCTGGATGAATTTAATGGAAGTTTTTATTGCCCTCCTGAATTTGCATTTGCTGTCACTCTACATAATGTCACCGTTACATCCATTTTATGCATTCAAACAAATGTAGTGATGTTGAATTTATATTCCAGAGTTCCCTTAAAATAACCACGGGGCAAATTTAGGCGAACAGTAACTGTCCATGTGTAAGAGATTACTATAGTATCCTAAAAGCTTTATTTTAGGAACACAGGTACAGGAATAGGATATTCAGTGCCTTAAGCCTTTTATACCATCAAATCAGATCATGGTTGATTATGTGCCTCAAATCCATCTTTTGATCCATGTCTTATTATATGCTTGATAATTTAATAATTTCCAACGGTCATCCTGATATTTAATTAGCTTCAGAATTCTTCATTTCAAATTTTGTTTCATTCCTTAAACCTTGCATGTTATGTAACTCTTACCAGCAATCTGTCCCTACCAGTTTTCTCATCAGTTATGACAAAACAAGAATTTCATTCAATTGGACCTCTGTCATATTCCAGGAGATGTTTTGCTATCATTCTGACAGGCTGACAGTTTTATATTCATAACGTGCTGACTGCAAACCTAGACATGAAACAGTTGGAGAGCATTAATCTCTGAAACAGTGTGACCATATGTTCAAGGGTAAAGCCTGGCAACTTTAGCACCAGAGTTTTATCATTCTGGGAACTGTTAACACATAATTATAGTTTATGGTTACAAATTCAAAATGAAGAATTTAAAGAAGTAGCGTCAAGTGCAATTTCATAGTTCAACAGCATCTCCTGATAAGAAAGGTAGTTTACAGCTAATGGTTTAATGGGTTTCAAACCAATTATTTCAAGCTGCCAATGAAATTCTGACTTAATGGTGACAAATAGGCAAAATACCTTCAGTTGAGTCACTGATTAGAGTTAATAATATGCATGAAAGAATTGAAGAGCGCATATATGTTTAACCTTTATTTCACATTGCATGGAAATAGGCACCATGTTCTGATAGATTACTGGTCTCAGTTAAAAAAGGTTAAAAAGCATTTACTAACTACAAACATTTCTAAAGAAACTTTCCAAATTATTCAAGCCTCCTAAACCTATTACTCCTGCCCTAATCAGGTTATCCTGATGGGCTGCATCACATATAGCTCATCTTTGGTTCCCCAGAGTGTGCAAGCAGGATATTTGCCTTTACAATGTCATTGGTTTTCACACTTTCATTTGCAGATGGGGCCTGTGAAGATTTGGCAGGTGTTCACAAACGATCACAAACAAAGGAAATCTGAGGGAAGCATTTTAAAGAAATACAAACAGCTGAAAAGATTTTCACATGGATTTCTTCAAAAATGTATTTTTAATGTCATATAAATGCTGCAATATAACAAGTGATGAAGAAGTTCAACTCTTAATCAAACAAGACTTTAAACAAAAAAAAATGATTTATTTTGCATTAATTCCATTCTCTTTTCCCTTTGTTGCCTTGTAGAGAATCCTAACTATTGCCAAGGCATTCCAGCACCATCTAGATGAAATATACTTAGGTCAAATTATGTTTAGTGTTTCATCAAATGGTCCAGAGCAAAACTGGTAGAACTGCTCCATCAGTAGCAGGCGAGACTTGTGCCCAAAACCTTGATCCTCCATAAAATGACAATTATACATGAACACTACAATGACAATACGTTATAAGGTATCAGGCCATACAGATTATACTGTCTCAGTCAGGAAGGTAGTTGAGTAATCAAAACTGGCATCACTATTTCAGAGCTTCAAAGGCTACAAATGTACCATGACTCCTGCTTCTTAATGCTATTTAATGAACCATTCTGGAACACATGCTTTCAAATGTAGAGGATGCATTCTATTAATAGCCCAAGTTGATTTTGTATCTATGGTATTGTAATACCACTGAACTAAATATGGTACTCATTGGTGAAATGCCAGCCATAGATTAATGAAAAGTCTTAGTGTGGTCTCAACCTTTCCACTTCTGCAGAATGTGGTTGTACAATAATCATTGAACAGCTGATATATATTTTCATGCAATACTATGCATTTGCCATTACATTAAACAATACGGAAAATGGATATGGAAAACACTGTCTCACATATAAGATTTTGGAGCATTGGCTATATGTTTTGGACAGCAAGAAAATGAGCAAGGGAAAAATAAAAAAGCTGAAGAGAGGGTTTTCCACTTAAATGCCTCTAAAATAAAATAATTGCTCTTGTCACATTAGTGAATACTGCTAATGATAACAGTATAAGTTTTTTTGTCATGTAGCTTTAGTTGAAATGAATTACCCCTTCAAAAGCTTAGATTTATCAAAATTTACATATGTTACAGTACTATTCATATCAGCTTATAATTATATAATAAACCAATTATACAGACACATTAAAAATTTATGCTTTTTTACTGGATGAAAGAAATTGTGCACATTTAGAATCCATTTCCTGTCATTTGCCTTCTGAATTTAATCACAAATAATTCAAGTTCTACACTTCAATCTACAAGTTATCTACAACTTAGCCCTGATTCACAATTTATTTCTGTTATGAACTTCGGCTCCTCATATTGCATTCAAGACTAATACATTATTAATGTCCTAGTATCCTTTCTCACTGTGATTCCTTACTTAAGAAAGTTCCTATTCTTAACTAACACCAACTGGCAGTTCAAATTTTAGCAACTACCAATGTCAGCCCTATGTTACTTATTCCATCTTTTCTGTTGTTAATATTCTTCTGTGTTGTAGCCAGCTCCTTTTGTTATAATCACAAATAATGACAAGAACAGCCAGTCTAGATAGCTTTTTTCATTTTTTAATTCCATTTTGTGAGACTGACTGGAGAGCCACAGAAAAATTTTATAATTAATCTATTGGCTATTAAAATTGAAGCAGGCTGCAATACGTATTTCCAAAATGTTTGGAAATTCCAATGTCTGCAGTATCTGCTATGTTTTCACATATGTTAACATTTGCATTATTAAGTGGCCGTCTTATATAAAAAAAATTAGTGTAGGAGAGCCTGCATCCAGCAAGAATTCTCGTTCAATGCATTCTTTTCTCCAAAACTGTTTCCTTCATCAACCTTTCAATTTCCCCTTCTCCCCCACACCCACTTGCTATTGTCTCTGGTCCTTATACTCTTCACCTTCACCAGTACAATTCCTTTCACCGTCCTCTCTTCCCTTGCTCCATTCAGCTCTTCCTCTCTCCTTTGTAACTGTCACTTCAATTTTATTCTTCCCTCCTGGCTCTACTTCTATCTTTTCTTCTCCTTAACTCTGGTCTTATTCCATCTCCAAACTATAGTTGTCTAGAATACCTCAGTTCACTATGGTTCCATGAGCAGTTTCACAGGTAAGGAAAAGTTACATTTTGTATTACCTGAATATGAAGCGATGCTTCTTTAAATGTAGCTACATGGTAAGGTCCTAAACTTTGGAATTCCCTCCCTACAACTTTCTGCTTCCTTTCTCTCCTTTCTTCTTCAATATATTCATTAAGACTTAACCCCGATCAACTTTTCAGTTATCTGTCCTTATATCTTCTTATCTGTCTCGGTATCAAATTTTATTTGATAACACTTCTGTGAAATACTGAGTTATTTTACTAAACCAAGATTTACTAAACAAACATTACCAGTATTTATAGAATAAATATCTCGCTTGTCAAACAATAAGCACTCTATTCTCGATCAATGTAAATGTTTTCCCTTAGCATTGCCATCTCTTGCTAATTGTCTTGATGAATGCAAGACCCAAAAGCTTCAACAGAATGTGTCTTTTTCAGAAATACACAAATGATTCTGTTGTTGTTAAGAACACAGGAAACATGGAACAAAAATTTATCTCCCTCTTTAATTCTGCTCTGAAGTGCTACCCAGCATAACCTTCAGTCAGGCCTTAATTTGTTCCTGTGTAATTGTCTAGTCCTGCTGGCACAAAAACACACGAGCTGGAGTCTATGTGCACAACCTGTCTGCCAGGGTGAGAACTAAACACCACCACCTACTGGTTGAATACCAATAACACAGGATGAGACTTGTAAGTAGTAGTAATTTCCCACCTGAAGCCCTCAATTAGTGTTGGGTCGGACAACAATCCATGAGTGTTCCCACCCTGGACAAAACAAGAGGCAGTGACAGAAAGAAAATTGGATCCCCATCTCACACCCTGTACTATGATTAAATACCAAACAAGACTCCAAACCAAGCTTGCGGAGGGCTTTAAATTTCACCCAATGAATCAGTGAACATGGAACCTGTGTGTGGTGGAGGAAAACCTTTGGGTAGCTATTTAAGCAAAAAATGTTAAACAAGAATGATAGGGAACGTCAAGTTTTTGCAGATGGAGGAAGTGGAGTAGGCTGCTTTGTCTCCATCATCCACTGTTATCTTCTCATTGAGGATCTTACAGCATTGAACTAATAAGTCCAGGAATTGCTAGAGAATACAAAGATATAATTATTAAAAATACAAACATGTTAACCAGTAACCTAATGCTCATAACAGGGAAAATATTAGAATTTACATCAAAGAATGTGATAACTGAGCATTTAGAAAAGAATGGCAAAATGGGACAATGTCAACATGGATTTGTGAATAAGAAATCACATTTGATAAACTTTTTTGGGGGGTGTTAATTGAGGCATAGAGAAGGGAGAATCAATAGACATGGTGTATTTGAATATTCAGAAAGCTTTAGGTAAGGTTTCTTGCAGGAAATAAGTGCACATGGGATTCAGGGAATATACTGGTATGAATTGAGAATTAGTTGATGGACAGAAAACTGCCAAGAGGAATAAACAGATCATTCTCAGGATGGGAGGCTGTTACTAATGAGGTACTGCAAGAATCAGTGCTAAGTCTACAACTGGTTCACAATCTGAGTAAATGAGCTGGATGTGGGAACCAATTATGGTACTTTCAAATTTGTCGATGACATAAAACTGGGTGAGAACTTACAATGTGAGGAGGGTGCAAGGAGGTTTCAAGAGGACAGACAGGCTATGTGAATGGCAGGATGGAACATAATGTGAATAAGTGTGAGGTTATTCATTTTGTAGAAAACCAGCAAGATAGAATATTTCTCAAATGGTGAAAGAGTGGGAAATGCAGGTGTCTAAAGAGATCTGGGTGTCATTGTCTATGAATCACTAAAAGCCAGCATGCAAGTACAGCATGTAATTAGGAAGGTAAATTAGAAACGGGCAGCTTAGTGGCTCAATGGTCAGCACTGATACCTCAACAATGCCAGGGATCTGGATTCAATTCCAAACTTGGGCGACTGTCTGTGTGGAGATTGCATGTTCTCCCCATGTCTATGTGGGTTTCCACCAGGTGCTCCAGTTTTCTCCCTCAGTCCAAAGGTGTGTGGGTTGGGTGGATTGGCCATGCTAAATTGCCTGTAGTGTCCAGGGGTGTGTAAGGTAGGTGGATTGGCATGGGAAATGTAGGAAATGCAGGGAAAGGTTAGGGGGATAGGTCTAAATGGGATGCTCTTCAAAGGGGCGGTGTGGACTTGTTGGGCCGAATGGCCTGTTTCCATTCTGTAGGGATTTGATGATTCTATGAAATGGTAGGTTTGCATTCATTTCAAGGGGATTTGAGGGCAGGAGTAAAGATGTCTTGCCGCAATTGTAAGGAGCCTTGGTGAGACCTCACCTGGGCAATTGTATACAGTTTTGGTCTCTTGATCTACAGAAGGATGTACTTGTGATAGTGGGAGTGATTAATCCCTGAGATAATGGATTGTCTTAGCAAGAGAGATTGATGAAAATGGATTTATTCTCCAGAAATTCAAAGAATGAAGTGATCTCATTGAAACGTACAGAATTCTTACAGGCCATAACAGGATAATTATAGATTGGAAGTTTGTCAGGGGTGGTAGCTCCAGAAATAGGATGTAATGTCAAGATAAAGGGCAGTCCACTTAAGACTGAGATGAGGAGAAACTTGTTCACTCAGAAGGTGGTGAACCTTTGGAATTCTCTACCCTAGACAGATGTGGGAGCTGTAACATTCAACAGGCTCAAGACAGAAATTGATAAACATTGAGGACATTAAGGGATATGAAGAAATTACAGTAAATGGCATTGAGGAAAAGTGCAGCTGTGATCCAGAATGGCACAAGAGGCTTGATAGGCTGAATAATTAACTTTGTTCCTAGGTCCCTAAGTAATCTGTCAATTAATTTTAGCTTACAAACAGATTAGTGGTTTATGTCATGTTTGCACACTGATAATTGAATACAGTCCATCTCTCCATTGGAGCAAACATGTGCAGTGAGCACAGGGAATGCAATGCTTTGGGAAGCCACCAGGGACATGTCTTCAGGTATCAACATTAGGTCTGTTCCAGAAAGGTTTTCAATCTTCCAAAGCTGCAAACCTCCACCGAAGTCACCGTGACAGTAATCAGCAAGCTTCTCTGTGGAGATGACTGTGCCCTAACTGTCCAAAACAAGGGAGACATCCAGACTTTGACGAGTGGAATTCTTGATGGCTGCCATAAACTTTGATCTCCAAATCAGTGTCTTCAAGACCAAGGGACCTCCGGTCCTTCGTCTCTCGCAGGACCGACCAGTCCCCCTCCACTGACACCCTTATCCGCTTTGCCGAACTCGTCCTCACTCTTAACTTCTCCTTCAACTCCTCCCACTTTGTACAGACAAAGGGGGTGGCCATGGGTACCCACATGGCCCGAAGCTATGCCTGCCTCTTTGTAGGATACATGGAACAGTCCCTCTTCTGCAGCTACACTGGTCCTATCCCTCACCTCTTCCTCCGTTACATTGATACTGTATCGGCACCGCCTCATGCTCCCACGAGGAGCTCAAACAGTTTATCCACTTTACTAACACTTTCCACCCCAACCTTAAGTTCACCTGGACCATCTCTGATACCTGTCTCTCCTTTCTGGACCTCTCTGTTTCCATCTCTGGCAACCACCTGGAAACCGATACCTATTTCAAGCTTATCGACTCCCACAGCTACCTAGAATACACCTCGTCTCACCCACCTTCCTGCAAGAATGCCATTTCCTATTCCCAATTCCTTCGCCTCCACTGCATCTGCTCCCGAGGTGAGGCATTCCACTCCCGGACATCCCAGATGTTCTCGTTTTTCAAGGACCGCAATTTCCCCTCCACAGTGGTTGAAAACGCCCTTGACAGCATCTCTTGTGTTTCCCGCAACTCATCCCTCACACCCCCTCCCTGCAATAACAACAAAAATAGAATCTCCCTCGTCCTCACATACCACCCCACCAACCTCCGGATTCAACACATCATCCTCCACCACTTCCGCCATCTGCAATCTGACCCCACTACCAAGGATATTTTCCCCTCCCCACCCTTATCTGCCTTCTGGAGGGATCGCTGTCTCCGTGACTCCCTTGTCTGCTCCACACTCCCCACTAGCCCCACCACCCCTAGGACTTTTCCCTGCAACTGCAGGAAGTGCTACACCTAAACCTCCCACTTCATCCCCATCCCAGACCCCAAGAAAACCTTCCACATTAAATAGATGTTCACCTGCACATCTGCTAATGTGGTATATTGTATCAGCTGTTCCCGATGTGGCCTCATCTTCATCAGGGAAATCAAGCGGAGGCTTGGAGACCGCTTTGTAGAACACCTTTGCTTGGTTCGTGACAAACGACTGCACCTCCCAGTCACAAACCACTTCAACTCCCCCTCCCACTCCTTGGACAACATGTCCATCCTGGGCCTCCTCCAGTGCCACAATGATGCCACCCGAAGGTTGCAGGAACAGCACCTCATATTTTGCTTGGGAACCCTGCAGGCCAATGGTCTCAATGTAGACTTCGCAAGCTCCAAAATCTCCCCACCCCGACCTCATTCCAAAACCAGCTCAGCTTGTCCCTGCATCCTTGACCTGTCCATCTTTTCTCCCACTTATCCACTCCTCTCACCTCACTGACCAACCCCTATCCTAACTCCTCACCTACACTCACCTTTACTGGCTCCACTTTCTACGTACCAGCCTCATCCCCGCCTCCTTGACCTGTCCGTCTCCTCTCCACCTATCTGCTCCTTCATCCACCTTCCATCCGCCTTCCCCTCTCTTCCTATTTATTTCAGAATCCCCTTCCCCTCCCTCATTTCTGAAGAAGGGTACAGACCCGAAACGTCAGCTTTCCTGCTCCTGTAATGCTGCTGTGTTCATCCAGCTCTACACCTTGTTATCTCAGATTCTCCAGCATTGGCAGTTCCTACTATCTCCAAGACCAAGGTTATATTTCAGCCAGCACCAGAAACAACCATGATGGTACCACCATCACAGTTGTAGAAAAGTTCTCAGACTTTGGTAATGTGCCCTCTAGACATGTCACTAGTGGACAAATCCAAAAAGCCAACAATGATTGACTCCGAAAGCAATATGGCATTAGATTAAAGACTAAAATCAAACTCTATATGGTCAGTGTCCTTACCATCCTGCAGTACTCTTCAAAAAGTTGATGCATTTGCTGTAGGCACCACATCAAAGCTCTGGAAAGCTTTCACAAGCCTGAGATCAGTCATGTGATTTTGTCCTATTCTCAAATTGTCAACTGACAAGGTCCTCCTCAGTGCTGGGCTTAACAACATTGAGACCTGTCCTCCTGAAAATTCCATCTTTTTTATTCACTTGTGGGACATAAACATCAAATGAGATGGTAGACCATGTCTTCTGCATAGATGATCATCGGAACACCAAGCAGATCTTCGTTAGAGAACTCATGCTGGTCAGTATGAATGCTATATGGATACCCTTAAAGAACCTTACTAACCTCTGTACTGTTGATCAGCTCTTTTAGGAAAGCATTGCAGCCAGACGGCCCACATGTAGGCAAACTCTGGAATCTGATTCAGCATGTGTCAAGGACCATCCACACCAAGCTCTCAACGTCCGATAGGGAGGCAGCAATAGCATAGCTGCAGAAGATCCTCCAACAATGACAACATGAACTGCCAGTGCTGTGGACATCCTTGCTGTCCTTGTGTAAATTGGCAGGAGAGGACAACACAGAAATCAATGAAGACACTGATAGGTAGGACACTTGTTTTCATTTTCTGAAAACTGACACTTATGCCCGATTTTGGATCTTGCCAGTATTCAGGTTGAGCTGGACTGAGTCAACATGCATGGGATCAATGATTACACTGAGCAACTGGAGCACAGCAAAAGACCAAGACACAAAAATGTGATCACTACAACGGCATGGCATTGCATCAATGGAGCATGTAGCTAAACAAGCTGCTAAGTTACTTTACTCATTCAATAAGAATTAAAATTCATGCATGGCAGCTTATATAAATGTCCAATCTGGTTTTCAGATGGCTGAATTTAAGACGTTGCATCTGTACCCAACCAACAAATTTACCACAAAGTATGGTAGATTACAGTGTCCATTTTACTGGTGTTTGCCACTGTCTAGTGCAAAAAATAAGAATCATGAGAAACAATTAATTCTTTTCATCCTATTGTCCACAGTAAACTTTTGAAGAAAAGATATTTTACCAGTAGTCACAAGGGTCTCTTTTCAGACAATGTGTATTTTGCTCTTGACCTGATTCAAGGCACCTCTTTTTATCATGGTAATGGGTGTGCAGCATTTCTAAAATGTGCAGACAGACATTGATCATGATTCTTATGATAATCTGCAGTTATTGAGTATTGTGATTGTCCTTTCTGCAGTTACAAGTAAAACTAAAGCTATACATTTACAGGGAAAATAATTATAATGCCTGTTTTAGAAATCTAAAATTGTTTTATGGAACATTTGTCATTTAAGCATTTGTAAACTTTCATTTGGTGCTTCCAAAAAAATGTATGATATTTTTCATGGTCTCAAGAAACAAGCCTAAAATCAAAATATACTGGATGCTAGAGATCAAAATAAAGACAGAAAATGTCGGAAACAGTCAGCAGGTTAAGTTGCATCTATCAAGAGAGGAAGGTAGGGTTAATATTTCTGATCAATAATCAGTCAAAATGCTATCATTTTCAGATCACAGAGCATTGTAAATTGTGTAATATACCAATTCGTAGAACTTGCATTCTCCAAATTGCAATGTCAATAGCAGCTCCAGGACATCACTGCAGGAGCTCCTCAGGGTAGCGTGCTTGGTCCAAACCTGTTCAACTGCTCCATCAATGAAATTCCCTCCACCAAGAGATCAGAAGTGGAGATATACATTGATGATTGCACAATATTCAAGGCCATTCATAACTACTCAGGTACTGAAGCAGTCCAAGTCTATATGTAGCAAGACATAGACACTTCCAGGCTTAGGCTGATAAGTGGCAAGTAAAATTCATGTCATACATGACAGGTAATGATCATCTCCAACAAGAGAAAATCCACCTATCATACTTTGATGTTTGTCAGCATTGCAATCACCATATTACACTTGATAGCTCTTCATCACAGTACTCGAAGATCATAACCATAATTTGTGGGAGCAGAAGTGGGTCATTCAGCCCATTGAGTCTGCTCCACCATGAAATGAGATCATGACTGATCTGACAACCCGCAGCTCAACTTTCCTGCCTTTTCTCCATAACCCATGACTCCCTTACTGATCAAAAATCTCTCTATCTTGGTCTTTAATCTACTTGACGACCCAGCCTCAACAGCCCTCTCTGGTAAAGAATTCCACAGATTCACTACCCTCTGAGAGAAGAAACTACTCCTAATCTATCTTGGCCCTTTATTCTGAGATGATGCCCTCTGGTCCTAGACTCTCGCACAAGGAGAAGCAATTACCCTGTTAAGTCATCTGAGAAATTTGTAGGTTTCAATAAGTTTGTCTCTTATTCTTCAGCATTCCAATGAATGCAGACCCAATCTACTGAACCTTGTTCAATACTGAGCAGATTCCAAAATAACTTTGTCACTTCTGCCTCCAGTCTGTTCAAGTTGCCTATCTTTTGTATCGTTTACTTTTGGGAAACTCAGGCGTACAGAGAATGTAAACAAGAGTAACACAATAGATGCACTAATCTAGATTTTCAGAAAACCTTTCATAAAGTATCACCTCGCAGACCGTTGAAAAAGGTCAAAGCAGAGTGAGGGAATAAGCAGCAGAAAGGGCAACTAACTTAAAAAAAACTAAAAGAAATCTAACAAAACATGATGGGGCAGAAAGTGTGAGTAAGGGGCTAATTATTCAGACAGCAGGAAGTGGTGTTCAGCAAGGGTCAGTGCTGGAACCACTGTTGCTCATCTAGTTACAGGGTTCACACTTCTAAATCAAAAGCACAGTTTCAAAATTCAACCACAGGGAGTAGAATATAATGGATGCACTTAAGGAGAAGCTCAGGAATGAAAGGGAGGAGAAGGGAATGGAGGGCTATGCTGTTAAAACTTGGTGAGAAATGATAGAAGAAGGCTCCAGTATATCATAAACATCAGCATAGACGTTTTAGGCTGAATGGCATGATTCTGTACAATGCTTTACCTTGGAGAATTGAGGATGGAGAGTAGATGCTGGCTTAGCCAGCAAGACCCACAGCTCATGAACAAATAAGAAAAACTGAACATGGCAAAGAGTTTATCCATTATTCTGCAGATACCTTTCCACCTGTATACTTTAATGAAAGTATCTTTTAGGCAATGTAAGTACTGCTTAAATCTGTCAGGTTTAAATTTTGGGGAACACTGTATGGCTTTGCCTTGCTGTCATCACCACAACATGTGAAGTTCAAGTACTTACGGTTCATTATCACTCTCAGTCTACGGATTTGAGCCTACTTGGGGCTCACATGTCAGACTATGTGCCAAGGGAATGCCACTTTGTTGGAGGTACAGTATTTTGGGTGAGATAGTACTCTTTCAGCTAGAAATAAAAAATCTCATGCATTGTTTCAATTGAGACCATGAGAGAAATTCTTGTTCTCTTGTTCAGTAGTTATCCCTCAACCTAAACAAATATCATATTCTCTGGTTCTTATCATATTCTCTGGTTCTTATCATAATGCTTTTTAAGGGACTATGTGCAAATTGGATGCTCAGTTTTCTGCATTACAGCTTTTACTGTAGTTAATTTGCTATAAAGCACATTGGGATTTCCTGAGGTCATGGTAGATGCCGTATTAAATGCTGGACCTTCTATCTCCTCAAACTTTAAAGACCAGTGCAAGTTTCACTACACCATCTTTCTGTGCTGCTTGAAATTCTAGTACATAGGCTAAGAATTTGTGATTTTCAATGAAATAGTGTAAAAGAATGTAGATATGATTTTGTCTTGCACACACATTAACTCAAGTAAACATAGGAAGTCAGCTTTCTATCCTCCCTACTACTTCCCCTTTCTCTGCTACTTTCTCACCATAGCAACACATATAGGGTAGGGATATAAAAGTCCACATGTGACCAGCATTGTAACATTAATTGGCTTCTTCATCTCCACTGTGAACAGCAAAAATACTTTGCCAGTGTCTACTGTTTAATTGCCTATTTAACATCTTATTTCTGTCACATCCCTATGGACAAGTGAATGAACTAATACCTTATTCATAAGGTTAATTATGATACCTGTATATGCAATTTTTAAATGCTCCAATTCTTAAAATCTTAAAATATACTTTCATAATATCATGTGACATCACCTCGGGACTACATCTATTTGGCGTATTATTATTACCACTAAAGGTGAGCAGGAGGTAATGTTCTCCCCATTTATTGGTTTATCTGTTAACAGCAGAATTCAAAAACTAAAGATAGGATTTCAATGGAGGTTGGTACACTGACAGGATATGTCCCAAGAAGGACTAATGACCTTTTTTTGGAAAAGGCACAGATCCAGGTCCTAGAAGCTTTTTTTAAAGGATATGTTAACATTGGGGGATATGGCAAATTAACTTTTCTTTTAACTTAAGAAGAGTGGTACCAAACAGTGAACAAGTAGGATTTTGTCCATTTGATCATGGTCTATTGATGGCCCTCATGCCTTCAAAAAAGCTTTGCACAGCCTGATGAACAAAATATTGTTGGATCAACATCACTTATTCTTTGTCTTCCAGATCTATCTTGGGTGTCAATCTTGAGCTGTTGGAATGTTGCCTGTGTTGTTTTGCCAGCCAATGAAGACTGCTTATTTCTGTTCCAGGAAGTCAAATATTTCAGCATCATTTTCAGCGAACCAATCCCCTTGTATGAATGCAATTAAATGGACATGGGGATGTATTACAGCTAACTTTATTTGATCTCTCCATTCTGAGAGTCGGGTGTGTGAAGATTTTCAAATTGGTTGTGAGCTTGCACTTGTAATTCCTCCCTTTGCTCAATTTCGTTATGGTTCAGACATTAATCTGCTTCCTCTTTGACATTCAGTTCTAAGGATGTCTTAGTGCTACACAGAGGTATACCATGAAACAAACAAGGTATTGATCTGTTCAGCAGGCAAGAATGACCCATGGATTGTTAGATCAGTTAGATCTTTGATCTAAACAATGAGATAATCCAGGCAGTGCCAATGTTTTGTCAAGGATGTCTCCATGAAGTTCTGTATTTGATCTTCTGGCAGAAGAGGACCTTTTTTGCAATAAGGCAATACTGAACACAATTTGTCACCAGGGAATATCATTTAAATGGACTTTTCTCACACTATTTTTATTGAAGTTTCCTTTCTAGATATTGGAGTTATGGCCAACCCCTGCATTAAAATCTGAAGAAAAGATGATCTTTTCTTCTTTTAGGATAGAAGTGATGACTTCAAGGTCTTTCTTTAACACCTTCATCAGAGTCCAGCATTGCCAAAAGCATCCCTAAGAAGTATTCAAGCCCAAACTGGCAAAGGAAGACTGTGTGTCATATTTTTCCTACCAAAAAAAAACTCCTTCCTGAGGAGAATTATAATTTCTTCTGCCTAGTTCCCAATATCAACATCCCTCACCCACTTCTTTTCATTCATCTCCCTCCACATTAAAAAATGAATAAAAAATTCTGGGCACATCAAATGTAATTCAAACAGAAGAGCTATAATCATAGACAAACCTGCCTTGGAATTCTACCAAACAATCCCATGGACTGGCAGATTAATATGAGCTCCTGTATGTTGCATTGCCATCTCTAACCTCATTTATTCATTGTCTATTGAAACAATCTTCTCTCTTCCTGTGCTTAATATCATTTGGCTAGTTAGCCAGCTGCAGATTTTAACTACAGGTTTAATTGGTGCAAGGCAGGCTATTCGTGCTGGCTCTTTGTTTTGTCTGTCATCTCTTAAAAGGTTGAAACTCTGCTTAAATGTGTCTTCCCAGGCTCCTGTCACCAGAATTATGCTGCACAGCACAGTGAGACATGGCTGTTGTGACTCCCCACTATTACCTAATTGCTTCAAATTTCAGGGTTACACAAGACAGGAGCTAACACCACACTGGCAGTCAGTGGAACACAGATAGCATATCGCTGGTAGTACCCTCTAAACTGGCTGTCACCAGGGATGTAATGCAGTGAAGTGACCTGCCCTCAGTCAGAAGCTAGTGGCTCATCATCACCTCAGTGTTCGATTGCTCTCCAAGATAAATGAGCAAAGTTGGGGAAGTAAGGGTCTATTTGCCAGGCCCCCAATTATCAGGTAAGTGGCATGGTGTTTCCACAGTTGGGTTGCCACAAGGACAGCAATTGTTACTGGAAAGCCTTGGGGCATGGAGCAGCCATCAAGGAAGACCCTCCCCAAAACCCATTGGCAGGCTGCTAGGTTTCACCTGAAGATCTGCCCACTGAGCCATGGACCCTCCCAATGTGGAAAATTGGCCTGCTGTGGCAGGAAGTGATCTTTAATTGATCATTTAAGTGGTTCATCTGGCTGGAGGTGGTCAACTAATTTCCAATGGTGGCAAAATTAAACAGCAGTAGATGGCCTCCTGTACCACACCTGATGCCTACCTCCCACCATTTTGTCAGCTCTTCAGCTTCTCAGTTCATTGCCAATAGGCTGGGGAGGTCAACCTCTGACTGCCCAGCAAGATGTAAATGACTGCAGGATAGGAGAGATTTCCCAGGCTTCCTGGCCAACGTTTATTCCCCAATCAACATAGCTAGCAACATTATCTAGCCATCGTCCCATTTCTGTTTGTAAGACCTGATTACATGCAAACTAACTGCCCTAACACATCTGCTACATCACAACAGTAAATACCTTTTCCACTTTAAAATCACCTGGAAAGCGCTTTTGAGGCCCCGAGGCCATGCAACATGCTATAAGAACGTATATTTGCCTTTTTCTTTTTCCCTTCTAGTCACTCAGCCACACTCCTGTAATTTCTTCTCCGTGAGGTATTTTATCCACCCAAATCTCTGCAGCACCCTCTATTATTCCTCTACTTTTCCGCGTTCCTGCTGACCATTGTTCCAAGCTTTATTCTCTCTTGGGTATGCCTGCAATGTCCCTTTATGTTTCTGTTACGATTCTCCAATGATATTCATCACTTGAGGTCCTCATCACTGCCTGCTTACAAACAGCAATCACGACTTGCCCATCCTATTCTTACACAAATCCTCCAACCCAGCATGGCAGCTCAAGATTAATTTTCTTTCCATCCTGTTTCCCATCACTCCTGGCACCTGTGGACTCTGCCAATGGATGAATGAAAGGAGAATAGCAAGACATGCATTTACGTAACATGAAATCAGGAAGTCCCTTTTACAGGCAATTCAGAACCTTTATTAGGTAGCCACTATTGCAACACAAGGCAACCAATTTCCACACAGCAAGGGTCCTGAAAATTGCCATGAAATAAATGGGCATCTAACTTATCTATGGTGTTCGTTAAAGGACAAATGTTAGTCAAGACCTTAAAGAAAATTCTCTGTTCTTGTTCAAAATTGCACAATGTGATTTCTGACATAACTTGAGAGGGCAGAGGGGCCTAATTTTAATCTAACTCACAAGGTAAGGACTCTGAAAGTGCATCAGTTTATACTGCATTATATTGCAGGCATGATTTTACACTCAAATCACTAGAATGGTGTTTGAACTTTCTGACTCTATTTATTATCACCAAGCTATGGCTGACACAATCCCTCTTTCCATCCTCCTCCAACATATCTACTGACTTGTGAACAGGTCTTGTCATCCATCATCTGACTGAAATCATATTGACTTTGTGTTCCTATGAAAAAATGGCTCATTGTGACACCTTGCTCCTTAGGCCTTCCCCATCCCTGGCTGCGCTGTCTAGCAATAGTCCACTCAAGTCATTATCATAGTGTAATTAAATAAAAATTGAAAAAACTACGGATGCTGTAAATCAGGAACAAAAGCGTAAGTTGCTGGAAAAGCTCAGCAAGTCTGGCAGCATCTGAAGAAAAATCAGAGTTAACGTTTCGGGTCCGGTGACCCTTCCTCAGAATATAGTTCTTCACAGATGCTGCCAGACGTATATCGTTGTTTTCTGTATTACAAATTCTCACCCAGTTTGTCCTCCAAATCCTCTTGCACATTTTTCTTCCTTAACACTTTACCTCTGCTTTAAAGCATTAATTTTCCACCATCATCCAATCTACCCATATGTTTTACAAAGATATAGTTTTACTCCTTTCTTTCTTTATTCTCCTTATCAAGTGACATTTCATCCTTCATGATTTCAATCTGCATCACAGTTCATTTCCTCTCCTCCCTCAAGTTCTATACAAATCCTTCTAACTACACTCCTTTATGAGTTCCTTCCAACCTACCATTTCAATCAAGCATTTTGTTAAATATTGTATCTCCTTCTTTAGCTTGGTGTCTGGTTTTGTATTATAATGCACCTGTAAAGCATGTTGAACATTTTCCTGCATGAAAGGCTACAAGGAAACAGTTTGGTGTTATAATTAATTGATTTGTCATGTTTACTGACAGCTTACTTGGGTTGATAGTTGCAACTCTATCAAGAGTCCTCAAAGTTAGAGGGAAGAAATAGAAGGTATAATATAAATAGAAATGTTTAATGAACTTCAATAACTGTAGAAAAAGAATACACACAGAAAATGGTATTTCTGCAATTAATACTCAGGGAAATACCAAGGCTTATTGTTTGAACAAAATCTTAAAGGTTTATTGATCAAAGTTTTCAAACAGAGTGGGAAAAAGCATTGCATTGACACAAAAAAATCAAAACTATGATATTAAGACCATGACACCACATATCAATTTAGAAAATGCTTTAAATTTAAACTAAAAGTTGAAAAGAAGTAAAATAAAAACACATCAATGCACTAATAATGCTTTAGTTAGAAGACCGATACTACTCATTGTTAATATTTAATCTAGAAATTACAGTTTGAGACCAAGGTAGTGAAATGCAACTGCATTTCATGTTTGTGTTTGTTATCTTGAGGCATGTCTGTTTAGTGAATTAACAGTTCACCTGAGATAGTATACTGATGAATTTAGAATAAATTAAGTGCTTGATTATTACCATCCACCATAGAATTTATAGGTTTTAATCTTAGAAAATATTTCATTTTACATGAAGTTTTCCAACATTTGATAGTTGAAATGAATTGAAAAATTCCTAAAGTTAATCCAAATAATGTACAGGTGTACAGACATTGAATGAATAAACTTTTTTAAAATTAGAATAAACCAAAAATGCAAATGGATAACAGTGCTAATGAAAACCAAAATATTTTAACTGTGGTTCCAGAAATATCCAAAGCACCTTCTGGAATAAAAGTAATTCTGCTCATATAATCATGTACAGAAAATTCAATTTATTAATTAAATTGCCAACAGATCCACGGATTGGTTCAGTGATATAATAGTCAAGAGAAGGCAAACAATAGTGATATTATCTGCTGACTTCAGCATTTCAACAGAAGGTTAAATTAGCCGAAATATGTCGTGAATAAGTGTCATGCACTGTATTCACAAAACAGAATCCATATCAGATGTGTGCAGTCGCCGCCCATAAATGCTGCTATTTGTTCTGCAGAATGGAATTACACTGAGACCACTGGTCCTCCACTCATTTGCAGAAGGAGAGCTGCAAAGTCATTGCAAATTTCTTCTCTCAAAAGTCCTGTTTACCTATGAAAGTAATCCTATAAAATTCAAACAGGACTGTAGATGCGAGAAGGATGTTCCCTGTGGTGGGAGACTGCAGAACCGGGGGTCACAGTTTAAGGATGTGGGGTAAATCATTTACGACCGAGATGAGGTGAAGTGTCTTCAACCAGAGAGTGGTGAGCCTGTTGAATTCACTACCACAGAAAGTAGTAGAGTCTAAAACATCGTTCAATTTCAAGAAGGAATTGGATAAAGCAGTGGAGGCTGAAGGGATCAATGGATATGGAAGAAAAGTAGGAACGGGCGATTGAGTTAGGTGATAACCCACTATCATAATGAATGGCGGAGCAGGTTCCAAGGGTCGGCTGATGTACGCCTGCTCCTATTCCTATGTTTCTATGCCTACCTTGAAAGGAAGCGCCGGGATAATGCTGTGTTGACACTAATAAACAGAACTTGGCATCTAAGAGTTGATGCACCGGTTTAACATAACAAGGATGAAAAATAGAAAAGCAAGGAGCAGTTAATTCAGCAACATCCGGTTTTAGGTGCACAAGACAGTTTAAATTTTATACCGATTTGTACTAATTGAAACCACATTGTTAGGGTACGCGAAAGATGAATTCTTATAACGGAGCAGTTTATCTTCTATAATTAAATGCTGGTAGGGTTCTGGAATCCTGCCATACTTGGATTAAACTTTCAGACGAACTACATACACAGAGATTTGGAGACAGAGTGCTGCATGGATTCAGTGACAAAGTGTACACGTGATTCCGAGTTTGTACCAATACCTGAGGAAGTCGGAGAGATGTCCTTGATGAGGAATACTATAAAGAAAGCTGCTACTGGAAGTGTGCTGTACCCCTACTCCAGACGGAGTACCTCAATGCGTTGGAGCACCCCTGGGTTCCGATAGGAGGTTGCTTTGTCCCCGCTGTCTGACTCCGAGCCCAGCTCAAGCCGACTCCCTGCGACTCTCCAGCTCCTCGCTGCTGACGTTTGCCTTTTAATCATTCTTGTTTTTTTTTAAAAAAAGCAATGCATCATTCCTCGGCAGTTTGTCTGTGAGAGAAGGCTCGTGGATGGAGCGGCTCCCTTCTCCGAGGAGGCAGAAGGGGCAAGGAAACAGCAGCGAGCTGCAGGAGACACGCCTCGGGTTGACAGCGCTGTCCGGCGGAGCAGGGACCCGAGAAGGAGCAAGTTCGCGCTAGAACCTCGCAAGATGTTGCCGAATGATTCTGCCAGGCACCTGGCCAATCTAGATACTGCCATGGATGCTGCCAATTTTACTCGGAATGGGACTTCAAGCGGCACCCAATGCAGTGCCATCCTTATCTCCTTCATCTATTCAGTGGTCTGTCTTGTTGGACTCTGTGGCAACTCCTTAGTTATATACGTGATCCTCAGATATGCCAAGATGAAGACAGCCACGAACATATACATCCTGAACTTGGCCATCGCCGATGAGTTACTTATGCTCAGTGTTCCCTTCCTGGTGACCTCGACCTTGCTGGGCCACTGGCCTTTTGGTTCTTTACTCTGTCGGCTGGTCCTCAGCGTGGATGCTGTCAATATGTTCACTAGCATCTACTGCCTGACTGTCCTCAGTATGGACAGGTACATTGCTGTGGTGCACCCCATTAAAGCCGCCAGTTACAGAAGACCCACCATAGCGAAACTGGTCAACCTGGCAGTGTGGCTGCTCTCAATCATGGTCATCGTGCCCATCATTATCTTTGCAGACACAGCCAGCAACTCTGATGGCTCGGTTTCCTGCAACATACAGATGCCGAAACCTACCAAGCGGTGGCTAGCCGGCTTCGTGGTCTACGCGTTTTTAATGGGCTTTCTGATCCCAGTGGTGGCTATCTGCCTGTGCTACATCCTTATCATTGTCAAGATGAGAGTGGTGGCTCTGAAAGCAGGCTGGCAGCAGCGCAAGAAGTCCGAGAGGAAGATCACCTTGATGGTTATGATGGTGGTGACGGTGTTTGTGATGTGCTGGATGCCTTTTTACATCGTCCAGCTGCTCGATGTCTTTGTGGGTCAGCAGGACGCCACGGTCAGCCAGCTCGCCGTCATCCTGGGCTATGCCAACAGTTGTGCCAACCCCATCCTCTACGGCTTCCTATCGGACAACTTCAAGAGATCGTTCCAGAGGATCTTGTGCCTACGATGGATGGACAATGTTGCAGAGGAGCCCATAGATTACTACGCCACAGCTCTCAAGAGCAGAGCGTACAGTGTAGAAGACTTTCAACAGGACCCATCAGAATCGAATAGTATGTATCACAATGGAACCTGTACCTCAAGGACCACCACCCTGTGAGTTAGCACAAGGAAAGGCAGTTGTAGGGGAAAAAAACAGCCCCACTGACTCCGGAGAAATTCCTCCCTGTGACAATCTGGCTAAAGTTGTTCTTTTTTGTTGGACAGCTTTCTGTTGCTGTTTGCTGAATTGTTGTGTTCTGTTGCTTGAGGCTGAGGAAATGTAAGTACTGGCACTTGCTGTTTCATCAAGGCCTCGATGTGTGCGCGGTTTCCTTTCCTATCTGTCAGCAATCTGTGCTGGTGAAGCTTCCCCTCTCGGTTCAAGGTAAAATATTGTCACACCTGAAACACGCTGGAAGCCTCCTGGTAAAATGTCAAGTGGGATCCAAGGTGGTTTTGCGAACAAAGCTTCCGCTTCCTTCAAAAGATGTCGCACTGGGGCATTTCTCAACTGTCTGAAATCCACAACCATACCCCCACCCCCACCCCAAACGGTCCCACTAAACTCCACAAGTTACTGCAGTTTCACCTTGAGATCTGTGGCAATTTTTAAAAGTGACTGGATGGTCAGAGCCAGTTTGTAATTTTAGCTGCATAGGTACTCAAAGAAACAGCAGAATATTACTTCCGGATTATTCTTCGCTTCCGCTCAGTATTGAACTATTATTCCAGCAATTCTGGAATATATCGTCTTTAAAATCAAAGTGGATTTAAGTTGTGTCTTTCGACGTGTCCTAATTGAGGGAAAAGCGTTTTGATGCACAAGAATCTGAGCGCTGATGACGTGCTGATTGTGAATGAATGATTACACATTTAGAAGATGATGTGTTCTGCCCTGCAATGGATGAGAAGTCACTTATAGAAAGTTATAGCTTCACTCAGTCCACACAGTCCAGGCGGGCTTCCTTTTCGGATTAGCTACTCTTCATGCCTTTTAAAATCTATTTTAAGTTGTATTATTCACGGCGGAGAATGGGTTATCTTTCAAACGTTAGATATTAATCTGTGCAGTGCCAAACAAAGGTCTACTATAAACTTGAACTAAG
Source organism: Ginglymostoma cirratum (assembly GCA_024137785.1). Taxonomy (NCBI): domain Eukaryota; kingdom Metazoa; phylum Chordata; class Chondrichthyes; order Orectolobiformes; family Ginglymostomatidae; genus Ginglymostoma; species Ginglymostoma cirratum. The sequence goes on along the minus strand of JAHRHZ010000133.1, from coordinate 29,225,063 downwards.
AACAAATCATCATAACGTACAACCTGAAAAACTAAGGAGACGTTTGAATCTGAATTCAGGATTTTCCATTGACAGTACTTGTGTAGATCTGCCTTACTGCACAGCGGTTCCTATTTGGCCCAGCAAACAAAAAGAACCACGCACAATGTATATTGCCATTGGTTCTTGGTTAACCACAGCGCTGGCCGAAATGACAATCTGATTTTATTGTTAGGACTCAGATAAGTGGATGCCCCATTGTCGGTCCCTTCACAGTTTCTGATCGAGTGTTCAAAATGGCAGCGCCTGCCAATTTTTAAAAGTCACATTTAAAAGGCCTAGTGAAATCGTTCGGACAGTTTACCTGATCACATTTTACAGGAAGTCTATTATTAAATATCATCTCAGTTAACCTTTCCAGCACAGGGTATACTACTGAATCAAATCAAAGCTGAAAAGTCGACAGATTCTACAGCTTTTTTAAAAACTGAGAAATGAAAGAATTGGGTCAGTGTATTTGCTCAAAGGAGAAGTGAAACACGCGGAATGAAAATATGAGTTGACAACAACATATACTTGGTTTGTAAGTGGGCTACAATGTGTTGGGGATGTTGTCCATTGCCATATATCTACTCATTTCTGTTGCTCAATGCGGCACTTCATACAGGGGGCGATCATATCTATGTCATTATTTGAATCGAGTATTATTTAATATTTTAACATATTAAAGATCAAGTCTGTGTTAAGCATCGTTAGTAATTTTAAGACTGAAATATTTTAATCAAATTCACAACTGATTTCAGCTGTATTCTTTTCTTGTAAACGGCGGCAATGTTTTAATAGCATCCGTCCAAACTGACGTTTCCTGGAAACGACATTTACTCATCTGATCAGTGTCAATATAAGGCCAGTTGCGGCCACGCTAACTGCACTTCCGGGTGAATGCCTTAGGTTGTTAGCGTATTTGCATAGTTAATAACAATATGATCATTTATCTTAAATTTCTAAATCATCGCTGTTTTTTCTTGTATAAATTGCTTAGATACTTTTTCTATCGCATCATTTACTTAAAGTTGCTAAGTAACTCACAGCAACAACTCGACAAAGAAGGGGAGCAAAACTCCTATTGCTCAATAGTTTGATTTGTTATTCTTTATTGTACATTCACTGATATACAAGGGCAATACCTGATCTATTGTGGACATTAGTCCTGTTCAGTAAAGTACACGTAGTAGCCTTTTAAAAAATCTGTTATAAAAGAAATCCACCCTTCTTTCATGTCAAACCAGATAAATTGTGCATTACCCCCTGTTATATAACAGTTATATTCGCCTACTGTACATTTAACGCACGTTGGTGCGAGATGGCAATTGTAGTGTGAGCGCCTCCTCGTGGCTTCTCAATGTGCTGACGACTCACTTATTTCACCATTTTCCTTGGGAACGTTAACTTCGTTTTCACTGGCTGATGGGGTTTCAACAAAATGATTCGCGTTTGTAACAATTACAGTTTCCTCCGCGGCCTTATTGTTCACTCGAGGAGCAGAATCTGTGTTTTTCAGCGCCATACCATCCTCGCTAGGTGCTGTTTTCTGGGTGCCTCCTCTCTCCCGTTCCCTAATAATTATTATCACAATCCCGATCAGAAGCAGCATAACTAAGAGGCCGATGACGATCTGATATATTAGGAAGGGCGAATTTGAATGAGCTTCCTGCCTTTCTTGTTCTGCACCCCTGAACGTTGGGGGAAATGTCACTGTTGAATTTTCAGCAGGTTGCAGGAAGAGACTTGTCGGAGCTTCAGTGGCTAATGTCGATCCAGGAAAAGAAGAGACGTTGGCTGCTACACTCTCTGTGCCTTTGAAACCGTTCCTGGAAGACTCATTGAAGGCAATTTCCAAATTTCCATTAGGAACGCATTTTCTTTGGACAGGGTCTATGGAAAAACCCTTGTCACAATAACAAAAGTAGTCTTCGGCGATCTGAAAACAACGATTTTGACATGAGCCTTCATTCGTTTTATTCCAGCAGTAATCGCACATGAATGCCAGGTTCTGGGAAGATGACCACTTGATTTTCCCGTTCTCACCTTCACACTGCAAAACGACAGACTCGCCATTGGGGCAACTAATGATAGCCACTGAACCTAGGGGTACTGCAGAGAAAATCTCAGTGCCGTTCAGTCGGGGTCTTTGATACACCACCTCTCCAAATTCAACATTGAGACGCTCACACATTTGGTATTTGCAGAGGAAACCATCATTTCTTTTGCTGCATGCGGAGGCTTTCCATTGCAGTTGGATTCGGTTAGTCAAATGCACTTGAAGTTGCACACATCTCTCATGTGTGCAAGTTCGCTGAGGTTCCACAATCCAGGGACTATAAGTGGAATGGTCTTTCCCATTAACCCAGTGGAATCCACGGAGCGGTTTGTCAGGATGGTAACACTGCTTGACTTCCTTGCGGAGTCCTATCCACAAGTTATACAGTTGTCTTTTGAGTGGCACATGAGTTGCCAAAAGCCGCTGGATGTTCTCTGCTTCACTTTGACTTTCCATTGTGCTCAGCATTCCTCTCCTGTCCTCGCATAGTTTCTCGGCGTCTGAAAAGGAGCGTACATCCAAATGCAAACTGTAACACGTCCCAGCATCGCAAAACGTTGATGTTATTTCCTGGGACCGAACACCTGCATTTTGCAAATAATTCTGTAACCAGAGTAAAATGAACACTGAGCGAAGCATGTTAGTGCTCTCCGACAGAGTATTTGCGTTAGCTTTCTCAGACCGGGAGGCTCCCAAGTCGGTTAGCTTTGTGCACACTTGACTCCTGCTTCCAGACTGTAAAGGATCAAACTCAAATACGCCCCAACCATAAGGGAAGTCTGATAACTTTATTTATGGCTTGTGCATCCTGTGGCTCGTTGACAGGAAGTTGGAATTCCGCACTTTAAAGAGACCTTCTCCAGTACAAAGTTTTTACAAATATGGAGTGTTTATCAAACTTTGCAGAGTATCTGGCAAAATGGCTTGGAACACACATACAATAGGATTGTTGTTTCACAATATAAAGGAGCTAAAGACCCCGAGCAGCCGAAATGTATTGGAGAGCGCACGGTTTACGGCGTAGCTTGGAAATAAGAGAACGGTTCAATAGCTTTGAGGTTAAAATAAGAACCGGAGCCCTCTAACAACACAATTTTGCATCAATACCATTCATGTTCCATCTGTGTTAGGATAACTGTCAGTTGGTGACAAAGAAAACAACTCAAGTAGAGATGTTTTATGAAGGAATATAAATATGGTACAAAACTCTCGGTTGAACAACTAGGCATTAGGTAGAAATATAGAGATAACAAGGTGTAGAGCTGGATGAACACAGCAGGCAAAGCAGCATCAGAGAAGCAGGAAAACTGACGTTTCGGGTCTAGACCCTTCTCCAGAAAATATATACTGCTTTGTACACAGCAAGTTTTGCTGTAAGTTTGATACCTCAGTTCAGTAACAACCACACTCCTGTCTAAAGCATAAAAACCTTTCCCAAGCTACTGTCAGTTCTGAAGAAGGGTCCCTGGACTCCAAAGTTAACTCTGCTTTCTCTCCACAGATGCTGCCAGACCTGAGTTTCTTCAGCAACTTCCGTTTTTGTTTCAAGAAATAGCATTACTTCCTTTGAACAACAAACATTACAGGCAGCTAAGGACAAAAGACCAGCTAGACAATGCATGCAGTCCCAACTAAATTATACAATTCAGATAGGCCTGCAATCAGGCTCCTCAGTCACACTAGAACATGCACCAGATGGCTGTCTCAGATGAACACAAGGAATAGTTATCATCAAGAACAAAGAGAAACAAAGAATGATTATGATAAGAGTTGTCAGCTGTAGATGGAGGCATTGCTGAAGGCTTGCCATGTGACATTCTGGCAACGTGATGTTTGCCAATATTATCACAGTTACTATGCCATCACAGGCGTATTGCTAATGGACCTCACGGCTGCTTCTGGTAATGTGGCACATTGGCCTGCTCTTAAAAGATGTGCAGAATGCTTCTCACTTAGGTCATCAAGCGGGCAAAAACTTTGCAGCAGATGATTCAAAGTCAGCGTTGGGTAAAGGAAAAGTACATGGAGAAGACAAGGCAATAGATTACCATGAAGCTAAGTGTGAACACCAATTCCAATATATGTACAATTGACCTGCCAACCAACTCTTCCTGCAGATTTACCTATACTCATGACACACGTGCCATCCAAGCTTTATCCTTTTGCACTCTCATTCTTAAAAAGTTGACAACTAGTGAAAAAAATGGTGTCTCATACTGGATCCCTCCAAAACCATATGCATTGTATTTCCACCTGCATAATTCCAGTACCAAAAAAGAATTGTTTGCACGTACACAGATAACAGGAACTAAAGAATGATCCCAACTCAACATATTTTGAAAAGACTTGAGATGCAAACAATTGAAGAAAACACCAGCAAAGGTCAAAGGTAAAAATAACCTCTTAGCCAACCTTACCTTAATTATGTGGTCTGCTGCTGTCACAACACTTCAGATCTCAGCACTTGCCCAATCATTCTCCACAGCAGAGTGCTGTGCACCCATCTGACACAGCTCATCACACACACACAGATTGTGGACATCGATTGAATACAACAATGTCCATTACAGCTGGAAGCCTCTACTAAACACCTCTCCCTGTCATTCTCTCTTCTTAAATATCAACCCAAACACCTGCCAGCAAATAAAAACCTAAAAGTTGGTATAACTATCTGTGCTACACCTCACTTCCTACTCCACAATGATCTGTTCAACCCATGTTTTGGCTGTCTTTCATCTCATATCTCCATATAGAGAGGTTTCCTACAGACATCTTTGGATCATGGAAACTGGAACAGGGTGTCATCAGTAAGTTCCTGTGACAATCCCCATCTATCTTATGGCTGGCTTTAACATATCACAATGAGAGTGGTCCTTGCTAAACAGATTCGAGACAAGCCAGGGCTCCTGTGCAACCAAGTCCATTGCTGGAGCCTGATTACAAGCAGCTAATGCACTTTTGGACAGGCACTAATATACTGCACATAACTGAGACATAGCTCTTGTGTAGATTGAATGGCCTTAAACTGAGAAAATCGGTTTTGGAGATTTGCATTCACTAAAAATGTATACCTTAATGATTCCACAGAGGCTACAGTTATTACATTAGTTCATTGTTCCATCCCAGTATTAAGCATGAAGTTCAAAGATCCAGACATTACCTGGCAGAAAATGAAAACCAGAGATGGGAAAGAGAAGAAACCGAAGATTTTGGGAATTTTGATCCTGCAAGCAAATATTAGTTACTCGCTGAAATTGCTTCAATTTCAAATAGTAACAATGGAACATAGAACAGGAGTAAGTCAATCAGTCCAAATGCCTATTGCAACATTCAGTGAGATTATGACTTCCTGCAATCTAATTCAACACGTTAACTCTGATATATTTATCCCACATTTCTTCATGCGTTTCTTTAATGAAAACTTATCAATTCTAGATTTAAAATTAGTAATTGGTCTTGCATTAATTGTCATTTGAAGGAGAGAATTCCAATTTTCTAGAATTCCAACCATCTAGAATTCCAACCTCATCGAACTTTTCCTCATTTTACTCCTGTAAGGCTAGTTCAAATCTTTAATCTTAGCTTCCTCAACCAGTAGCAATTCTTTGTCTCTAACTACCATATCAGTTTCCTTCATACCTTCAAAATTTCAATTAAGTCACCTCTAAACATTTTGAAGTAACTTTAATTTGTATGATCTCAATCACGTACTTTGGATCTAAAAAAGTAGAACTAAGTCTTTTCTAAATGTTAAGAAGATGGAAACAATGAAGGTCCTAAGGAATTTGGGTTCGATATATAAACGTGGTAAATCTACATTGCACTTCTTCCAAGACCAAAATATTACTCCAAAAATGTGGTGTTGAGAACTGCTCAGAGTACTTTTTGTGTAATCTGAGTAGGACTTGGCATGGCGAGCAATTGCATAACTCTGACCCCATTATATTACATATGACATTCAAGATGACAGCAGTGTAGGATGCTTCAACCAGAGCTCATCCACGCTGTCAGTTTCTTTCTTGTTTCTTTCTCTTTTTTTCATCCCTTGGTGTTTCTTCTTTTTCCTCACTCCTGGCCTCAGCATGGATCGATGTCTTGGCAGCACACGGTGATCTCTCAGCCCGGTCCCTTGGCTGGCATGGCAGTATTTCTGCGTGTGAGTGGTCCTGCCTGGTCTTGTTCTGGAGGGAGAGGGAGGAGATAGGGAAGGTTGCAGCAGTAGTGATGGCATCGTGGCCCAACATGGGAAGAGCGAGCGGAGAGAGAGGTCACCTGATATCTGTAGCAATGACATTCAGAACAGGCAGCTGAGGTCTCCTGGAGAACAAGCTAAGGGGAGGACTCATCAAAGATTACTTAACTTTTAATGTTATTCCTTTATTCTTCTAGTTTATATGCGGAAGGATTTTAATGCTAATTATGACCTTTTTTCTTTATTTTTCTAATTATTCTATGAGGGTAATCCTTAACTGTTTAACTTTCTTTTATTACTTTGAATCTAAGTTTTTTTTGTATCTAGGTACCTTTGTATTTAAGATGATGCAGCGTGTGGCAGCATTATACACTTTTCACTGTACTCCTATACTTCTGTACTTTAGTCGGTGTATCAATAAAATCTAAATCTAAGTCTAAATCTAAATATTCTCTTAATATAATGGTCTGTAATCTATTAGCTCTTTAGATACTGTCTGTACCTGTCTATGATCATTTAATAATCTGTGCGCATGGGCTCAGTCATTTTGAATTGCCACTGCTTCCAGCTTTTCACAGTTTAAATAGGAGACTATTCGATCTTTTTAGGTTCAAAGTGGATGATCTCATATTTGCTCACATCAAAATCAATTTGCCTCAAATTAGCCAATTCACTTCATCATTTAATATCTCTTTCTACCGTTGTTCTTCCATCTACCCTTCTGCTACCTATTTTTATGTCATTTGACAAATTTGGATGCGTAACTTTCTGTCTCACTATTAGTCACTACTAAATGTAATGAAAAGGTGAAGACTCAACATAGATCCTGCAGGACACCATAAGTCACATTTTGCCAATTATATCTACCCTGGGGGAGGTGAGGGTGTGGTGTTGATGTGCAAATTGCTGTCTGTGTCTGTGTTTGTGTCTGTTTGATGGCCAAACAGGTTGACTGTCAATCTATAAATCCTTCCCAAATGTCTGGTGGTGGGAGAGTCTCCTGGTCAGCCATCCTGCAAAAAGCAATGGTAAACCATTGCAGTTCTCTGCCAAGGACAGCCATGGACCTATACAAATCAAATGGCAGTCTAAGATTGTCAATTCACTCTTACAGCATGGTACATTAAGAGAGAGAAAGATATACAGAGATATTTGTCCTGCTCTCTTCCTCCTATGGCTTAAACAATTTCCTCATGAGGTCAGTAATTAGTTAGAACTCCAAAAACTTCAGTTAGCCATCTTTTAGATTGATCATATACTCATACAGATATAGATGTCTACAGCACGGAAAAAGGCTCTTTGGCCCATTAAGTCTGTATTGGTCAAAAGCAGCAACCTAGCTGTTTTAATTCCATTTTCCAGCACTGGGCCTTTAGCCTCATATGCCTTTGTATTACAAGTGTACATCTAAATACTTCCTAAATGTTAGATGGTTTGTGCCATTACAATTTTACAGGCAGTGAGTTCCAGATTCCTATCCCTGGGTGAAAATATCTTTCCTCACATCCCCCTTAAACCTTGTGCCCCTTATGTTAAATCTGTTCTCCTTCCCCCCCACCACCCAGTCATCGGCCCCTTCACCAAGGAGAAAAGTTTCTTCCCACATACCCTACCCCTCATAATTTTATACAACTCAATTTTGTGCCCCCTCAGTCTCCTCTGCTTCAAGAAAAAAAACCAGTCTATCCAATTTCTCTTCATAACTAAAGCTTTGAGCAGATGCGACATCTTGCTAAATCTCCTCTGCACCCGCTTCAGTGTAATCACATAATGTTCATTCCAGAGCTGCACACAATATCCTAGCTGTGACCTAACCAACATTGTATACAGTTCCCTCCCTGCTGTTAAACTCTATGCCTTGGCTAATAAAGGCAAGTATCTATATGCCTCCTGAACACTTAATATGTACCACTAACTTAAGGGAGCTGTGACATGTTTACCAAGGTTCCTCTGATCCTGAACTTCCCAGGGTCCTACTATTCATCATGTATTCCCTTGACTTGTTTGTCCTGCCCTACTGCATCATGTCACACCTATTCTGATTGAATTCCATCAGCCCGTCTAACCAGCACTGTAATCTAAGGTTAGAGATAAAAGGTACTGCAGATGCTGGAGAATCCGAGATAACAAGCATGGGGCTGGATGAACGCAGCATCAAGCAGCATCATAGGAGCAGGAAAACTTGACATTTCGGGCCTAAACCCTTCATCAGAAATGGGGGAGGGGAAGAGGGTTCTGAAATAAATAGGGAGAGAGGGGGAGGCGGATAGAGGATGGATAGAGGAGAGGATAGGTGGAGAGGAGGCAGACAAGTCGAAGAGGTGGGGATGGAGCCAGTAAAGGTGAGTGTAGGTAGGGGGGTAGGGAGGAGATAGGTCAGTCCAGGGAGGACGGACAGGTCAAGGGGGCGGGATGATGTTAGTAGATAGGAGATGGGGGTGTGGCTTGAGGTGAGAGGAAAAACAGGTTAGGGAGGTGGAGATGAGCTGGGCTGGTTTTGGGATGCGGTTGGGGAATGGGAGATTTTGAAGCTTGTGAAATCCACATTGATGCCATTGGGCTGCAGGGTTCCCAGGCTGAATATGATTTGCTGTTCCTGCAGCCTTCTTTTTCCTCACTCCTGGCCTCAGCATGGACCGATGTCTTGGCAGCACACGGTGATCTCTCAGCCCGGTCCCTTGGCTGGCATGGCAGTATTTCTGCGTGTGAGTGGTCCTGCCCGGACTTGTTCTGGAGGGAGAGGGAGGAGATAGGGAAGGTTGCAGCAGTAGCGATGGCATCGTGGCCCAACATGGGAAGAGCGAGCGGAGAGAGAGGTCACCTGATACCTGTAGCAATGACATTCAGAACAGGCAGCTGAGGTCTCCTGGAGAACAAGCTAAGGGGAGGACTCATCAAAGATTACTTAACTTTTAATGTTATTCCTTTATTCTTCTAGTTTATATGCAGAAGGATTTTAATGCTAATTATGAACTTTTCTTTCAATTCCTCCCACTTCCTACAGACAAAGGGGGTGGCCATGGGTACCCGCATGGGCCCAAGCTATGCCTGCCTCTTTGTAGGTTATGTGGAACAATCCCTCTTCCAGACCTACACCGGCCCTAAACCACACCTCTTCCTCCGTTACATTGATGACTGCATCGGCGCCGCCTCGTGCTCCCACGAGGAGCTCGAACAGTTCATCCAATTCACCAACACCTTCCACCCCAACCTGAAGTTCACCTGGACCATCTCCAACACTTCTCTCTCCTTCCTGGACCTCTCTGTCTCCATCTCGGGCAACCACCTAGAAACAGATGTCCATTTCAAGCCCACTGACTCCCACAGCTACCTGGAATACACCTCCTCCCACCCACCCTCCTGCAAAAATGCTATTCCCTGTTCCCAATTCCTTCGCCTCCACCGCATCTGCTCCCAGGATGAGACATTCCACTCCCGCACATCTCAAATGTCCTCATTCTTCAAGGACCGCAACTTCCCCCCAACAGTGGTCGAGAACGCCCTCGACTGTGTCTCCCGCATTTCCCGGAACACATCCCTCACGCCCCGTCCCCGCAACAATAACCAAAAAAGAATCCCCCTCGTCCTCACATACCACCCCACCAACCTCTGGATCAAACACATCATCCTCCGACACTTCCGCCATCTGCAATCAGACCCCACCACCAAAGACATTTTTCCCTCCCCACCCTTATCTGCCTTCTGGAGGGACCACTCCCTCCGCGACTCCCTTGTCCACTCCGCACTCCCCTCCAGCCCCACCACACCCGGCACTTTTCCTTGTAACCACAGGAAGTGCTACACCTGCCCCCACACCTCCTCCCTCACCCCAATCCCAGGCCCCAAGAAGACTTTCCACATCAGGCAGATGTTCACCTGCACATCTGCCAATGTGGTATACTGCATCCACTGTACCCGTTGTGGCTTCCTCTACATCGGGGAAACCAAGAGGAGGCTTGGGGACCGCTTTGCAGAACACCTGCGCTCAGTTCGCAACAAACAACTGCACCTCCCAGTCGCGAACCAGTTCAACTCCCCCTCCCATTCCTCAGACGACATGTCCATCCTGGGCCTCCTGCAATGCCACAGTGATGCCACCCGAAGACTGCAGGAACAGCAAATCATATTCAGCCTGGGAACCCTGCAGCCCAATGGCATCAATGTGGATTTCACAAGCTTCAAAATCTCCCCTCCCCCAACCGCATCCCAAAACCAGCCCAGCTCATCTCCACCTCCCTAACCTGTTCTTCCTCTCACCTATCCCCTCCTCCCACCTCAAGCCACACCCCCATCTCCTATCTACTAACATCATCCCGCCCCCTTGACCTGTCCGTCCTCCCTGGACTGACCTATCTCCTCCCTACCCCCCTACCTACACTCACCATTACTGGCTCCATCCCCTCCTCTTCAACTTGTCTGCCTCCTCTCCACCTATCCTCTCCTCTATCCATCCTCTATCCGCCTCCCATCTCTCCCTATTTATTTCAGAACCCTCTTCCCCTCCCCCATTTCTGATGAAGGGTCTAGGCCCGAAACGTCAAGTTTTCCTGCTCCTATGATGCTGCTTGACCTGCTGTGTTCATCCAGCCCCATGCTTGTTATCTGTAATCTAAGGTTATCCTCCTTGCTATTTACCATCCTACCAATTTTATCTACGAACTTACTGATCAACCCCCCCTAGATTCAAGTTTGAATTGTGTATACGACAAACAACAAGGGGTCCAGCACTGATCCCTATGGGATCCTTCGGACACAGGCATCCAGTCAGAAAAACACTCCTCAACTATCACTGATAATAGAGATAAAAGGTACTGCAGATGTTGGAGAATCTGAGATAACAAGCTTTGGGGCTTGATGAACACAGCAGGCCAAGCAGCATCATAGGAGCAGGAAAGCTTGACGTTTCGGGCCTAGACCCTTCATCAGAAGAGTCTAGGTGATTTCTGATGAAGGGTCTCGGCCCAAAACATCAAGCTTTCCTGCTCCTATGATGCTGCTTGGCCTGCTGTGTTCATCCAGACCAAAGTTTGTTACCTCAACCGTCACTGTCTTCTTTCTGCCATTCAGCCAATTCTGGATCCAGTTAGCTAAATTTCCATTGATCCCAAGGACTCTTACCTTCCCTGTCAGTCTGATTGCAATGAGCTGTTTGATTTAACGAGAAATCTGTGTTTAAGTGTCTAAATATACAGAGGCCAGAGTTGAAAGATACTTCTCCTCTTTCGAAAAGATAATTGTGAAGTTGAAGGGGTCAAAAAATGTTTGTAGCTTAATGTTCTGGAGTGTCTTGTTAGATACTGCTATGAATATGTGCACCAGTTTGTCAAAAGAACAATCTACAGATTATAAACCTTTAAAAGTGCAATAATCAATACTTCTGAGATTGTTCCTTAAACTTATCAATTAAAATTAAGGATGATAAGAAAGAATCCCAATCAGACTTTTATAGAATTTGCAAGATAAAAAGAAATGTGGAATCAGCTGTTCTGATCGTTGAAGTTAGGAAAAAAAGAATAATCATGATTATGGAAAAATCCTGAAATAATATTCTGGTAAGCCTTAAGTTCTATTTAGGTAAATGTCAGATGAGTCTTCTATAAAAGACGTGATAACAGAACACTTTATTAATGGAATCAGATGAAGCCAGCATGGGCTTATGAAAAGCAAATCATACTTAACAAATCTACTGGAGTTTTTTGAGGATGTGAAGAGTGGAATAGATAATGCGGAACCTGGGATATGATGCATTTGGATTTTCAGAAGGTTTTTGATAAAGTCCCTCATAAGAGGTTAGTGGGCAAAATTAATTAATGATTTATGAATTGATTAATGTATTGGCATGGATTGAGAATTGGTTAACAGACAGGAAACAGAGAGTGGGAATAAATGGTTCTTTTACTGAATGACAGGCAGTGATTAATGGTGTCCAGCAAGGATCAGTGCTTAGGCTCCAGCTATTCATGATGTTCATTGAAAGAGGATTTGAATTCAGAAGTAGGGATATTTTACTGCAGTTATACAGGACTTTGGTCAGACCATGCCTAGTGTATTGCGTGCAGTTTGGCCTTCCTACCTAAGAATGATACTTTCCATAGGGGGAGTGCAGCGGAGTTCACCACACTGATGTCAGGAATGGTAGGACTTCCTATAAGGAGAGATTGGTTTGATTGGGCCCGTATTCACTAGAGTTTAGAAGGATGAGAGGGGATATGATTGAAACATGTAAAATTCTAACATTTCTGAAGAAGGGTCCCGACCTGAAATGTCAACTTTCCTACTCCCCTGATGCTGCTAGGCCTGCTGTGTTCCTCCAGCTCCGCACAGTGTTATCTCTAAAATTCTAACATGGCTGGATAGACTAGTTACAGGGGAATATTTCCCTTGGGGAATCTAGAACTAGGGCTCAAAGTCTCAACATAAGGGGTAGGATATTTAAGAGTGAGACGAGGAAAAATTTCTTCACTCAGATGTTAGTAAACTTGTGGGATTCTCTAGGTCAAATCACAGAATATATTCAAGAAAGAGATAAATATAAATACATGAACAATGAATTTCTGAAGAAGGGTCCCAACCCGAAACGTGAATTTTCCTGCTCCTCTGATGCTGCCTGGCCTGCTGTGTTCCTCCAGCTCTATACTGTGTTATCTCTAAATACATTTTTGGACGTTAAAGCCATTAAAGGATATAGGGAGAAAGCAGGAATACAACATTGATGTAAAGCATCAACCATAATCACATTAAATGGTACAACAAGGCTCAAAGGGCTGAACAGCCTATTCCTACACTTCATTTCTATGTTTCTATTAAGGAGTAAAGAAGTGACAGTTCTGACAGATAACTATGATGTTACACCCAGACAATGAAAATGCTGGGAAATGGTCACATGGGAATTAAAAGCAATTTGGAAACATAGAAAATTTGAGTTGGAAAAGGCATTAGCTTTAGGAAGTAAACAGTAAAATGATAAAGGAGAAAAGCTAGAACCTAAAAGTGATATAAAGAAAATAATATGATTCCATTGTAAGAAGGCTGGATACACTAAAAACAATTACTGGAAGTTAAATAGGAGACATATTGCAGTAATAGGAACACTTAAGGAATTCCTCAGAAAAAAAAGTGCATCAGGAAAATGTAGCAGTTTGTACAATTAGATTGTGTTCCCTCAGAGATTACTAGGATGGGAGAGATGACTCTATAAAAAAGGAAAACAACAGAGATACTCAGTTATCTGACAAAATTTTGAAAGTTTAAGTAAAAAGATTGAAGGCAAAGAGAATGAAACTCATGTTTAGCTCCTTGAATAGAAATGCAACAGTCAGATACTAAAACAAAAACAAAATTTGCTGGAAAAACTCATCAGGTCTGACACCATCCATGCAGAGAAATCAGAGTCAATGTTTTGGGTCCAGTGATGCTTCTTCAGAACTGATGATAGCTAGAGTGGAAGAATAATTAAAGTGTCAAGAGCAATTAGATGTAGAATGTAGCTAAAGCTTAGAATTAGAGGTTGAAATGATGGGAAAATAGGTCAAGTAAGAGATTTGCAACAAATTGTTGCATATCTGTAGAAAGCTTAGAACCTGTTGTTCAATGTTGACCCAAAGTTTAAGACATGTTCCGCTTAAAGATAACATATCAGCAATTACATGTTGTGGAACCATGAAGTATGACATGACATAGGACCTGCCTTAAGGGGATGTGATAAACTGTGTACATGCTTATCTGCTTGCAACGACAGTGTCAATCTATAACAGCGCGTATAAGCATTGCCTTATTTTTGTACTCATTGGAGACTACGGACCTGACCTTTTGTCAGCGTTGGATCCTTGTGATATTACGTAATAAAGCCTCTTTACCTCAAAGTCTAAAGCTGTAGCATGTGACTAAATTAATATCTTCAACAGCTAGGAAGAAGTTGGTATGCATGCAGAAGATGGGGTGGGAGGAAGGGGAGAGGAATAATTGATAGGTGAAAATAGAGCCGAAAAAGAGAGAAAAATACAGTTGGACAGACAATGGTCAGTCTAGGGGGATGAATAGTTGCTAATGGGGACTATTAGTAGCTGACAATGGGTTGTGTGCGATAGCAGCCCATGTGATGACAAGGCCTGGAGTATGGAGTTTAGGCAAGGACATGGGAAATCGTGCTCAAACCCTAACATTGTTGAATTCAATATTGATCCAAAAGCGTGCAAAGTTCCCAAGCAGAAAATGAGGTGCTGAGTCATTTAGTCAGATACAGAATTGAAGGAGCTGTATCAAACAGCCCACTCAGAAACTGAATGACGAACAGTACCCAAGTATTATTATTTAAGAGACAAAGTTTCAGTGAGAAAATGGAGACTACCTCAATTACCAACCAATGAAGATGTAGTCCATCAAGTGTAGTTCCATCTGAGAATCATAATGAGATTTTGATAGTCACTCATGAAATTCCCATGGCAAGTAATTTAGGGTATTAGAAATGTAGTTTCATTACAGGTTTATGAGTCAGGATTATGTAAAGATGTGGTCACATTTCGTCAGATGTGCCACATAATGTCAGGTAGTGGAAAAAAAAACTCAGACCATTAATTAAACCTTTACCTTTAATTGATCCCAGCTTTTGAAGAACCATTTAGCAGTACCTTAATAGATGGTATAAGAAACCCTACCTGAAACTAGAAGTGAGTCTCAAGATCTTTAAGAATTATGGATGGTTCAATAAGGTTTCCCAAGGCAATGCATCACGGAAAATCACAACAAAACAGTCACATAGGAGTTAGTTATTTTTCCAAGTTATGGATAACCCAAAGAAATATAATCAGATCATTGTTCAAATTTTATATTAAAATATTCAATAAGAAAAGAATAGATTGGGAATAGGATGCAGTTTACATCATCAGTTTATCATCCACAATCTCAAGGAACATTAAAAAGATGCCATCAAAGTCCACGATTAGAGTTTATTGTCAAGAATGTCTTAAAGTTTGGGATTAGGAAATCCCATTGTTACTGTTTTCCCTCAGGGATGTCCCAAAAAAGTCTACAGGATTCAGTCCTTTCAAACTATTATGAAGGCATGATGTGAAAGAACCTCTTAATTAATTAAATAAAAATTTACAAAGCTCACAGACTGTGTGTCAAATTTCAGGGAACAAATAACCAAAGCATGTGAAATGGCCAAAAAGCATTTGAAACATGCTCAACAAACAACAAAAATTAAAGCAGATAAAAAGGGTAAAGCTCAGCATTTTGTTCTGGAGACAATGTGTTAATATTCTAACATGTCCCTAGGGAATTATTGGAAGCAAAGTCCACTGGAGCCTATTAAATCAAAAAGAAACTAACTCATATGAATTCTGTAGTGGGCATTCCAGACAGGATAAAAAAAATCAGTAAATCTGTCATGTTAATACATAAAAATGATATTATTACAAGGAGGATCATCAGAGCAGAGTATATTTACAATAGTAAAAGAAATAAGGAAAGCAAGAAAAATATCAGAACAATTGGAGAATGAATCAGAAATTAAAAATTCAAAAGTCAACTCCCTAAAAATCAGATTAGTTAATGCAGAGATGCTTGAAAGGTTAGAAAGAATGTTGTACTGCCTCTTAGGAAAATGTGTGTATTTTTTTTGTCCCTTAACAACTCCAGGTACTGCTTGTCCCCTGCTGCTGCTTCCACAAGTCCTGCTGACTGTTTCCCAATTGAAGTACCCGTAGCTGACTAAGTCTTCTTAAAGAGGTAATGTACTCAAAGTGGTGAATTCCCTTTCCTCTGACCCTCCACCCCCACCCCTCAGTCTAATGGAGCTTTTTCTCAAGTTGTCACTTTGAAGTAATTATGTAATGACCACCACTACTGAGCACCATGTTGCAGTAAAACCAACCGGCAACTTGTACAATTCTACCACCAATCCTTATTTCTGTGTTGAATTAAACAATCTTTTTATTTAGCAATGGTAGATGATAAACAACTATTGAGTCTTAACAACAAGTAGCACTTAATAAGGTTTAGTCTATTGCATGGTAGCAATAGATAAAATTGATGAGTTAAGCAAAATTACAAAGAATATCAGGAAGCAAAAATGGCACCACTGGGACCTCATGTTACACTGCCTCTTCTCAGATTATCATCAACAGCATCAGATTGGGAAGAACCAAATACAATCTCCAGCATTAATATTTTCAAAACATCACCTTGTAGATAACTTTAGACAAGGCAATTTGTCAGATTTCACCTTTGGAAGCTAGCCACGGAGATGACAGAAACAAAATGATCACTGTGGTTAGAACACAATGCTTGCGGAAAGTCAAAAGAATCTGATTTTAACAACTGTTCAACAATCCATAACTAATGCTCTGCATTTGTACATTGTGGCTATATTATGATATATAGAATTTGATTTTTTAAAACCATTTTTTCCCATCAGCACATAAGCTGGGAATGTAAACAGACTAGAATACAGACTATATTTCACTAGTCCTAGCCAGATAATTTTTTAAGGGCAGCTTATGTGTAGAAATGTTATTGATTAATTTCTTTTTCAAATTACATACTAGTCTCTTATCACATAGAACAAGTTCCAATAAAAACAATTCCTCATGACAAAATATTATTTTTAAATCTTCACCTATGTCCCTGAGGCATTTCAAATCCTTACAGCAAATAAGTTACTTCTGCTTATAAGTTCAGAATCATAGACCTGTCCCTTGTGCATTATTTACAATCATATTTCTCACAATTTCCTGAGATTGGAATTACTAACATTATTTTTTTTTAAAAAATGCTTTGTTTAGCCCTATCTCTCCTCAAGGCTCCACTTCAAATGGCAGATTGGATGCAAATTGCATCACAAATGCGCAATCAATGTACTTAAATAGGAACTTTAGTTTGAGGCAGGTGTTCTTGCAGAATCTGGCAGAAAAGAAGTGGGACGTCATTATCTCCAATCAACCATTTGAATCAGGGAGAGTGATAATATTGGGCCATTGTTTATCATAATGTTTGGAAATGTCTTTGCCCATGTAGCATGATTAAGAATGGCAAACACAGGAAGAGTATGACATTAATGGTTGGAGATTATAAACATTTATGGAGGATTGTTGGTCCAGATGCCCAAGTCAAAAGATGATCTCCTGCATCAGTGTGATCTGAACATGCCCATTAGTCAGTAAACGTCTGTTTTTCCCAACTTCTTCAAGTTTTTGCTGTTTCAGCATTTGGTGCATGTAAGCATGTCTTTTATCTGTGTCCTCAAGATATGGGATACTAACTGGCAGAAGTGGGTCCTTAAGTGCTGGGGCAAGCGTTCAGATACTTCACCCAGTACCTCATCCAGAAAGTGAACTGAACCAATACTAATATATGAATGTCTATACTGAGTAACCACCTGTGGAAGTATATTTGTACAATATAAACACACATTAAGAAGGTTTGTAATTGTCACATATAGCTCATAAGGTTTGAATCCAATCTTTAAATTTCAGGATATTCAATATAAGTTTCAAGAGTGTTTTTGTCAGCAACCAATTTTGGTTTTACCTCAGTCAGTGGAAAAAAAAAGATATTCACTCTTTTTAAAACCATTTCTATTCATGATTAAAAAAAAATGTTTACGGCCATTGTTCATCCTGGATATATAGCAGTGTGAGCACCATAAGATAGGGAGAAGGCAGGAGATTGGAATTAAGAAACGTATCAGCCATGACTGATTGGTGGAACAGAATCAATTGGCCAAAAGGTCTAACTCTACTCCTATATTTTATGTTGTTCTTCCTATTGTGAGATGGTGACATAATGGTAGTGTCACTGCCTAGCAATCCAGAGGCCAAGGCTAATGCTCTGGGGCAAGGATTCAAATTCAATTACTAAATCTGGAATCGAAAGCTAATCTCAGTAATGAGGAATCAGTTGTCGCAAAAACCAGTTTCTGTCACTAATGCCCCTCAAGGAAGGAAATCTACCTTCCGCACCTGTTGTGGCCCACGTATGTTTCCAGATCCACAAAGTGCGTGACTCCTAATTGCCCTCTGAAGTGGCATTGTGAGTATTTCAGATCAAGAGCAATTAGGAATGGGCAACAAATTCTAGTTTTTCAGTGGCACCAATGAAAGAAAAAGGATTATATTCTTTTACTGCATCACAAGAAGCAGTAAAATAGCAGCATTGTAATGCCACTTTTCCTTAGTCTACAGGAAATAAGTGCAGGAATAGGCCATTCAGCCTGTAATGCCTACTCCACCATTCAACTAGATTATGGTTGATCTTGGCACCACTATCCTGCTTAATCCTTATATCGATTGATGTCTTTCTTGTCTAGAAATGTATTATAGTCACAGAGCCATATGGTATGAAAACAGACCCTTCGTATATCATAGAGTCCCTACAGTGTGGAAACAGGCCATTTGGCCCAACAAGACCACACCGTCACTCAGAGCATCCCACCCAGACCCATCCCCCTATAACCAAACTAATCTACACATGTCCAATTTAGAGTGGCCAGTCCACCTAACCTGCACATCTTTGGACTGTGGGAGGAAACCAGAGCACCTGGAGGAAACCCACACAGATGTGGGGAGAATGTGCAAACTCCCACAGACAGTCACCTGAGGCTGGAGTCGAACCCAGGTCCCTGGCACTGTGAGGCAGCAGTGCTAACCACTGAGCCACCGTGCCACCCTTTGGTGAAACTGATCCATGCTGACCATGGTGCCCACTCAGTTAGTTCCAATTGCCTGCATTTGGTCCATATCACCTAAACTCTTCCCATCCACGTACCTATTTAAATGTTTTTAAAGTTTTGTTGCTATTATACCTGCCTCAACCACTTTCTCTGGCAGCCCATTCCATATGTGCACCACTGTCTCTGTGAAGAAGTTGCCCCTCATATCTTTCTTAAATCTATCATCTCTCACATTAAACCTATGCCCTCTAGTTTTCAATTTCCCATTCATTCATGCATTCATCCTATCTATGCCCCTCATGATTTTATACACCTCAATAAGGTCACCCCTCATTCTCTTACATTCCAAGGAATAAACCTCTCCCTATAACTCAGGCCTACTAGTCCTGACAACATCCTCGTAAATCTTCTTTGCACACTTTCCACTTTAACAATGATTTTTCTGTAATAGGGTGACCAAAACTGTACACAATACTCCAAGTGTGGCCTCACCAACAACTTATACAACTGTATCATAACGTCCCAACTCCTATATTCAATACCTCGACCAATAGGGCCAGCATGCTAAATACCTTCTTCATCACCTTGTCCACCTGTGATGCCACTTTTAACAAACCTTGTACTTGTACTCCTAGGTCCCTCAGGACTTTACTATTTCCTGTATAAGTCCTACCTTGGTTTGACTTTCCAAAGTGCAACACCTCACATTTACCTGTATTGAATTGTATTTGCCAATCCTCAGCCCACTTCCCCATCTGATCAAAATCCCTCTGTAATTTTTGATAACCTTCTCACTATCAATGATACCTCCTAATTTTGTATCATCCGCAAACTGATTAATCATGCCTTGTACGTTCACATTCGGATAATTATGTAAAAAACAAATGACAAAGATCCCAGCACCGACCCCTGTGGCCCACCACTAGTCAGAGGTCTCCAGTCCAAGAAACACCTTCAAACATCGCCCTCTGCTTCCTAACATTGATCCAGTTTTGAATCCAATCAGCTAGCTTTCCCTGGATTCCATGCGACCTAACCATCATGACTAGCCTGTCATGCAGGACCTTGTCAAAGGCCTTACTAAAGTCCATATAGACAATATCCACTACCCTATCCCCATCTGTCCTCTTGGTTACTGCTTCAAAAACCTCTAAAAGATTTTTCAGACATAATTTCCGGCACACAAATCCATGCTGACTATCCTTAATCGGACCTTGACTATCCAAATGTTAGTTGATCCTGTCCCTCAGTATCCTGATTTCACATGTGAAAGCTTCTCAGGCACATCTAAAAACCTGACTAATTATTGTCTTTATTACATACTGTGTCAAAGAATAGTTCAGCAACAGCCTCATTAAAATAAAAACTTTTAAAATATACTTTTTATTGTTACCATGAATTTAGGAGCAATTAAAATTGCCTACAATAATTAGCCTCATTCTCTAGCACTTTAATTGTTTGAAATGTGTAAGACTTTCATTTTTCTCTGTGATCTATATAAATTATACCAAGTAATTTATTGGCCTGGATCTCTCAGAATTTTTCTTAGTCTTGTGTTGATCTGAGGCCAATTATCCTTTATTAGATACAGGCCTTCTGTCATTTACTTTTCAATGTTATAATCAATTTACATTAAAAGTAGGAATAGCATGTGTAACTTTAAATTTAAGCCTACTCTTATTGAACTGTTTGCACCCACTTCTTCCCCATCTAACCTTCAAGCTCCAGTGCTTTCCTTCTCACTGGGGAGAAATGTTCAACAATTTCAAAAGTTCAATAATTGCTTTGGCTCAGGAAATAATTGAAAAAGATATTTTGCGATAGTGATGATGCACATCTGAAATCATATATTCTGCAGTGACATTCAGACCTTGTAATTGAAGATTCTGATGTGAAATGCCTAATAAAATAACAGGATCTACAACAGAATGTTCAGAAAGTAGAACTGTGCATGAAATATTGAGCTTCCTTAGAATCCGCTGCAAATAGGTTTCCAGAAAGTGTGATGACTAATGTGTTGGGAAGTTTTATTTTGTCTGATGTCTCTTTGAAACCAAAGTGAACCGTGAGACTTCTGAACGAGGGTTCATTGGTTTCCTGATGATGACATCATTATGTCTAAATCTATAACTAAATCCAAATCTAAATCTATCATTAGGTTCCAAGAAATGACCATATGACCTAATGTTGAAGTGTTGATTAAAAGCTAAGAAGCAAAGGGCAAACACAAAGATAACTGCACTGGGGTTGGGTCAGTCAGTGTTTTCTGTTTGTCAATTCAGAACACATTGAAAATTTGTGAAAAGAGCAAACAAGCAGGGTTCTTCCCAAATGGAATAGCTTTCTGTTTGGCCATCTACAAGTGGATCTAGGTGCTCAAGCAGATGTCAGAGGATAGAGCACAGACAAATGAAAAAATCTCATGAAACTCAGGAGAATGAGGCAGGTGGGGTGTTTAATTCTACAGGAGGTCAAAAGCCAAATCCTTGATGATGTAGTATACGTTATTCACCACTATATGCTAATAGTCAGACACATCCTCAGTGGTTTCAGCTGATGTTAGACTATATGGTACTGTGACCCAAGAGAAGTTTCTAGTGAAATCCTGTTGAACTATGCCTCTGTACAGAGTGTAGGTAATGAATATATGTCACCAGATTGCGCTAGTATGTGTCCAGTCCTTGTCTATCTAAGGATCCCAGAAAGTGCTCATGATATCAATACAGGATGAAACTATTTGACTCAATTGGTGATGGATTGATGGGACTCAAACTTCTTATAAGCAAACATCAGGAACCCACTTTTAATATATTTGCATATTAGGCATGCTCATCAGAAAGCAACCTCAACATAGTTAAGTGTACCTTTCTAATTAAGTAAATCAGAGAAACGTATGCCTGTAGAGTCATGACTGTTTAAACATGATATGCAGCAAACAAAGTAGTCTCTTGGTTCAATTTGAAATGCGTAGAAGATGCTTTTTCTTCTATGGGGGAGTTTGCTTAATGACTGAAGTGGGGACATTAATGATTGAGGTAGGGTGGCAGCAATCAAAAGAGTAAAGGGCCTATGTGTCTGAGGGAGAGAGGGGGAGAGACAGCTGGCAGCTCTAAAAAGACTTGTGGGTGACAGAGAGAGGAAGGGAATGTCAGTCCCAAAAGATTGTTGAACAAGTATGATTGTGGGAGATGTCATGATCAAAGATCATAAACTTTAGATCACCTACAAATTATAACAAACGTTAATTCCACTACGCTTTTAAAACAGAAACAAAAACAGAAATTGCTGGAAAAGCTCGGCAGACCTGAAAGCATCCGTGGCGGGAAATCAGAGTTAATGTTTCAGGTCGAGTGACCCTTCCTCAGAACACAGAAACTCCTCAGAGCTGTCACTGTTTCTTTGCTACAGTTGGTTCAAAAACCTAACAACACAGTGCGTGTGCCTACACGAAATGGATTTCTATGACTCAAGAAACCAGCTCACCATTACCTTGTCAAAGACAGCAAGAGATGGGCAATAAGTCTTAGCAGCATTCAAATCCCTTAAAGAACAAAATAAACTATCTGCCTGCCCAGCTGGCAAGAACTTACACTGCACCAATTATTTTGAGCAGCCTCCCTTTAAAAGACTGCCTGCCTTTTAAAGGGGAAGGCTGCTCTTACCACACGATCACCACATTTTATTGCTGGGACCTTTCATAGAATTCTCTCCAAAGACAACAGAAATGGACTCTATGAATGAATTAAGACCTTGGGAGGAGTAAATGTCTGGTCAAATGAGACAAGAGAGGGCTCAGAGAAAAAGGAGGCCAAATAGAACAATTTGAAATCCAAAAGGGAACTAGTACATTAATATTTGATAAAGAGAAAACCTTAAATAGAAAGTTTAAATTTAAAGTTGAAACTAACATATCTACCAGGGAGAAAATCATATAAAAACATTTGGGATCCAAATGGAGAGAAACAGGACAGAACACCTCCTCTTTAGCCGCACGGTTGTGCTGGAATTATGACTTAACCCACTATTAATACAGGAATTCAAGTTAGATTAAGACAGTAAGTACAATGTATGTTTAGATGCAAGAAAATGAATCTTGACTTGTACTGAAATTTGATTGTAAGCCCAGCAACAATTTTAATGAGCACAGTGCTAAACCTTACACACAAATCTTTATCTGTCTTGTGTTTTTCCTATATGTTAACCCAGTTAATAGTTTGGCCACTTACGAGAAAGGACAATACTCTTTATTGTCCGCAACATGGAACTGAATGATTTCTTTTCACTTGCATTTTACTGTGAATAATACAGTGAAATGTAGTGAATAGCTTCAACTGTCACCACATTTTGGTGCAATTTTGAATAGTTTAAGAATAAAATGAATTAAAAGATATAACTGAAAGAGAGTCTTTGTTATGCCACCCACACCATGAGTCTTGAGGCGACACCTATGCCTCCACCTCTCCTCCACACCTCGCTGCTGCCTACGCCAGGCCCACCAATGTAGGGGTTGCCACTCTTTAGGCACCATCTCTTCACCATTGGCCCACCTCACTGCCGCCACCGATGCCGGGTCAGTTGCTGAACCCACACTCACCTGGAAACCAGGAGTCCTCGGCTCCACTACCACCACCGCCTCAGCAATAACCAGGAGTCTCCAGCTCCGGGGCTACCACAACCAGGAGCTGCCGCCACTGGCTTGGTGATAACCAGGGGTCCCTGGCTCTACTGACACCTCAATTATGCCAGGAGTCCCCACTCCAGGCATACCACACCGCCATCACTGCCTTGCCGATGACAGGAGTCCCCGCTCTGGGTCTACTGCAACCAGAAGACCCTGGCTCTGCTGCCAGGCCAGCCCAGGCCGCTGCCTCCTCACCAAGAGTCCTAGGCCAGTCAGCCTCCTTTGAGATGTCGCTGCCATTGCTACTGTCACTTTTGATTGCGAGAGGAGCTTTGCTGCTGCTGCCACCGTCGGCCCTGACCTGTTCACCACAAACAAACACAAGAATAAGAGCTCACACTCAGACTGAACACTGAAGATTAAAGGAAGCTAGAGGATTCACTTAGTTGGAGCATCTGACCACTCCCAAAGGGAGTGCTTCTATCAAAAAGCATCCTTTAAGACATGTCCCAGGACCAAATGGGCAACTGCTGCTGTAAAATGTGCATGAAGATATACTCAGCTTTTAAGTTTTAGGCCTTTTCATTTAGTTCACACAGACCCTCCAAGAGTTCATGTTTTCTTTTCCACAGAACAAAACAAATTGACCTCTACCTGACAGAGATTTGCTTTTTCTCACAAGGATTCTATGAGTTCTTCTTTCTGTTTCTATCTTCTGTTTGTGACTGCTATGGCTGGTTGCCTTTAGTCTGCAACTCCCTTGCATTTAACTCTTCTGTGTTTTCCAACCATATGGTTTCTGTATCTTAAGTCACTTTTTGGTACTGCTTCCAGGTCAAGTGTCACCAGATAACGAAGATAAGTATTTCTTATTGGGCAATAGAATTAAAATTAATCCCTATACCATTGATGCAAGCTCTTAAAATTCCCCTTTGAACATTCTTAAAGCCAATTACAGATGACAAAAATCAGTTTTCCTAGCTCTACTGATTCAGAAACAAACATCCTCACAATATATTAATTTCAACTTTTTAAAAAAATCAATAAACAAACGTAATGTACGAGAACAATCCAGTTTATTGTGTGTGATACTCATCTCACAATATACATACTGTTTTGTTGTGCTAAGTCCGCAGCCATTTCATATGGTAACTGTAAAATAAATGAATGAACAAGTGAGATCTGTTGCTTTCTGGAGTAACTGTTAAATAGATATCATTTAACTGTCTTTTCAAGAGTCAATTTAGAGACAAAATCCATTGTTTATAAGTGGTGTTGTTATGGAAGTAAATTAATCATTTTTACCCTCAAAATTCACAGGCAATGAATCCAACTCTTAAAAATTGTACAGAAAATATAGGCTGCTTAGACAGTATTAAGGATTCATTGACTCATGAGCCCAAGGGAAGTCAGCCTCCAATACAGTTAATGGTATAACATGTCTTGACAAGCAAATTGCTTTAAAAATGTTATTATGTGGAAATGGTACTTTCAACTAAAGTATGCAATTTGAAATTAGTTTCACTATATTCTAGAGAGAGGACAATGAACCTTTATAGAATGGTTACAGGCACTCCTCAGCCCTTTCCCCATATTCCTCCAGGTTCCTTCTAAATCCTAATCAATCACTGCATGCAAAGGTTATCCTCAGGTTGTTCTCTTGTCTTTGCAAATTAACCATAAATTGGTACTCTCCGGTCCTTCAGCTATTTCACCAATGGGAAGCTTTTGTCTATTTATTTTGAGTAGACCTCACATGATTTTGAATTATATTACAGTTAACTGAATTTCTCTGACCTGGCCCAGCCAGCAACATCCACATTCCACACCAGAAAAAGATTAAATTTTTTCTCAAATTTTTTGTCAGGAAAATAACCATAGCTCTCCAACCTATTCACAGAACACTTTCCTCTCATTTTTAGAACTGTTGTTATGAATCTTTTCACACCCTTCCTCATGTGTTGCAGCAATAATTTGTTATGATAATCCATTTGAGGCAAAACAATAACTTTTCAAAAGATCATCAAAGCTCCTGTGTTTTTGTACTTGCAGTAAATTCCATATTGTTTTTGCATCCGTTTTAGCAAAAAATTACATTCTAGAATCTGCGGGATGGAAATAAGTAAGCAAAGAGTTTTATTTAAGCAGATATGCAACAGAGCAATCTTTTGAGTCTGAGAGCCTGACTCAACTCCACAGAATGTGCAGCTCAGATTTAAAGCACGCGTGACATGGTTTCACAATTTCAGGACTCTTTAGTCATCTGGCACCATGTTTCTGGGACATTCTGTTTCTCATGTAGCAAATGCATACAATTTGATATTACCTTCTGCTATTGTCTCCCTACAGTATCCATTTGTGCTGTGTGGGCTAGCAGCTTGTGGAGACTGTAATCTTTGAGCACAAGGACATCAAATGCTTAAACCATATATTTCTGCATGCTACCAAGATCAGGATTCTCTTGGAGAGTTTGGTAGGTCACCCATATCAATTTGAGGATCAACAAATAAAGGCCAGAATCAGATTTTTAATCAAGGAGTCAAAGAATGTGATTCCAATTTTGTCAGAGGTGGTTCAACTGGAACATTTTACCTTGCGTTTGTTGGATAAGCAAAGGTTCAGAGTTAGTGGATGAGGATCCAGGCAGCAGAGATGCTATTGTTAGCAATTTCCAGGCAGTGAGACCTTAGGAGAAGCCCTCAGAAACTAAGAAGGTCATTGGCTCTGTATTTTCAGGCTCGGAAGCAGATCTAGCAACATTTATAGTTTAGGATAACTGAGAGTGCTCAAACACAAGCAATGTTTCCTTTGTGGAGCTGAGAACTATCGCATCTTGGAGAAACCCAGGGCAGAGTCAGCTTGGTTTTGAGAAAGGGTCACTGGACCCGAAACATTAACTGTGACTTCTCTCCACAGATGCTGACAGACCTACTGAGCTTTTCCAGCAGTTTCTGTTTTTGTTTCAGCATGGTGAAGCCAGTTGTCAGTGAAAGAGTTTGAATTGTACCCATGAGTAAGTGCTGCAGTGAAGACCCACCTATCAGCAGAATGCAGTCTAAGGGGAAGAGATTGAATGCCCAGGATATGGCCAGCTGTTGAGAAAGTTGGTGACAGAACAGCATTTCAGGAGTTTCGAAGTTGTAACTACAAGTGGAAGTGCAGTTGGCCCGAGCAAATTACTGTAAGTTTGGTGGATAAGGGTCTGTAATTTTTTAAAATTTAAACTTTAAACTTTAAACTCTTTTGATAAAATCTAGTTCTGCTTGCTTGCAATTAGTAACTTAATTAAATTTACTGCCTATAAATGTTAAGTTCCTTTTCAGCTTGGGTGAGCCAAATCAATGTTTCTGTTGGGAGAGGCTGAGATCAGTTAATTAAGTAACTGGTCTAAACTAGCTCTGTAACTGCTGGAGGGAAAAACATACTTGATCTCATCCTTACCAATCTTCTGGCTTCAGGTGTACCTGTCCATGACAATATCAATAAGAGTGACGACTGCGCAGTCCTTGTGGAGACAAAGTTCCACCAGAGGGGAGGCAATGACCTAGTGGTATTATCGCTGGACTGTTAATCCAGAGACCCAGATAATGTTCTGGGGACCTGGGTTCGAATCCCACCACAGCAGATGGTGGAATTTGAATTCAATAAATATCTGGAATTAACAATCTAACGATGACGGTGAATCCATTGTCATTTGCTGGAAAAACCCATCTGGTTCACTAATGTCCTTTAGGGAAGGAAACTGCCATCCTTACCTGGTCCTCCCTACATGTGACTCCAGACCCAGCAATGTGGTTGACTCTTAACTGCTCTGTGGGCCATTAGGGATGGGCAATAAATGCTACCTAGCCCTCGTCCCGTGAATGAATAAAGGGGAAAAAAAGTTGTGTGTGTGACACTATCATAGAGCTAAATGGGACAGAATTTAAACAGATCTAACAACTCAAGACTGGGCATCCATGAGGCGCTGTGAGCCATCAGCAGCAGCAGAATTGTACTCCAACACGATCTGTAACTTCATTACTTGGTGTTACCCCCACTCAACAATTACCATCAAGCTAGGGGATCAACTCTGGTTCAACGGACAGTGCAGGAGGGCATGCCAGGTGCAACATAAGGCATGCCTAAAAGTGAGGTGTCAACCTGGCAAAGCTACCAAACTTGAATGCCAAACAGCATAAGTAGCAATGGATAGACAGATCTAACTTATCCCGCATCCAATGGATGAGATCTAAACTTTGCAGTCCTGCTATATCTAGTATGAATGGTGGTGGACAACTGAATGGATGGTAAGGCCGCACAAATAACCTCATCCTCAATGATGGAAGAGCTCAGCACATCAGTGCAAAAAGATAAGGCTGAAGCTTTCGCAGCAATCTTCAACCACAAGTGTCAATTGGATGATTCATCTCAGCCTCCTCCAGTGGTCCCCAGCATCACAGATACCAATCTTCAGCCAAATCAATTCACCCCACATGATATCAAGAATTGTTTGAGGCACTGGATACTGCAAAGACTATGGGTCTTGACAATATCCTGGCAACGGTACTGAAGACTTGTGCTCCAGAAGTTGCCTTTCCCATAGTCAAGCCATTCCAGTACAGTTACAACATTGGTATCTACCCGACAATGTGGAAAATTGCCCAGGTTTGTCCTGTGTACAAAAAGCAGAACAAATCCAATCCGGCCAATTACAATCCCATCAGTGTCCTCTTGATCATCAGTTAAGTGATGGAAGGTGTCATCAACAGTGCTATCAAGCAGCACCTGCTCAGAAATAGCCTGCTCAGTGATGCCCAGTTTGGGTTCTACCAGGGTCACTCAGCTCCTGATCTCATTACAGCCCTGGTTCAAACATGGACAAAAGAGCTGAATTCCAGGAAAGGTTAGAGTGACAGCCTTTGACATCAAGGCCGCATCTAACCGAGTAGCAAAACATGACTCATTGGGTAGTCAAGGGACAAAGGGACTCCACTGTTTGGAGTCATACCTGGCACATAGGAAGATTTTTATTTTATATTTGATTTGATTTGATTTATTGTGATTGTTGGAGGTCTGTCACCTAAGCTCCAAGACGTCTCTGCAAGAGTTCCTCAGGGTATTATCCTAGGCCCAATCATCTCCAGCTGCTTCATAAGGTCAGAAGCGGGGATGTTTACTGATGATTACACAATGTTCAGTACCATTTGCATCTCCTCAGATAGTGAAGAAGTCCATGTTCAAATTCAACAAGATCTGGACAACAGCCAGGCTTAGGTTGGGAGGCAATGGCCTGGTGGTATTATTGCTGAATTGTTAATCGAGAGGCTGGATAACGTTCTTGGGAACTGGGCTTGAACCTCACCATGGCAGATGATGAAAATTGATTTCAATAAAATATCTGGAATTAAGAATCTAACGATGACCATGAATCCATTGCTGATTGTCGGAAAAACCCACCTGGTTCACTAACGTCCTTTAGGGAAGGAAACTGCCATTCTTACTTGGTCTGGCCTACATGTGATTCCAGACCCACAACAATGTTGTTGACTCTGAGCTGCCCTCTGCGCAATTGGGATGGACAATAAATGTTGCCTAGCCAGCGACACCCTCATCCAGTTAATGAATAAAGGAAAAAAAAGTGGCAAATATCAATAAATGCCAAGCAATGACCAACTCCAGTAAGAGACAATTTAACCACAGCCCCTTGACATTCAATGGTGTTACCATCACTGAATCCCCCACTATTAACATCCTTGAGGTTACCATTGAACAGAAACTAACTGGACTCACTACATAAACACAGTGGCTCCAAGTGCAGGTCAGAGGTTAGGAGCACTGTGGTGAGTAATCCACCTTCTGACTCCCCAGAACCTGTCCACTATCAACAAAGAGTTTAATGGAATACTTCCTACCTGCCTGGATAGATGCAACTCTAACAACACTCAAGAAGCTTGACACCATTCAGGATAAAGCAGCCCGCTTGATTAGCACTTCATCCACAAACATCCACTCCCTCCATTATCACCGCTCAGTAGCAGCAGTGTGTACTATCTACAAGATGCAATACAGATATACACCAAAGATCCTTATACAGCACTATTTCCAAACCCATGACTACTTCCATCTAAAAGGTTCCTTCCCAAATCACTCAACATCCTGATTTGGGAAATGGGCATGAATTGAAGGTGCTGTTTGAAACATTTCCTCCTCACACTTGTAATGATTTTACTGTGATTTTCTCAATTCACATAACAAAGAAATCTAGAACCACGTTGACTAAATCAAAGATACGGAAATAAAAAGGAAGCTTGACAAAGGCTTGATGAGCAGCTTCTCAACTTTCAATTAATTAGGCACTTTTCAGTTGTCTGGATTTAACACACACCACCCTGACATTCACTTTGTTTCCTTTCTTTTTCACATCCTTCTCTTGCTTTTCTTTCCAGACTGCAGATATTCATCATTCTGCCGTTCAGATTAGAAAATATAATTAAAAAATCCTTTGGTCACATGGTTTGTTCATTACTTGCCCCATTACCACTCTGCTCGGCCTTTTTCCAACAGCTCCTTTATCATTTAATCTATCTCCTTCTACCTTATTACAGATCTTTGCTTTTCCGGCATGCTTCTATTTCACTTGCTTAAAACTTGAGATCTTACTAGCTGTTTTCAATGCAGCACATTTCCAAGATCTTCTTTTTTTTAAAAGTTTGACAGATTTGTAGCTCGGGTTGTGAGTGAGCTTGTAGACATGCTCGCTGAGCTGGTGGGTTTGGTTGCAAATGTTTCGTCACCCTGCTCAGCAGCATTGTCACGGCACCTCTGGTGAAGCGTCGGTGTTCTGTCCCACTTGTTATTTATATGCCTCCGTTTGCTGGGGTGGTTGGTATTACTTCCGGTTCTGTTTCTCAGTGGTTTGTACACAGGGTCTAATTCAATGTGTGTGTTGATGAAGTTCCGGTTGGAATAGCAGGCCGCCAGGAATTCCCTGATATGTCTGTTTGGCTTGAGCGATTATGGATGTGTTGTCCCAGTCGAATTTGTGTACCTCATTGTCCGTGTGTAGTGAGACAAGTGAGAATTGGTCATGTCTCTTGGTGGCCGGTTGGTGTTCATGTATCCTTATTGTCAGTTTTCTTCCAGTTTGGCCTAAGTAATGTTTCTTGGTTTTGCTGGATTTGGGTATTGGATCCTTCACATTTGTCAGTAACTGTCATCGAGTGGTTGTTTGTTTGTGAGCTACTCTGATACCTAGGCATCTGTGTGGTCTTATGGTCATCTCTGAAATGTCCTTGATGTACAGTGGGGTGACTATTGTGTCTGGCTGTTTTGTCTCTTCCTGTTGTGGCTGTCTAGGAGGTAATGGGGAACTGTGCTTTCCGGGTATCCACTCCTTTTGAAGACTGGTTTTGGTGCTCGTGTTCTGCTTTGTGTAGGTCCAGGTCGCTGCAATGTGTTGTGGTTCATTTAACTAGTGTCCTGATGCAGCTCCTTTTGTGGGCATTGGGGTGGTTGTTAGTGTAATTGCGTATCTGGTCCGTATGTGTGGTCTTTCCATATACTCTAGTCTGGAGTTCCTTGTCGTGTTTGCCTACTACCATTAAGTCCAGGAAGGGTAGTCAGTTGTTGTTCTCTTCTTCTTTCATGGATTTTATCCCGGTAAGGATGTTGTTTATGTGTCAGTGGGTTTCTTCTAATTTTGTGCATTTAATAATCACAAAATTGGACCCATGGTTTGGGTTGTATAGTGGGGAGCCCTGTCTGTTCTAGCCTTTGCATTACTTCTTCTAAAATCAGTCCTGATATTGGTGGCCCCATTGGCATTCTGTTGATTTGTTTGTATACACTGTCCTTGAAGATGAAGTTTGTTGTGAGGCAGTGATCTAGTACTTTCAGGGTGGTGTCCTTATTGATGTTGTTGGTGTCCTGGGTTGCCTGCCTACTTGATTTGACCAGCAGTGTGGCAATTGTTTCTTTGGCTAGGTCAATGTTTATTGATGTAAGTAGTGCTGTTACGTCAAAGGATATCATCATCTTGTCCTCATTTATTCAGGTGACCTTGATAATGTTGAGGAATTCTTGGGCTGAGTGTATGGAGTGGGTAGTGTTGTCCACTAAGTATTTCAATTTACCAAAACAGGAAGACACAACATGACCAGACTCACTAATCACCCTGCCATACATCAAGGACATTTCAGAGATTACTACAAGACTATTCAGATCCCTGGGTATCAGAGTAGCCCACAAACAAACAACCACTCGATGAAAGTTACTGACGAACATAAAGAATTCCATACCCAAAACCAGTTTAATATACAAAGTACCATGCCAGAACTGTTAGAAACACTATATAGGCCAAACCAGAAGAAAACATGACAATAAGGATACACAAACACCATGTAGCAAACAAGAGACACGACCAGTTCTCACTGGTCTCACTACACACAGACAATGAGGGACATGAATTTGACTGGGACAACACATGCATAATCGTTCAAGCCAAATAGAGACACGCCAGAGAATTCTAACCTGATATTCCAACCGGAACTCCATCAACACACACATTGAATTAGATCCTGTATACAAACCACTGAGAAACAGAACTGGACGTAATACCAACCACCCCAGCAAACCAAGGCACATGAACAACAAGCAGGACAGAACACGGATGCTTCATTGGAGGCGCACTGATGATGTTACCTAGCAGGGTGACGAAACGTTGCAACCAAACCCACCGGCTCGGCAAGCAAGTTTGCTTCTCTGGTGCTGCTTGGCCTGCTGTGTTCATCCAGCTCTACACCTTGGTGACTAAGTCTACAACTTCATTTATTTTTGTTTTATTTCAGATTTCTAGTATCTCCAGCATTTTGCTTTTGTATTTGATTTTACATTCCTTACTTTGCATGAGTCTTAAGCTTGAACACTGTTATTGCTAAAAAGTTAAGAGCTTCTGCATGAGCACAGACATATGTACAGAAAGAAATACACTGTCTACAGCATTCACGTTTGGAATGGTATGTCCTGTTTACTTTTTCTGTTCTTTTCTGCTTCCCTAAAGGGCTCTTCTGCTATTACTTGAAAATAGATATAATCCTGAAGCACAACCTCCAAATATGCCTGTCATGATAAAAGCTCCTAATTAATTTGAGACAGACATTAATACAATAGTAAACATTTTTCAAGAAACTTCTCTGTGTTTCTGTGGAATTGCAGGAAGTAGGTAAGGTCTCCTGGAATTATGTTTAAGTTTCTTTTCTTCACAATGCTATTGTAACAAAGAAAATCTCAACTCAGACTGAAGAGTGCAGGCTTCATGCTTCAAGGTATTGTTAAACCACAGAGCAGTTTAGTTCAAAGAAATATTGACTAGTAAGTTTACTTTTATCTTAAATAAGTGGAAATCTAAATATCATGCTATACAAAGCTGCAAACGAAAACATCAATGTGTAAAGATCTATAGATGATAACATTGCGTGGGGTTTACCCAAGAATATTATACTCTAGAGGAGCAGGAGGGATGAGGACGCTACCACAAGCAGTCAGCATCCCCCATAGGAGCAGGTCAGATGAGGATCCTAAGACAGTCAATATCAGGTAAAAGAGAAGGTGAGAAAAGGACCCTTAGATTGGAGGTGATTGGCATCAGTTATTGGTTATTGCTTTGCAACAGAGAAAGAAGCTAATTGTTTGGTGAGTATCTTTCCTATTTTTTAGTTTGAACATATTTTA
Source organism: Ginglymostoma cirratum (assembly GCA_024137785.1). NCBI lineage: Eukaryota > Metazoa > Chordata > Chondrichthyes > Orectolobiformes > Ginglymostomatidae > Ginglymostoma > Ginglymostoma cirratum. Next base: position 29,191,789 of record JAHRHZ010000133.1, on the reverse strand, counting down.
CAAACATATATAAAGCAACATAGATAAGTATTAATATGATTGATGGTTAAATTTCAAAGATCCAGAATCACTTACTGAAGTGGGGAAGGCTAAACTGACACTTTGATTAAAAATTTTAAGAGGCTGTTACAAGATTATCTGTCAATCATATAGTGAATGGGTAAGTACTTATTTGTTTGAACATCAGATTGATGATGAGGGAATTTACATTCTTGAACAGCATTTATGAAGGAAAGTTCTTTTTCAGTTTGAAGTGTCCTTAAATATGAGACAGGAACATTTTTTAATGTCAGTTTCAAACATTGAGGTCTGCCCATAGAGGATACCGAGTGGGTGGCTATGAGGATATTGTGGAGGTATGGAGAGGATATAGGGGTATGAGGGAGCATGATGGGGGCTTGAGGTGGCATGAGAGATATGAGGGACATGAAATTTGAAGGGTTATGGCATGGGAGTGAGATGTGGTGAACATCAGATAGGGGCATAGGTTAAGGGGCACAAGAACTACGTTGGAGTGCTGAAATGATGCTTCAGCAAATTGATACAGGCCTTCTAATGAGACCAACTTGGCACCGATACTCCTTCGATGCTGCCTTGGAATTCATAAAATCCATACCCTACACTCTCATTCCCCTAGGAGATGAAAATACAGCAAATATGGACAGCATCTGAATTCAAGAAATCGCTTGACTTGCTTTTTCAAACATGACTAAAATGATACTAAACAAAAGACATTTCACATTGAAATAATTGTCCCATTTTGTGAACAATTGGAAAGTTTGAGGTTCGTCAATTCTCTGAAATTGTCATTAGAAATGTGCCACAGTAGGCTAGTCTAAGTTTCAAATCAAGATTCAGAAGTTTGAGTTTTCAACACCCAATAGCGCCCTTAAGCAAAAAAAAATTGAGGTTGACAGCCAGTGTTGTGCTGAGAGAGTATTGTACTGTTGGATGTGACATCTTTTAGATCACACATTAGACAAAAGCCCCGTCTGCCGTTTCAGATAGATGTCAAAAAATCCCACAGTGTTGCAGAGAAGTCCCCACTGCCCCAGGCAACATCTCATCCTTCACCAAGCTAAACTAAAACAGATTTTCTGATCATTATCACATCGCTATTTGTGAAAATCTGCTAGACTTGCCTAAATTGAAATCATGATCCAGACGTGCAGCTCTATAGATGTGGTGGGTAAGGTGTTGAGAAGGGGAAAAGTATCTTTCTGATGCTTACTTGCTTGATTATTTGCTGTTCTCATCACCCCAGGAATCAATTTATGGGCAGGAAGGCCCCTGGTCAAAATTCTTGACCTGCTGAGAATTAAGGCCTTTATGTGGTGAATTAATGACCAATTTAGGGGCCTCAGCCTCCCACCAGCCTGATTAATTCTGTTTCCAGCAGGAGACATTAATGGCAGCCTTCCCAACTGCTATGACAGTGCAGCCTAACCTGCCAGGTTTGGCTATGGCTTGGGGGGCATGAGCAGGGGTGGAGATGGTGGCGTGGCCACTAAAAGCGTCTCCTCTGCCCTTGCCTCAGACCCCATTTGCACCACTTTCCTACAGCGACACCTGCCACCCTCCCTATAACCCTTCAAAATTCACACCCTCTAATCCCTGGTATTGAGTTGCCCCACTCTAACTAACACAACAGGGTACCCTGGAAAGCCCGTTGACTTTCATTCCACTGATCTCCCAGACTGACTGTGGACCATGACCCTGAACTACTTCAAAGGGCGTTCCGGACCAATGACTGACCAGATCCCTTGCTGATCTGTGTGCAGCTGCCTGATTGACTTACTGCAAATCTCCTGATCATTTACACTGGACGTGCAGGACAGATCATGGCCCCACTCTTCAGAATGGAGTGAAGAGGATCCCCTGACTGTATCTGCCCCAAGTAGATTCCGAGCTCCTGATCTGGATTGGATGATACTCCTGACCGAACGTACCAGGACTCCCTGACTGACAGCAGCAGCTCTGACGCCCCCTACACCCCCCACCCCACCTTGAACTGACTGAGGAATACTCCCCTTAAGACGTGACCATTCGGTTGATGCACATGCGGTGTGTTTGGAGTGCAGGCTGCTGGCATGTTCCGTAGGCAAGAGATTGAAATAGCACCATGCCACACTGTAACATGCCCACCTCCTTTACTAATGACTGCTGATATTCTGGGGAAGCTGCCTGACTTCGTATGTGCCCTAACACAGAAGTACTTTGAGCTTGAGCTCTGGCTTAGGGGACAAAGCACCAAAAGATAAGGTAGGGATGCTGTGAGCATTGAAGTAGGTGTGAAGTGAGTGAAAACTAAGACAGCAAGCAAGCAAGCAGCCCTGAGATGCAGTCTGGTCCAACCCATAAAATGAGTATCTGTTGCTGTGTGCAAAGTGTCCTGGCAGCAGCATTCCAACCAATGAGAAGTGGCAGCATTCACCGAGATGCACCATTGAAGAACAGAGCCAAACTGTAAGTGCCATGATGATGTGGTGAGACTGTAGCCACAACTGAAGTCCAGAACAGCAAGTGGCAAGCTGAAGTTGCCAGATAATAAGTTCTGACTTTTGTATCAGGAAACATGACCTTTTAGTTTCTATTTGATGGGTGGGAGATGAGTTTTGATTAAGAAATAATGATGTTGATGCATGTAAATAAGCCTCTCGCCACTCACTAACAAGAATCTCATCTAACTGTACAACACTTCGTTGGAAAATGGGCTTTTTTGTTCTCTATGTTGAGAAGCTCCTTTTATAGAGAATCCCCACAGTGTGGAAACAGGCCACCCAACGAGCTCACACCAACCCATCAAAGAGCATCCTATCCAGACCTATCCCCCTACCCTAACCCTGCAGTTCCCAAGGCTAATACACCTAACTTACATATCGCTGAACACAATGGATAATTAATCCACCTAAATTGTACATCTTTGGGCTGTGAGAGGAAACCAGAGCACCTGGCAGAAACCCACACAGACACAGGGAGAATGTGCAAGGTCCACATAGACAGTCACCCAAGACTGGAATCAAACCCAGGACCCCGGCACTGTGAGACAGCAGTGTTAACCTCTGAGCCACCATGCCACCCGTTTATTATCTCACACAATTTTCCAAACTTTCTCATATTGGCCACATCAGAGACTGAGAAGATTCCACCCTTAACATCATTTTAGCACAATATTTTCGGACTAGCCTAGAATTTTTAAGCATTTCAACAGTGTTGATTACATCACACATGGTAAATCACAAAGTGTTTCCCTACATCCATCATAGCAACCAAACATTCACAGTGACAATCAACCTTCAGCAACTTACACTGATAGTACTAAGAACAGAAGGATTGGTTACGTCAGATAGATATTCTATCATGGCATTTACTGAAGAACAGCCCTATGCAGAGAATGTCAGAAAAACATGTTACTGCTGAGTCCAATGATAACAATCTCAAAGGCTGGTTCCTTTTAGAAGAGACATTCCAATTGTGAATTAGAACAAAGAGCTGGATGATGGCCAAGTTTATGGTCTTTGAATAGTTTTAGATGAAAGTTGTAGCTGCACATTTTTATAAACCTGACTATCATTTCTGCAGTCACAGGTTGGACAGGTTAACTATCCAACACTTCACCAGCCCTTGAAGGCAACCAAACCAGTTATGGAAAACACAAATTAACACCCACATATGTTTTAATAAAAAGAAGAAAAATAACATAGAAATACTGCAACCACTAATTGAAAGACATTGATGCATCATTTAAATGTTTGAGACAACCAGAAAGATTTAATTTTTAGCAATCATGTTGGAGCTTCAGATGAAGAGATTAATCAGTGATGTGCATTCCACTTACCAAGATTTTGCAAAGAAACAACAGTTGAGTTATTGCCTGGACAAATAGATTCACACAATGCGTAATGACACAGGATAAAGTTGTCACAAATGAAATACTGAGGAACATAAATCCCAAATTAGCAGAGATTGCCTTTCTCCATCACTGACCTTTATCATGGTCTATTGTTCATGAAACAAATTAAGTTGCCATAGAAAAGGACAGGTCAGCGTCGCTTGGAGCATGAATAAGGCAAGAAGGAAACACAATAATTATATTAATCTAAACTGTCGCAGTTTATTTATAGTTCAATTCCCAAAGAAAATTGCTATGAAGGATCAATTTCAGCAAACAACTGATGAAAATTCGTGGAATATCATCATGAAGGAATGTGAAACAATTGCACCATTAAGTAACTGAAATACAATTACATTGATTTTTATTTTGTTAAATCATGAAATCAAGAAACTGGGTTGGTCCATGCCTAGTGTAGTTCAAATCAGTGTACACCACAAGCTCCGTCTTTAAGTCTCTCCCTCCAATGCTCTCAGCATTTATATAAATAGATGCATTATGTACAATAAAGTGGGGGCTACAGTGGGGTTGAGGGACTTAGCTTAGATGACTAGTGTGTGAAGCAGATGCTGCCAGGCCTGTTGGGTTTCTCCAGCTCTGTCAGGTTTGTTGACCCACAATAAGCTGTCTGTTGTGCATGAGGCTGTGACTCAAATTTTTACACCATATCAAGAATAGCTAATACAATCCCTTCATTTAAGAAGGCAAACTGAATATATTTAAGGAATTATTGACTCGGTATTGTTGCCAAATTAGTTGGCAACACCAAGACAGGTGGGAAAATAATTTGTGAAGAAACATGGAGGCTACAAAAAGATATAGATAGGTTAAGCGAATGGACAAAAAATTGGCAAATGGAGTTTAATGTGGGAAAGCACATTTTAGCAGAAGAATAAAAACTGGCATATTACCTAAATGTTCAGAGATTGTTGAGATCTGAGATGCAGTAGCATCTGGATCTCCTTGTTCTTGGGCATATGAATCATAAAAGGTTGTGTGCGGGTTTAGCAAGTAAGTAGGAAAGTTAATAGAAAGTGATTACTTATTGTGAAGGGAACTGATTGCAAAAGTAGGGAGGTTAATGATCAGTTATATAGGACACTGGTTGCACCAATTCTGAAGTATCAGTCACCTTATTTAAGGAAGAATGTAAATAGATTGGAGATGGTTCAAAGATTTACGAGACTAGTAACTGGAATTGTGGGTGTGGTAATCTAGAACTGGGAGTCACTGGATTAAAATCGTGCATTGCCCATTTAAAACAGAGATCTGGTGAAGCCTATTTTCAGAGAGTCAGAAGTCTCGACAACACCCTTCCTGAAAAGTTGATGGAAACACAGTCTTTGGATATTTTTAAGGCAGAGCTGGCTAGATTCTTGTTAGCAAGAGATGAAAGGTTATCAAGCCTAGATGAGAATGCAGATTTGAGATCACAGCCAAGTCAGCCATGGCAGAGCAGACTTGAGCAGCTGAATGGCCAACTCCTGCTCCAGATTCCTACATTCAACAGTCTTCTGCAGGTTTCTGCAGCTGAATTCACCTGTGATTTCACTTTCTGGTGAGGGAACAGACATATTATGTTTTACCTGGGCTGGCTGCAACTCACTTCTACCTCAGTGACATGCTGAACTCAACTCTATTCTCACCTCAAGGTAAGTACAGTGCACGAGTAGAAAGTGGCCAAAAGAGTTAAGCAATGTGTCAAAGTCTCGTCAGTGCTAGAGATAAAAGGTACTGCAGATGCTGGAGAATCCGAGATAACAAGCATGGGGCTGGATGAACACAGCAGGTCAAGCAGCATCACAGGAGCAGGAAAACTTGACGTTTCGGGCCTAGACGCTTCATCAGAAATGGGGGAGGGGAAGAGGGTTCTGAAATAAATAGGGAGAGAAGGGGAGGCGGATAGAGGATGGATAAAGGAGAGGATAGGTGGAGAGGAGGCAGACAAGTCGAAGAGGCGGGGATGGAGCCAGTAAAGGTGAGTGTAGGTAGGGGGGTAGGGAGGAGATAGGTCAGTCCAGGGAGGACGGACAGGTCAAGGGGGCGGGATGATGTTAGTAGATAGGAGATGGGGGTGTGGCTTGAGGTGAGAGGAAAAACAGGTTAGGGAGGTGGAGATGAGCTGGGCTAGTTTTGGGATGCGGTTGGGGAAGGGGAGATTTTGAAGCTTGTGAAATCCACATTGATACCATTGGGCTGCAGGGTTCCCAGGCCCCGTCCCCACAATAATAACCAAAAAAGAATCCCCCTCATCCTCACGTACCACCCCACCAACCTCTACACCCAACGCATCATCCTCCGACACTTCCGCCATCTGCAATCAGACCCCACCACCAAAGACATTTTTCCCTCCCCACCCTCATCGGCCTTCCGGAGGGACCACTCCCTCCGCGACTCCCTTGTCCGCTCCACACTCCCCTCCAGCCCCACCACACCCGGCACTTTTCCCTGCAACCGCAGGAAGTGCTACAACTGTCCCCACACCTCCTCCCTCACCCCAATCC
>JAHRHZ010000133.1:29173172-29184993 GCA_024137785.1 Ginglymostoma cirratum | reverse complement strand
CAATTGCTGCCCTTCTCTAGTTGCCCTGGAGAAGGTAGTGGTGAGTTGTCTACTTGAACTGCTGCATTCTATTTGGGGCATGCACACCCAGAGTGGTGTTCGGAGGGGATTTCCAGGTTTTTCACCAAGTGGTAGTGAAGGAACAGAGATATAGTTCTAGGTCAGGATTTTCTATGACTTGGAGGAGAAAATGCAGGTAGTAATCTTCTGCCTCTATGAACATATCAAATATAAGCAATAGAAGCAAGCTATTTGGCTGATTGAGACTACACCTTTATTTGATAAGAACATGGCTGATCTGACTGTGACCCAACTCCAGTTTTCTGTTTGTCCCTCACACCCTTTAACTCCCTTGCCTCCATAATCCATGTCCTTCTCGATGATAAAGGTTGCCTATAGAAAGTGCTTGCAAAGGAGTATTTGCAAGTTGTCATAGTGCACCTTCTAGATAGAAGTTGGTTCAAGTAAAGATTTGGGCAGCAGAGTTTTTATAGGTGGTTTTAATGCTAATGTGGCTATGTGGTCAGAATCTCAAATCAGGGTCAAATTCGACATACAGTTTTTTGAACCATTAGGTTCAGTCATAAACAGTTTGCTGGAAGAAAAAGTGAAGTCGGTAGTTGGAGATTGGAGATTGTCGCAGGGCCAAGGATATTGACTTCAATCTTCTCAATATTCAAATATTGGAAATTTCTGCTCATCTAATACTGAATGTTGGACCAGCAGCCTAATAATTTAACAATATGTGGTGATGTAGAGTTGAGTGTTGTTAATGAACATGTCAAAACTAATGCTATTTTTGGATGATGCAGGTAAGGCATGGTCTGTAGATCAGAAATTGAAAAGACCCAACGATATCAAAGGGCACTGGAGGTAACCATGAGGCAACAGTAAGAGAAGATGGCTCTCTGCCTAAAATTAGAGAGCTAGTTAAAGATGAAACCAAGTGAGAGCCATCACACTCAACTCAGCAGTAGTGGAGGGGCATTGGATGAAGTTGGTGTGATCAATCACATCAACTCAAATCAGACTGAGAAAAACCAAGGTGGGAAATGCATCTTTTCTCACAGTAACATAGGATGTGATTTATGACTTTGATAAGAGCCACTTTGTTACTGGTGACAGGCACAGAAGACTGATTGGAGGAAATCAGCGTTGCATTCCAAATAGAATGGGCATTGACTTATGAGATAAGAACACATTCAAGGGCTTCAGAGAGGAAATGGAGTTTGGAGATGAGTAATTTGCAAGACCACATAATAAGGTGTGTTTGTATTGTACTGTTCCTTAAGAAGAAACCTGTTTGCCAGTGAATGTTAATTACATTAATTTCCAAATAATATTTTCTAATGAAATACATATTTATAAATATTACATTTGTCTTATGTTATTATCTGAAGAAAGTGAGATTTTGATTCAATATTTCTGACTGCTACTTGGTGATTTTACAAGACCTCATTATCACTACCTCAGGATGCTAATCACTTTCACCTACATCATTGCAGCATGAAGTTGCATATCTCTATGCAAAGTCAGACATGGTTAAAAGCAATATTTAAAATGAGCCTGATTTCAACCATCATTTCTCGGCAAATTTTGTATGGGACCAAGGATTACGGCAAATGCATCAATATAACTTGAAGATGCATCACTTGTTTCTAAACCTATTTGAAAATTATAATCACTTTTAGAGAACTTTTTAGATATCAGGCAATTGAAGAGTTTGAGAATTCTTTGATTTCAATCTTTTTTGGACATAGTGGGCGATATTTTATGAATGAGGTAGGATTTACAACTAATGTTATCACATTATTTCTAAAGAAAAACTTCATCAGGCACTGTATTAACTCATTTCAAAGAAGAATGTTTGACTTTTTGAGGTCTAATATTGTTGGCATTATGAATTTTTAAAAATTAATACATCGGTGGCATTTTCGTAAAAAGTGAAAATGACAATATAATGTGACGATATAAGACTAAATATCAGCAGTAGAATACCGCAGACAGAGCTATCTCTCAACAAATAGATCAGGTCAAAGTTTTGCAGGTCTGTCACGTCCAGTTATGAAAGGTATAAATAATTAAAAAGGAACAAGTGGCTGCATTAATAGGTTCACACTAGGCCTCCATGTCTGATGATGTGGAGAGCCTGTAATTAACATGCAGCGAAGGCAAATGTTATATTTCAATGTCATTATTTTTACATTTACAAATCTTTCTTGCGTACAGAGATTCACACAAGTTCTGTTTCCTTGATATCTCCTTCTTTCTGTGTGGGATGATGGGAGGTGTTCATCTCCAATTATGAATGGCTTTGGGTTAGGTAGCATAGTTTAAAAAAATCAAGGCTGACATTTGTTATAACTTTAACAAAACATTGAATATTGATATTCGGCTTCCACCATCTGATTTTAAAACCCGAGATTAATCATCTAAAGTGATATTCAAAAAGCGCAAACACTAGCCTAAAATGCTGCAGTGGTCACCTGACCACAAAATGAGACAAGTCCAGGAAACCTATGGGTAAAAATAAAACTGGCTGCAATGAGATCACTAAGTTATTAAAAGACTCTGTCTTACCAGACAACTGAATTAGCACTAAGGAGTTCATGTTACTTATTTAATTCACATTTGCAGGACTCATTCAGTAACTGGGAGATGAAAGGTTAGCTATAATGTGTTCAGTTTGGAAAAACAATGAAGTAGACTCAGGAATATACAAGTGGACCTATATCAACAGCTGCTAAATTCCGACAGCCTGGATAAATTTAAAAAAAAACAGAATATGTAAAAGAAGCTGGAAAAACTGATTATCTGCAAAATTAAACAAATTAATTTTAGTCTTAAAGATTTAAAGACAAATGATTTGTGTTCACAAGTTCTGACAATCGAAAGCTTCTCTGTCATTGCAGAAGTGGCGTACCATCTTGGGAATCAAAAGTCCCACCCCCAGACATAGCACCTACCATTTTTATCAGGGTGGGAATAGGGTTGGGTCAGCAGAGGTGAATGCCCAGAGAAATCATCTGCTGCCTTCACTCATGTCTAATTTTGGTGTAACAAATGTGTGAAATGTCACATGCACATGTCAGAGCTCAAAGTTGCAGATCTGAAACTTGCAAATTTGCTTGGTTAACCTTTTTGGGCATTTAGTACCCTTTTGAAGATTTAAGCTGTCAGGTTGAATATGATTCTGGGACACAGAGAGGTAAGATGCCCTTTGGAATATGGTATTAAGTTAAAGTAGGCATGAATGTGCATAAAGTCATTAACTGTCAAGCGAATTGGAACTGTAAATGGACATGTCAAAAGCAACTGTCTAAAAAGCCAAAATGATGTATCAAAGGGATCAATGAAAAATATCCATAGGACATGTTAAAGGAAACTGTCAAAAACATCAAGACATTTAAAACTATTGTCGCAGGTGTAGGAGTTACCACTACTAGATCAGCACAACATGACCGATTCCACACCCTTCCACAGGAACAGGTGCTTTTCCAATTTTCCAACACAGCCTGCTTTTCCAATTTGGGTCATAGATTTAGGTAGTTATGGACTTTTTAAAGTGGAACTCTGAATTCCAATGTTTGTGGATATAGTTGAATTCAAATTAAATTAAAGGTAGTAAATGACTTTTTCGTGAATGGTACCTTTTAAAAATAAAGTCTGCAATAGACACTAAGATTTTTATAGTATTTCACCTCAGCATGGGTCCTAAGGTCAATCCATGGTAAGTGCTAGGTGAAGGGTAAAGTTGAAGCATGGGTTAGTATGCGCTGGCAAAGAGTTTTTGTAAGAGCTATATTCCTTCAATGTCCTAGAATTCAGCAAACATGGATTCAGTGCTTTATTTTCCCTGACTTGCCTTGCCATTTAGTGCAGACACAAAACCAGGAAACTTGTTATGGTTGTCACCAGTCAATCAAGCCTTTGGTCAGGGGGTCCTGGCAGAGTAAGCCAAGGACAGCCTCTAATACCAGTCCAGGGGGTTTGGACATGGGCAGTCAGCCACTCAGGGCAGTTAGAGTCAGAAACCTCTCCTCTGAAGAGGTGAAGAGCTGAACGTTAGGCACCATACTACCAATCCTGACTCTGCCCTGTTGTGTGCTATTTCCCTCCTGGGGAGGTGGAGAGGCTGGCATTGAGGGGGATGATGTGGGTGGCACAGCTGTGACATATGGTGCAGGTGGGGAGGTGCCCTCAGTGAGTGAGTAAGCAGTGCAGAATGAGCGCTGTCAGAGTTTGGGGAGGGTGACAATGAGTGAGGGGAGATGTTGGAGGTAATAGTAAGAGTGGCAGGGCATGAACCTTGGTGCAGGCTGTATGCAGGAGCAGAAACAGTGTGATTGTGAGATGTTGGAGAGATGGTGGTGATTCATACACTGACCTTCACCGCATTGACCTTTATCCTATGTTGTTGCACATTCTTCCAGATGGCCGAGACTGGTCCACCCCTAGTGGTTACTACAGACCAGGCTGCCACAGCCTGCTGACATAGAGTCATACAGTGCAGAAACAGATCCTTCGGTCCAACCAGTTCATGCTGAACATAATCTCAAACTAAACCAGTCCCACATGCCTGATCCTGGCACATATCCCTCCAAACTTTTCTTATTCATGGCTTTGAAATGTTGAAATTATACTTGCATCTACCACTTCCTCAAGATGTTCATGCAACACGCAAATCACCTCTGCATAAAAAATTTGCCTTTCATGTCTTTTTTTAAATCTCTCTCCTCTCACCTTAAAGATGTGCCACCTAATCTTGAAATCGCCCATCTAGGGGGAAGACAACTACCATTAACTCTATCTATACCTCTCATTATTTTATAAACTTTGATCAGGTCACCTCTCAGCCTCTTATGCTCCAGTGAAAACATCCTAGCATATCAAGCCTTTTTTGTAAGAACTCAAAGCTTCCATGCCTAGCAACATCCTGGTAAAGCTATTCTGAACCCTCTCCAGCTTGATAATGTTCTTCCCATAATTGGGCAACCAGAACTGGACATAATATTCCGGAAGAGGCTTCACCAATGTCCTGTACTATATTAAGATGATTTCCCAACCCCTATAATCAAAGGACTGAGCAATGAAGGCAAGGGTGCTAAATGCCTTTTTAACCACCCTGTCTGTATGTGATGCAAACTTCAAGGAATTAGGCAATTGCACCCTTAGGTCCCTCAGTTCTACAATACTACACAAGGCCCTACAATTAATTGTATAAGTCCTACCCTTGTTTGTTGTACCAAAATGCAATACCTCACATTTATCTAGATTGATCTCCACCTGCTATTTTTCAGCCCTTTGACCTATTTGATTGAAATCCCTTTGTATTCTTAGAAACCCTTCTTCACTGTCTACAATGCCACCAATTTTGGTGTCATCTGCAAACTTAGTAACCACGTCTGCTATATTCACATCCAAATCATTTATATAAATGACAAACAAAAGTGGACCCAGAACCAATCTCCGTGGAACACCACTGGTCATAGGCCTCCAGTCCGAAAAGCAACCCTCCACCATTAAGCCAATTATGTATCCAATTGTCAAGCTCACCCTGAATCCCATGCGACTCAACTTTATGAATTAGTCGACCATGCAGAACCTTGTCTTTACTAAAGTCCAAATAAACAATGTCTATGGCTCTGCCTTCATCAATCTTTTTGATAACTTCCTAAAATAAAACTCAGTCAACTTTGAGAGACACAATTTTCCTTGCACAAAACAATGCTGACTATCCCTAATCAGCTTTTGCCTCTCTAAATGTCCATAAATCATATCTTTTATAATCACCTCCAACAATTTACCCATAACTAAAGTCAGACTCACAGGTCTATAGTTCCACAATTTCTCCTTATAGCCTTACTTCAACAAAGGTACAACATTAGCGACCCTCCAGTCATCAGGCACCTCACCCATAGTTATCGATGAGGCAAATATTTTTGCAAGGGGTCTCGTAATTTCCTCCCTTACTTCTCACAACATTCTGGGATACATTAGATCAGGTCCCAGAGATTTATCTACCTTATATTCTCTAAGACATCCCGAACTTTCTCTTCAGTAATGTGAACTGTTTTTGAAACACCAAAGTTTATTTCTCTGCATTCTCTAGATTCCATTTCTTTCTCCACAGTAAAACCTGACATGAAATATTCATTTAGTATTCTCTCCCATCTACTGGGGTTCAGCACAAAGACAACCTCCTTGGTCTGTAAGAGGGCCTACCCTCTCTCTTGTCACCCTCTTGCTCTTAATGTATTTGTAGAATCTCTTTGGATTATCCTTAACCTTAGCTGCCAATGCTATCTCATATCACTTCTATGATTTTGTGATTTCTTTCTTAAGAATGCCCCTACAGTCTTTATATTGAAAAAGAGATCTAATTGAACCAAGTTGTCTGTATCTAAAATAAGATTCCCTTTTATTCTTGACTGGAACCTCAATATAAGGAACAATTCACCCATTGTTCCTTAATCTTACCAGCCTTACCCTTCACTCCAACAGGAACAAAGTGCATCTGAACTGTCGTCATCACATTCTTGAACATCTCCCACTTGTCAGGCATCGTTTTACCTGCGAACAACCTACTCCAATCAACTTTCGAAAGTTCTTGTCTCATACCATTAAAATTTGTCTTACTCCAATTAAAAACTTTTAACTTTATTGGAAGGCTTATCCTTTTCCATAACCATTTTGAAACTAATAGAATTATGGTCACTAGACCCAAAATGTTTCCCTGCTTTTACTTCAGTTACCTGCCCTGCCTTATTGCCCAAAAGAAAGTCTAGTTTTGCTCCTTCCCTAGCAGGAGCATCCATATATTGATAAAGAAAATTTTCTTGAACACGTTTAACAAATTCTTCGCCATAAAAACCTTTAACAGTATGGTAGCCCAAGTCAGTATTTGGAAAAATGAAGTCCCTCGTTATTACAACATTATTCTGCTTACATATATCTGACATCTCCCACATGTTTGTTTCTCAATTTCCGTCTTACTATTGGAAGGTCTATAGTTCAATCCCATCAAAGTGATCTTTCTGTTCTTATTTGTAATTTCTACCCATATATTTTCAGTGGATGATTTTTCATAAATATCTTCCCTAGTTACAGCAGTAATGTATTCCTTAATCAAAAATGCCACCTCTCCTCCTTTCTTGCCTCCTTTCCTATGCTTCCTAGAGCATCTAAAGCCTGGAACATTGAGTTGTCAGTTTTGTCCATCTCTCAGACAAGTTTCTGTAATAGCTATGGCATCCCAATCCCAGGTTCTCAAACATGCTCTGAGTTCAACAGCCTTAAGACCTCGTACATTGAAATAAATACAGTTTATTTCTTCAGAGTTACTACATACTCTGACTCTCTCGTCTTTCTTTTCTAATTGATGTGCTCTCCTCACATTCAAAACCTTCCCCATCAATCATTCCATTCACAATGCTGCTTATAAAGTCTTTCTTGATGGAATTAGCAAATCTCCCTGCTAAGATATTGATCCCATTCCAGTTCATGTTAGATCTATCCTTTTTGATCAGGTCTTCTCTGTCCCAAAAGGCATCCCAATTTTTGAAAAACCTGAATCCCTCTTCAGCCATTGATTTATCTCCTTTACCCTTTCATTTCTTCCCTTGTTTGAGTATGGCATTGGGAGTAAACCAGAAATGACTACTTTTAAGGTTCTAGTGTTTAATCTTCTACCTAACCTCTTAAAGTCACGCTGTACTGCTTTAATCTTTTTCCTAAAAATGTCATTCATAGAATAGAATCCCTACAGTGTGGAAACACCAGCCATTTGGGCCAACAAGTCCACACCACCCCTCCAAAGAGCATTCCCCTGATTTTCCATGTCTAACCCATCAAACCTAAACATCCCTGGACACTATGGGCAATTTAGCATGGCCAATCCACTTACCCTGCACATCTTTGGACTGTGGGAGGAAACCGGAGCACCCGAAGGAGCACGCAGACATGGGGACAATGTGCAAACTCCACACAGACAGTTGCCTGAAGGTGGAACCGAACCCAGGACCCTGGTGCTGTGAGGCAGCAGTGCTAACCACTGAGCCACTTTGCTGTCATTCCTACCAATATGTACAATAATTTCTGGCTTCTCAATCTCACCTTTAACAATACGTTTGAAACGTTTAGAGACGCCCTCAATCTTAGCACCAGAAAAGCAACAAATTATCCCAAATTTTTATTCACTGCCACACAATCTCCTGTGAGGAGAGTCCCCTGTAACAATAATTCCATTAAATTAATCAGACGTTACTTAACATAAGAATCATTCCAAGTGCCCAATAACTGACTGCCCCTTCTCTTTTCCTTGGGGATACAATCACCTTCAACTGTTGCAAAAACTGAATATCTATCTGATAGAGGAATAGCCACCAGAGAATTTTGAAATACCTTCTTACATTTGCTGCCATTCAGCCATCTATCTGACTGATCCTGTTGTATGGCCTCGTGTACCAATCCTAGAGGAAGACAAATTCCTACCTCTACGCCACCCACCTTGCAGGATCTCCAAGTCCCTGCCCTCAAAACATTTTCTCTTGACTGTCATGTTTGAAGCGAACGTCAGAGCCATAGGTTCAGACTATCAATCATTGTCTGGGTGCACAACTGCCTTTTAAAAATGGCATCAGTACAGGACTGCCGGCCTATTCTGGGATATCCAGGCAATAGTGAGTTGCTCCAGATACTGAGAGTAAAAGCATGGGACTAGAATCGGAGAAGAGGTGCACCAGAGGTAGGCAGTTAACAGGGTGAGTTTGATAAGATGCAATCTAAGCCTCATGAGCGCCAATACAATAGATGACGAATTCTGGAATGTATGCAAGATGGTTCTTTTTGTGTTGATGAAACAACTAGGGCATAGATTATTATATCAACCGTGGCTAAGAAAGGAATTCAAAGTTTAGATTACATGAAAGGAGGATATTGGTAAAGTTGCTAAAGTACTAAGACTGAAGTCTGGCAGCATTTTAGATTTTTTTTTAGTTTTTTTAGATTTATTTCCACAGAAGGAAGAAAGACTAGAATACAAATATAAACTCAGAAGAAATATAAAAATGGATTGTAAATGCTTATTTAGATATATATGAATGAAATATTAGCAAAAACAATTGTGGTTTCAATGTAGGCAGACGCAGAAGAACTTAGAATAAGAAATAGGGAAATGGGAAGGAAATTCCTGGGATGCGAGACCTAATGAAGAGAGATGGAGGAGACTGGGCCTGTATTCTCTGGTGTTTTGAAGAATAAGAAGTAATCTAATTGAAAGTTAGAGAAGACAAAGGAGGATGATTTTCCCTGTGGA
Source organism: Ginglymostoma cirratum (assembly GCA_024137785.1). NCBI lineage: Eukaryota > Metazoa > Chordata > Chondrichthyes > Orectolobiformes > Ginglymostomatidae > Ginglymostoma > Ginglymostoma cirratum. The sequence continues at coordinate 29,175,677 of JAHRHZ010000133.1, read as the reverse complement.
TGACTAGAACAGAGAACCAGTCTCTGAATAAGGAGCAAGCCATTTATGACTCAGATGAGGAAGGACCTGTTCGCTCAGAGACAGTGAATCTTTAAAGTTCACCATGACGGAGGGTTGTGGGAGCGTTCTCATTAATTAAGTTCAAACAAAGATCGATAGATATTTAGATTCCAGTGACACCATGGGTTACGGAGATAGTGTAGGAAAATGGCAGAGATAAATGATCAGCCATGATCTAGAATAGTGGAGTAGGCTCAAGGGCCTGGACGCCTACTCGTTTCCTGTAACTGAATTTAATTACCAAGGCTCTAACCGTGAAACAATAACTCATTTAGGGTCACCACAAATTCTGAACAATCTAACATATTTCCAGAATTTTCTGTTTTCGTTTCAAATCAGTATTTGCAGTTTTTCTGCTTTTCGTTTATGCAGAGCCTGATAGTATGACACAAGATCTATCTGGTAGCTGGAAGCAAACAAGATGGTATTTGCCACATTAGTAACAAAAAACAATCCAAGAATAAGAGCTTTGAGAAGTGCAAAAGCAATTTCTATGCAAACTCAAAAATCCAAGATGTAGGAAATTTTAGGTCAGGAAGAGTCAGAAGAACATTTGACATTTAATGTAAATTCAACAGCATTCACATGAGAAGAGCCAGCTTTATCTACTGATGTAGCCAGAATATTTATGTGGCTGGTCCAGTGAAGTGAGTGGTTTCAATCTGGAATACAAAAATGTTAGAGGCAGTGCTAATTATGATTTTCCAAAAGGAAATTTGTTTATGCAGAGTACAATGAGCAAAATTAATTTTACAGAGAGCTAACATAGACTTGATGGACCAAATTACCTTTTTCTGTGACAACTCCTACATGATTCCACAGTCAATGGTGAACTCAAGTGTTGTTGCTGGATACTTCAATGATTGTAATGCCATCGTATGCCAAGAACAGTTAGTTAGAACTTCTTGTTGTAAATTGTCATTGTCTTATACTTGTGTGAATATCATTTGCTACTTCCATTCGAAATAGACTGAAGTACAGAAGCAACTAATGTATAGCTATATGATTAATCGTCATGAACTATTTTCAATTCACAATGCTTGTTTTTTTTTGTCTTTTGGGAGACATTCCAGGAAGTGTTTACGTTAGAATACATCCGGACATTGTTACAAAGCAGAATACTGTTTGACAAAATGTAGGTCACTGTCTGGGATTTGAGATACATTTAATTTTGTTACAGATGGTAAAGTGTCACCAATGAAGCTTGTTCCACATCCAACTCATTGTTATACACAACTTGAAAATCCCTGTTGAAAAAAAAGGCTTCAGAATGAGTTGTTAAATTTTAATTACTTTAACCATTAATAGACCAAAGGAGTGGCTTATCACACTCTCCATGTGGCTGAATGGGTTTATCTGATGAATATTTGAGGAGGAAATTGGCACTGAATATAATTTTTGATCTCTATCGAACAACAATTTCTAGAAATGCAAATGTGACCTGAGAACATAATTGCCCTATCTGTGATATTTCCCACAGTCAAACACTCAAAACTTAAGTCTCAGCCTTGACATGAAAATCATTGAGACATAAAAAAGAATGCTATAAAATGTATGGTGGAAATGGTACACTCCAACAGTAATAAATGATTCAGAACTTCAGTCATTAAGGTATAATGCTGTTCCTCACAATGTTCGATGGGTTCCACATTTACATAATGGCCTTCACTTCCCAATCTATTCTATACATCAAAACAGTCCTGGCACAATTGACCACGCCAACACCAAAAATTATACAAGTTCCAACATAAATGAATTATGCCAAAAATACACTAATATTCAGATTTCTACAATCTTTTACTCTAGGTTTAAAATCCCAAACTGACCCCATACACAAACTGGCAAGGCCATTTGCTTGACATATGGTTGAGAATGACAAGATTCTACTGATTTGTTGCTATTCAAGGAGGGTCATCAGATTCTACATGTTTATTTCCGATGCACAAGCACAAGAAGGCACCTGTAGTCATGAGACTTCAGCATTACTGCAGTAATTAGTCATTACCTCAGGAAGGTAAGGGACTGCAGTAAATAAGTTTGAAAAAGAAGGCTTTATATTTGGAGACAAGTATTTATTTATAGTTAGCATCTTCCATAACCACATGAAATATCAATGTGCTTTACATCCAGAGAATTATCTTTGAAGTGCAATCACTGTTGCAGGAAACTCAGCAGCCAATTTGCACACAGCAAGCTCTCAGAACAGTCATGTGTTAATGACCAGACAATCTATTTTTGTACTGTCAATTGAGACCACAAATCCTGGCTAGGATATGAAGAGTAACTCTCCTATTCTTCTTGAAATTTATGCTGTGGGAATTATTGCTTTCGGCTATCAAGGAGGGTGACACCTTGCTATAATGCCTCATCCAAAAGAAAGCATCTCTTTCAGTAGTGTGATAACAAGGTGTAGAGCTGGATGAACACAGCAGGCCAAGCAGCATC
>JAHRHZ010000133.1:29073010-29158723 GCA_024137785.1 Ginglymostoma cirratum | reverse complement strand
GAAGGGTCTAGGCCCGAAATGTCAAGTTTTCCTGCTCCTATGATGCTGCTTGGCCTGCTGTGTTCATCCAGCCCCATGCCTTGTTATCTCGGATTCTCCAGCATCTGCAGTACCTTTTATCTCCTCCACATCATTATGGTTGTTCAAGCACACAGCACCTCCTATCTGTGGCTCTACCGATCTCTTTTGCTGCTCAATGCATCAAACCACTATGCATGCCATCAGTAGTCACTAGTGCTCAATGCCCACTTATAATACCCAGATCCTTAACCTCACACATATGTCAGTCTCACATGTGGTCCTTGCTGCTCCACAGATTTCCAGCCATTCAGCTGTGGCAGTAGCATTGCTCAATCACAGTGCTAAATAATCAGTGATTTTCTGTCCTCTCTTGCAGAAAAAGGTGTTCCACAATGGAATGGAGCAGACAAGGACAAGGAAGCATCTCTAATCTGGTGTTGCTGAGGATTGTGTGGATGACAATGTGTTCTTGCCTGGTCTCCCTTTTTAACTCTCAGCTCATTCTCATCCTGCTTCCTGACAATGATAGGTCAGCTGCTAATAGGCCTCTTGCATCCCACTGCAACCTCTCCTACCTATGTATCCTCTTCTGATTTTCTCTTTTTATGCGCACATGAACTATTACCTTGTCAGCTATGGAAACCTGAAGAGGAGAAGACAGAGTGACAGCAGAGCAGAGAAACTCCATCACATAACCCAAGTATCAGAGCTACCATGTTGGCATTGCATTTAACTTGGAGATTTGCTTACAGCTGGGATTTGCAGGCCATGACTCATTGGGCATGGGAAGAATTTAGCCACACCAGGGGGACAGGATGATTCATATGCCAGCTCACCAGTGGGTGAGTTAGCAGATGGGTTCTGCTGAGGAGAATTCAGATAAGGAATATACAACATACAGGAGAGCAGTGATGACCATGCCCACTGAATTACAGGCTACATTGTGCCTGTAGGATTCTTGTTAAGCAGCCTCCTCTTATTGTCCAGGAGCATGGAAGTGTCTGGCACTAATGCCAGGGGGCATATAGCAGAAAGTACCTTCTCCGCAGCTTTTACTGCATTTAGAGTCAAAGTTTGATTCATAACCTTGTATGCCGTGGCATGTCAAATGCACATACAAATATTTCTTAACCATTGTCACAAGGATTTCTGCCTTTACCACTCTCACCAATATTGAGTTCCAGATTCCCATTGCCCTCTGGGTGAAAACATTTTTCCTCACATCCCCTCTTTCCTATTGTGCTGCCACTTCTGCCTCCAAAATTGTTGCAGCTTTTGTGTGGATGAGCTATCGTATCCCTGCCTTGTCAGGATGCAACACTGTCTAACAAATCCAGGAACTTACCACAACACCTCATCAAACACTACAGAGTACTTAGGGCAATATTTCAATAACAGATGTTGTTCTAAGTTATCTCTCTTTCAATGTCGGGTATCTTACACTTCAAATAATATAAGTTCATAATCCACCTTGCAGCTGACTTCTTGTTCCTTGGTGAGTGACTACCAATTTTTTAAACTTATTCAGGGCATGTGGGCTTAATTGATTGAGCCAACATGTATTTCATCCCTGGTTGCCCTTGAGAAGGTGGTGTTGAGCTGCTTTTGTGAAACAATGTAGCCTGTTCACTGTAGATAGACCCATAATGCTGTTAAAGAGGGTGTTCCAGGATTTTGATGCTGCAACAGTGAAGGAATGGCGATATATTCCCCAGTCTGGCTTGTTGAGTGGTTTGGAGGGGAACTTGCAGGTGGTGGTATTCCCATGTGTCTGCTGCTCTTGTTATTCTAGATGGTAGTGATCATGGCTTTGGAAGGTGCTGTCTAAGGAGCCCTAGTGGATTTTTGCAGTACACCTTGTAGATGGGTCAGTTAGCTCAGCCAGGTGGTTTGCCATGCTGAGTGATAGCAACAGCAATTATTACTTTATTGGTCACCACTGGCTAGGCCAGAGAAATGCCATTCTCCACACCAAACGGGCTGCACTGGAATGGCTGGAGGTGCAGTACATACCCAACTGAGTGGGCACTCAGCTTCCCTAACACCATCTCCAGCAGCACCCACTGTCTTGAAAAGTTGCCTCATCCCCTACCCCAATGTTAGACTTGACCAACCTGTAGTCACCGAGTTTATCCTTCTATCCTTTTTGAACAAGAATGCAACATTTGAAAATGTCCCACCCTCTGGCACTGACCCCATTTCTGATGAGGATTGGAGCCAATATCAGGATCAACTGCATTTTCAAGCAGAATTCCAGCCGTTGAGATGAGATTCTCACTGGAAAGCAGTTAGAGGCCTATTTATGGGGATTATGCTTGTTGTCAGCCTTGTTAACTGCAAATCTGACCTCATTAATATGCAGCTTCCTATCCTACATCCACTGTGAGGAAACTAGTCATCAATAAATTCAGAGCAGGTACCTGGTGACTTCAGCTCATCACTTGCTTTTCTTGGGCGTCAACTTGGACAATTCACAACATAGAACATAGAATAGTACAACACAGTACAGGCCCTTTGGCCTCCGCTGTTGTGCCAACCTACTATCCTACTAAGATCAAACTACCCTGTATACCCTACACTATGCTATCATATCTCAGGGCATGCTGCATTCACTACCCTCCTTCATCCATAGACACTGGCATTGGCCACCTGCCAACCTCTCGGGATTCTCTTGGCTCTTTTCCAATGTGGGTAGATTACACTACCTCACTGTAAAACTACACTTCAAGGTATATCGGCAAGTAGCATTGGAATACTGTTGAGAGGACACTTTGCATGCAGGGATAGACACCAGCTCACATACTGAAGTTGCATCTCAGAGCTGTTCACTTGCTTTCTTAGACCTCACACAACTCTGCCCTACCTGAATGGTCTCAGCATTCCTACCTTGACTTGCCTTTTAGTGCTTTACCTCCTCAACCAGAGATAGCAGATTCATATTATCTCAGTATTATGTGACTGTTTAGCAGAGACACAAAGCCAGGAAACTTGTTATGATTGTCATTAATTCCTAGACTAGTAAAGAGAGACCCCCATCAGTCAGGGGATAGTAAAGAGGTCAGATTTGCAGTCAGTCAATAACAGCCTGCAATATTATTCCAGAGGCTTGCACGCAGTCAGTCAAAAACTCAGGTCAGTGGGGGTCAGGAATGTCTCCTGATGTTAGGCAGTTCATCACCCACTTTGGCTCTTTCTGCTTTATTGTGGGCTGTATTCTCCTGGAATGAGAGAATGGGAGGGGTTGAGTGATTGGCACAGCTGCTGGTAGGCGAAAGGTGGTTGAGTCGAGGGAGTGAGGTAGGCAGCACAGAGGCCATGCAGAGTTGGAGACGGAGCAGGCTTGTGGTCAGCGAGCGAGAGTGAGAGAGCCTTGGTGGGAGGTGGCTACAATAGCACAGATACAGTGAGTGTGAGGTAACAGAGAGAAGATGGTTGTACTTATTCTGTCAGGGCAGAGAATGTCATTGACCTTCTTCCTTCACTGCTGGACATTCCTCCAGATGGCTGAGACCACAATGGCCTGGGTAGCAACCTCAGACCAGGCTGGCAGGGGCTGGTGGTATGGCATTCTCTACCAGTCCTGGGTGATGAGGACGTTGTACCCCATCCACCAGGAACTCCAGGTGCCTGTACACAAAGCAGGGTGCGAGTTTCCCCTAATCGGCCATGTCAGGAACCACACAGGGCAACTCCAAATTGACAGCGTGTGTTTGGGTAGCAAAGAATATCCCAGCAACAGCAAGCTCTTGTGGGTAAAGTAAGTGGTAGACCAGGCTAGCACTGAACAAGAGAGGCTCCATTGGGGTATGGAAAGTATTTAATAAAGCAAGTCTGGGATGAAAGCACAAGAAAACCCGCTAGGCCTCATGGACAGAAACCGTCCATAAAGCCCAACCAAACTGACACTGTCAAAATATAATGAGAATCAATCCTTTGTAATGCTAGTCACTCTCTTATTGGTTTCAATAGAAATTCCACACATTCTTTTACTGTATAAGGTGTGTGCTAACACTGGCCCGTCTATACTTTAAATGCTGCATCTCTATTTGAGGAAACTAAGCTATAAAGAGCAGTCTGCAATTGACAAATGTCGTCAATTTGATATTTAAGACAAGTTTCTTCTCCCCATTTGTGGGTCTGAGGGTCCCAGATGGAAATATGGATTACAACCAGATCAGAAGTCTAAGGCCAGTGTGTTCAGATTTTATGGAGAACTTTCCAAAACATTTTCACACTTTGCATCACCATCAAAATTAATAACTTCAGCAAGCCAAGATATTTATCATAGTCTAAAAATGATTGACAAGTTTGCTTCGTGGTCAAAGAAAGACTAATAAGGTAAAATTGGAAGGCTTAACTAGCTTTGATTATTATATTAAGAGGACAACTAATACCTTAAAACCATATTAAACTTGCCTATGCTAACTTTATCTAGTGTGATTCCACTCCATAAATTAATGCTGAGGTGAAAATACACTGTGTCATAACAGCATACAAGTGTGTTAATGTATTCATTTTTAGAATCTTTGACGAAAGTTTTAACAATGGTAATAACTAATTTATATTCACTAAATTAAGCTACTGAAAATAATTATGTCATACAGTCTTTTTAACCTGTTCTGTGTTTCTATAAATGTTGTATTTTTTCATTCCCATGAGGGATTCATCTTCATCACCAGCTGGTAACTGCATCCTTTATGGAAGTCAGATGTTTTTCAGTTCAATAATTCCAGTGGAATTAAAACCAGGAAAGTTGTATAAAGAGGATGCCCTGAAACTAACTAATAGCTATTTACCTACAATTACAGTACCTAAGGTCATCATTGTCCCAGCACATATTTCAAGGTCATTTTGGGCACACTTTCATATGACCATTCCATGAATGAGTGGGAAATTGAGACAGTAAGCCCCATTTTGCCTTATCAACATGTGAACATTGAGTCTGTATGGACTTTGGGTCCAATACTTCCCATTGTCCCAAGGCAGTGTGTGGGGGGCAAAGGGTTTCTTACGTATTGGCTATTGCAATTCAAGTCACAATCTCAATTATTTTTAGCTATTAAACTTAACATCAAATAAATGGGAAAACCCATTCCTTTACCAAAATACAGAGTCACAGAGGTCTCTAGCATAGAGAAAAAAAACCCTCAGCCCATGCCCTATGTTAATTTAATTAATTGTATCACAATCCTTTCTCTGATTTCTATGCCCACATTGCTCCTGGCACTGGAGAACACCAATATAAAGTAAACATTTATAACTTGTACTGTCTCTATTTCCTTCTTCAATGCAACAAGCTGCTCTGACACAGATTTACCTAAAAGTCTCTGGTCCCAGTTCACTCCAGGCAACCCAAATCTGACCTTATTAAAACCCAATTTAGAACTTTGATTTCAGGCTCATCCTTGTCATTATTCCATAACAATCCTGAACCTAATGGAGTTATTACTGCTGTCTGCAAAATGCTCCCTCACTGTTACAGCCACTTGCTCAGCTTCATTACATTAAAATTGAATCCATGATGACTCCCTGTCTAGTAGGGCCATGTATATACTGGCTTAAAAAGATTTCCCAGATGCATTTTAAGAATTCCGCTCAGTCTAAACCTTTCATGCTATAACCACTCTAGTTAATATTGGGGAAATTGTAATCCCCCATCATCACTACCCTATTACTTTTACACTTTCTGAAATTTGCCTCCATATTTGCATTTCAATTTCTCTCGAACTGTCAGAGGCCTATTGTACATTCCTAGAAATGTCATTGCTCCTTTTTGGTTTTAAGTTCTACCACATGGCTTCATTTGAGTAACCTTCTAAGATGTCATCCTTCTTTAATGCTGTAATTGATTTTCTGATCAATTTTCCAACACTGCTTCCTGATTTACCTCCTTTCCCATCCCTTCTGAGGGTTTTATATCTTGGAAGACTGAACTGCCACTCCTGTCCTTGTCTGAACCATGTCTCAGTGATAGCAATTACATCACACACTATGTTTTAATTTGCGTCCTCAACTTCTCTGTCTTGTTTGTCAGACTCTTTGTATTAAAATAAATACCATCCAACCTTGCCAAACTCCCTTGTGATTTAACCAGCCTATAACTTCTATCTCTTCCTGACTCCCTTGCTCTTTGTTCTAATTTTGGCTGTGCATCTCCCTCTGCTGAACATTCTCTCAATCTCACTCCTCTGCAAGGGGTTGTTTAACCCCTTCTCAACACCATAAGCAGACCTTCCCACAAGGATAAGAGATAAAAGGTACTGCAGATGCTGGAGAATCTGAGATAACAAGCATGGGGCTGGATGAACACAGCAGGTCAAGCAGCATCATAGGAGCAGGAAAACTTGACGTTTCGGGCCTAAGGGTTTAGGCCCGAGACGTCAAGCTTCCCACAAGGATGTTGGCCCCATTCTGGTTCAGGTACAACCAATTCACCTTGTACAGATCCCAGTCCCACCAAAAATAATCCTAATGTCCCAGAAATTTAAAGCTCCCTCTCCTGCTCCATCTCTCCACCAATGCATTTATCTAGACTAAACTGCGTGCTAGTAAGTAATCCAGATATTACTACCTTTTATGTCCTTTTTTTAAACATCTACTTTCTCGCTCCTTACATTCTGCTTGCGGGGCCTCATCCCTTTATCTATCTATGTCATTGACAATAATATATACCACGATCTCAGTCTGTTGCCCTCTCCCTTCAGAATGTACTGCAGCCATTCATTGACATATCTGACCCCGCACCAGGGAGGCAACATACCATCATGGAGTCTCTTTTGCAGCCACAGAGATGCATGCTGTTCCTCTTACAATTGAATCCCCTACCACTATAGCTCTGCTGTTCTTCTCCCTCCCCACCCATGGCACCACGAAGTTGGCTACCACTGCTTTCCCCTACACAGGCATCTCCCCCAACATATTCCAAAACTGTATATTTGTTAGAAACAAGGAAGGCCACAGGGTCTCCTCCACTACCTGCCTTCCTTCACTCTGTCTGGTGGTCACCCATGCCCTTTCTGTCTGCTCAGTCTTCACTGGTGTGACTACCTCACTGAATATGCTATCCGCAACATTCAGAGAATTGCAGATGCTTCACAGTGAATCCACCCACAACTGTGGCTCAAAAATGCGGTGAGCTCCAATCTTAAAAGTGGCGCATCAGTACACCGCCACAAAATTAGATTTAGCACAGGAGAAAGATTATATTATTTCATTAGTGGAAAGTGAAGTTCAAACTGTATGTAGATATTTGTAATTCTGTGCGGTTTTTAAAATTGATGGTAATAAATCAGAGCCCTTTTGGCATTTCTCCATTAACTCCAATGGAAATAAAGACCAGGAAGTTTACAAAGTGGACAGTGATTTGCTACCACCTGCCATTTTACATTATTGCACAACGTCAAAATTACTCTGTGTAAATTTTACAATTTTCTCTGAATTATCTTTGTTTCTGTACCACCTCTATTTAGTTTTTGGAGACAATCACCAAGAAGTCACTTCTTGGAACTTGGATATATTCCCCTGCAGTATTCTACAAAGGGCGTATTCTGTTCTACAAGCAGCATTTTATTGTAAATATTTTATAACAGAGCTTAATCGTTATGCTGCTGAGATTATAACCCGAAGTGATGATCATTGGCCATTCTTCAACTCCTTTATGAAATCTTGCAGTTGCTTTTGAATCTTGGATTGCGGAAAATTCATAAAAAGGCTATTGACACCTCATAGAGACACAATGTCAGCATTAAAGGCTGCGAAAATGATAGGAAATATAACAAACTTAGTATAACTTATATTATAAAATGTGATTTAGCAAACAGTCCCTTATTGCACAATGTCTGCACCTTTTCCAAGTTTCTCCAGCTTGATACTGAAATTATTAGTATAATGTTTAGAAAGAGAAGGAAACATATGAAGGGCTTCCTCAATTGAGCACTATCAATCATTTCCTATTATATGCACAACGTTTAAATGCACTAAACTGGACTTTCCTGATCCAGCTCTTCACCTGGACACAAGCCCAGTTTTCTTGATCAGGCATCTTTGGGTATGGCAGATGAGTTTGTGAGAGATTCCTATTGATAAGTGAGAGACCGCTGATAATTTCCAAGAAAATTCAGTCTGATGTTGGACTGGGACTGCCATTAGTACTCCTGAAGAGAGTACTCCTGAAAAGCCACTTTAAAGAATGCATCAGCACAGTTATTGAAGGCCAGGGCCAAGTTTGGGATCTTCACAAAGTAAGGGATCAGAGCGAGCAGAGTCCTCTTCTTCGTTTTTAAATGTGGGATTACTCCTGTCCGTACTCTGGGTCAACATGCTGTTCCTGGGAAGCCAAGGGGCATATGAGATGGGACTGAAATAGAACAGGTATTGAGGGGTAAATCAGTCTAATTTCTTGCTCTAAGGAAGGGTCACCAGACCCGAAACGTTAAGTCTGATTTTTTTCTTCACAGATGCTGCCAGAGTTGCTGAGCTTTTCCAGCAACTTTCTTTTTGTTTCCTGATTTCTTGCTTCACTGTTTAATGACATCAGCCCGAGACCTGACCGACTTTATTAACAACACCTGAATCTGATTGGAGAACTGCCAAAGCCAATCGCACTACTCAAAAGCACTGAGCTCTGCCTGCAAGTTTGACATGAAGGTAATCTTATTACCACAAACAGGTGGGAATGTAGGGTAGAAATTGATCTGTGTCACTGTTTTTTGACTAGAAAATGGGTTGAATTAGCATCAATTACACAGGAATTTGTTCCTTACCCCATAGATATCTAAATTCTTGCTTTGGGCTGTTATAATTGTGTGCCTGGTAGCTGTTTAACATAGGCATGAGGCCTATTGGACATATTAATGTTCCTCCTGTCTCCAAAACAACATTGAGACCACAGCTTAATAAATCAAGATTTAAATATATTTCTAAAGCTCTCCCTTACTTGCAGGGGCAGTGATGCAATCTACTTGGAACTTGAAATAGGTGTGTCTCTGGTGAGAGGTCAGTATTTTATTTGTTTCTAAATCACCTTCCTGATCATACTGAAAAAGGCAGGAGACAGACCAAAAAAAAGACTTAGAAATTGAACCTACAATTTCTCTATACTCTCCACAAAAACTTCAGCAGAAATCTCACCAGAAAGGATTGTGGATGCCTATTATAAGCAGTATAAAGGTTATTTAAATTAGATTCTGTTGTCCTCGTCAAAGTCAAAGAAAATTCCCTTTTGATTAAATAGGTCAACTCCTACCTTATTGTTTTCATGACATATCATGACTGTCAAATCCTCATCATACAGACATCCAAGTACTGGAAGAAAACATTCTACATTGTTTTAGCACAAGCTTGTAAATAGCATGTAAGTAAGTAAGCATAATGCAGAGTTAGTCATTCTGCTTTCGTTTAGAACTAATTTTAAAAAAGCTGGGTGTGTTATTTTCCTTCATTTTTGAAATTGTGGTGGATTTATCTGTGACAAACCATTCCCAATGGTTGTCCTGCCAACCATTTGGATTTTGCTGGTTCAAACGTACCTACAATTAAAATTGAAAGTGTTGGTAGTGTGCTCTTGAAATAGTTGAAACGTTTCAATGGTGAATCTTGCCACCAGCTGAGAATGCAGCAGGGATGAAAGAAAGAATCTCCTGGACAACCAGGAAGGCTCTTCACCATGAACACAACCCACCTACCCAATTCAGTCACCACTACTCTAACATGCTTTGTGAGTTCAAAGGTGGCAGGAGTATTTTCCAAATGTAAATTTCATTTTTAAACATTTGATTTCACTTTATTCCTGTGTGTATCATTGCTAAGACCGGCTCAGTTGGAGAGTTAAATGTACAGGCACAATTGGAATGCATTGCTAGCTACAGGGGAGTTAGCAGCATTTGTTTATTGTGAAAGAAATGATGCTAAATTTTGTGTTCACTCTTAATTTGTTTCCATTCATTCTCAGGGTGTGGGTATTGATGGCATTTATTGGCCGTCTCTAATTGTCTTTGAGAAGGAGGTAGTGAGCTGCTTTCTTGAACTGTCCATTTGGTGCAGGTACACTCACTGTGCTGTTATGGAGGGAATTACAGGATCTTGACCCAATGACACTGAAGGAATGGCAATATATTTCCAAGTCAGAATGACGTGTGACTTGAAGTGAAACTTGCTGGTGATGGTGTTCCCATATATTTGTCAACCTTGTCCTTCCAGACAAGAGAGGTCAGAGTTTAGAAGGTGCTATCAAAGTAGGCAATATGAGTTACTGCAGCACATCTTCTAGATGGTACACACTGCTGTCACTATGCATTGGCAGTGGACGTAGTGAATGCTGAAGATTTTAATGGAGTGCCAGTCAAGAGGACTGCTTGATGACACCTTCCATCACTTTACTAATGAGGCTGTAATTAGTCAGGTTAGAATTGTCCCACATTTTGTGGATAAGAAATACTTAGGCAATCTTACCCATTGTTGAGTAGCTGCCAGTGTGTAGCTGCACAATAACTGTGCCGGAACAGCATGGTTGAGGCTCCAGTCAGTTCTGAAGCACAAGTCATTATTATCATTGCCAGGACCCATCATCTTTGCAGGAATCAATGCATTTAGCTTCTTGATATCACATGGAACAAATCAAACTGGCTGGAGTCTGGCATCTGTGACAATGATGGATCATTAGTACTCTGGCTGAAGATGTTTGCAAAAGTTTTAGCTTGTCGTTTGCAATGATGTGCATCATAGAGGATGGGGATATCTAAGGACATCAAATAAGCTTGAGTAAAGACTCACTTTCTGTAGTGGGTGTCAGTCCTTCTAAAACTGCTGGATGTAAGGTATCTTTTCTTCTCGTAATGCCAGGATACACCTGAGCTACAATTTTAAACTCCTCAAAATTATTTAGTGGCTATTAATGTTGTATTTACCTTATATCAGCCATGATCCATGCTGGCAGAAATTTGATTTGTCTTAAATATTTGGATGCAAGAAACAAACAATTAAGTGTTTTGATTAATGCCAAAGTAGACATGATCACCAAACAATGAACATTATAAATGGGAGCGGCACAGCTGGACTTTGAAAGATCTTTGCAGATCTATTTTGCCATTACATAAACTTGAATCATACATTCTGCTGATAAATTGTTATGATGGGCAATAAATTGGACACAGTATATGGATCCTTAAGGTTATATACCTACTTCAAGGCGTTTTATTTTAAGAACAGTGAATACAGCAAAGGCTATAGGCCTTGAAAACAGCCTATATGTACTAAAGACTTGATCTCCACAATCAGTGACATCCCTATCCAATTGCCTGGGCACAACCATAATGTTGGCATCTGCTTGATAATAGGGAAAATTGCCCAGGGATTTCCTGCCTATAAATAGCAGGATAGATCCAATATGGATAATTATTATCCCTTCATTCTAGTATTAATCATCAACAAATTGATCGAAAGTGGTCATTGACAGTGTTGTTAAACAGCACTTACTCATCAATAACCTGTTCGCTGATGATCGGTTTGAATTCTGGCAAATTAATGGCTCCAATTTCAATACAAATATAGTCCGAACTTGGACAAAGGAACTAAACTCCAGAGGTGAGGTGGGAATGAATGCTCTTGATATTAAGGCGGGCAATAAACCAAGAAATAACTAATGCCTGTAAAAATGGTACGGCAATTATCATGGGGGATTTTAATCTACATGTAGGTTGGTCGAACCAGCTCGGTCAGGGTAGCCTTGAGGAGGAGTTCGTTGAGTGTATCCGTGATAGTTTTCTTGAACAGTATGTAATGGAACCGATGAAGGAGCAAGCTTTCCTAGATCTGGTCCTGTATAATGAGACAGGAATAATTAATGACCTCATAGTTAGGGATCCTCTTGGAAGGAGTGATCACAGTATGGTTGAATTTAGAATACAGATGGAGAGTGTGAAGATAAAATCCAATACCAGGGTCCTGTGCTTGAACAAGAGGGACTACAACAGGATGAGGGAGGACTTGGCTAAAGTAGACTGGAAACAAAGATTTTATGGTGGGAGAGTTGATGAGCAGTGGAGGATTTTCAAAGCAATTTTTCAAAGTGCTCAACAAAAGTATATTCCAGTGAAAAGGAAGGACTGTAAGAAAAGGGGTAATCTGGCATGGGTATCTAAGGAAATTAGGGAGGCTATCAAATTGAAAGAGAAGGCATACAAAGTGGCCAAAAACAGCATGAAACTAGAAGATTGGGAAAACTTTAAAGGTCAACAGAAAGCCACAAAAAGAGCTATAAAGAAAAGTAAGATAGAACATGAGAAAAAACTAGCACAGAATATAAAGACAGATAGCAAAAGTTTCTATAAATATATAAAACGAAAAAGAGTGGCTAAAGTAAATATTGGCCCTTTAGAGGATGAGAAGGGGAATTTAGTTATGGGATATGATGAACTGGCCGAGGCATTGAACAGGTATTTTGTATCGGTCTTCACACTGGAGGACACTAATAACATGCCAGTAATTGACAAAGAGATGAAGGTAGGTGAGGACCTGGAACAATCATTATTACGGAAGAGGTAGTGTTGGGCAAGCTAATGGAGCTAAGGATTGATAAGTCTCCTGGCCCTGATGGAATGCATCCCAGGGTACTAAAAGAGATGGCAGGAGAAATAGCAGGTTCACTGGCGGTAATTTTCCAAAATTCGCTGGACTCTGGGGCAGTCCCAGCAGATTAGAAAACAGCAAATGTGATGCCACTGTTTAAAAAGGGAGGTAGGCAAAAGATGGGGAATTATAGACCGGTTAGCTTAACCTCTGTAGTGGGGAAGATGCTCGAGTTTATTATCAAGGAAGAAATAGCAAGGCATCTCAATAGAAATTGTCCCGTTGGGCAGACGCAGCATGGGTTCATGAAGGCAGGTCATGCTTGACAAATCTTTTGGAATTCTATGAAGACATTACGAGCAAGGTGGACAATGGGGACCCAGTGGATGTGGTGTACCTAGATTTCCAAAAGGCCTTCGACAAGGTGCCACACAAGAGGTTGCTGCATAAGATAAGGATGCATGGCGTTAGGGGTAAAGTATTAGCATGGTTAGAGCATTGGTTGACTAACAGGAAGCAAAGAGTAGGGATAAATGAGTGCTATTCTGGCTGGCAATCAGTGACTAGTGGTGTGCCTCAGGGATCGGTGTTGGGACCGCAATTATTTACAATTTATATAGATGATTTGGAGTTGGGGACCACGTGTAGGGTGTCAAAGTTTGCAGATGACACTAAGATGAGTGGCAGAGCAAAGTGTGCAGAGGACTGTGAAACTTTGCAGAGGAACACAGATACATTGAGTGAGTGGGCAAAGGTCTGGCAGATGGAATACAATGTAAATAAATGTGAAGTCGTACATTTTGGTAGGAGTAATAGTAAAAAGGATTATTACTTGAATGCTAAGAAGTTGCAGCATGCTGCTATGCAGAGGGACCTGGATGTCCTTGTGCATGAATCACAGAAGGTTGGTCTGCAAGTACAACAAGTAATTAGGAAGGCAAATGGAATTTTGTCCTTCATTGCTGAAGGGATTGAGTTTAAAAGCAGAGAGATTATGTTACAGCTGAACAAGGTGCTGGTGAGGCCACACCTGGAGTGCTGTGTGCAGTTTCGGTCTCCGTACTTGAGAAAGGATCTACTGGCACTGGAGGGGGTGCAGAGGAGGTTCACTAGGTTGATTCCGGAGTTGAGGGGGTTGGCTTATGAGGAGAGACTGAGTAGATTGGGATTTTATTCATTGGAATTCAGAAGATTGAGGGGGGATCTTATAGAAACAAATAAAATTATGAAGGGAGTAGATAAGATAGAAGTAGAGAGGATGTTCCCACTGGCAGGTGAAGCTAGGACAAGAGGGCATAGCCTCAAGATTAGAGGGAGCAGATTTAGGACTGAATTGAGAGGAACTTCTTCACCCAGAGGGTTGTTAATCTATGGAATTCCTTGCCAAGTGAAGTAGTTGACGCTACTTCAGTAAATGTTCTTAAAGCTAAGGTAGATTTTTTTTTGAACAATAAAGGAATTAAGGGATACGGTGAGAGCGCGGGTAAGTGGATCTGAGACCACGAAAAGATCAGCCATGATCTTGTTGAATGGCAGAGCAGTCTCGAAGGGCCGGACGGCCTACTCCTGCTCCTAGTTCTTACGTTCTTATTTCAGAATGTGGTGTCATGGAACCCAGGTAAGATCAATGTAAATGGGAATTCTTCACTGGTTGGAGACTCCTTCAAAAAAGAAATTTTTGGCATTTTTCATTTAAAGAATAGCCCAGCTGTTCTCGGACATTTTCATTTGATTGGAGACCTGTTGTAGCTCGGGGGGAAAAAAATATTTTTCAGTTTGAATAGACTCCATTATTATATTTTCAAGGGTTGTCATTATTGGTCAACCCATTTTTGATGTTTAGTTGAGTTTCAGAGGTTCAGAAGCACTTATCCCAATGTGTTCATATTCTGATTGACGGTTTTACAGGATTATTAAAGGTTTATGATATGGTTAGTGAAATTGATATTTGATTGTTTTAAAAACAAATTTACCGCTTGAATAGGTATTCTGAATGAGATTATTTTTCTGTTTGAGTAGGAGCTCTAAAAGATTGTTAAAAGTTTAATTATTTTCGTCTTCATCTGAAATAAGACTCGGCAGCTGAGGTTTGTCCATTGTGGTTGCTGGGTGGGTGGCCCTGGAGGATTCTTGCATAATGATGAGGCATAGTGGTATTAGGGATCACAGGACAGCAGAAAAAATGTGGGAGGGCAAGGAGAGTGAGGGGCCTTGGTGGGTGCAGTGGCAAGTGAGGATTTGAAGATCTGATATTAATCAGTAAAGTCGGCCCCACTAAACAGAAGGAGATGTTCCCCTCACTGTCTGCTTCTGTTGCTGCCTCAAATCTATCTCCAGAGGTGGTAGGCCCAATGCTATCCCACTCCTGCCTTTCTAATATGAACATACGACAATGTGGAACATGAAAATCGATTTCCTGACTTGATCTTTCCACCACATCTGCAAAAATCCAGCTCCTCATGACAGAAACCTGTTTCCAGTGCGAAATGATCAAATTCCTGAGAACGAGCATTTACTTGTTACAGAGATATGTTTCCTGTCTAGTTACAACTGATGGTGCTGGGAATGGAGGCACGTTGCATACACCAATGGGAATGCCACTGAGGCTGTCCTTTAACCTAAGGGAGTGAGTGTGTGTCACCACTGCACCACAGGGACACAAGATGCTACAGGAAAATCAGAAGTCTGGCACCAATAATTGGGGGAAAGAGAAGTTCTCTTCCCAAAGTGTGCCAGAAGAGGTCCATCTCAAAATGTAGCACGGCTACCTAGTGTTCAGTAACACTTCCCTCTTGCTCAGCTACTGCACATGCCACCTAACTGCGCTAGCACTAGAATGGACCCTCTGAGTCCATAATGCCCTTTTAGGTGTGATTCTGATCTGTTGTCCAGCACTGGAGAAGAGGGCATCTGGCACTGGGCAATATATAGATGCCATACTGCCCATGTGTTACCACATAGGTCTGCATACCAAACGTCCTGACCTCCATGAATATCTGCCAAAGGCAGTTTCCCACAGTCCTCAGTTATCTACAAATTTCTCTGCCTCTATCAGTAGATTCTGTGCTCAGAAATGGAGTGTCTTTCATGGTTTTCAGCCTTTGCCTCTGGTTTCCTGATAATTTATACTTTGCTGTCCCTGGTAGGTGGCTGCTTCCACCTATGATGATCTTGATTTCCAAGGGTGCAGTGCCCAGTTCCAGCTGTGGCCTCCTAGTGCCCAGGTGGAGTGCAAACAGCTATGCCCATTGCTCTGATGCCTATGCAATATTAGAAAGGTAACAATCCTTTGAACAGGCAAAGTTCTTCATTCTGGTTACTGCTGTGGCGTGAAATGGAACTTTAACTACAAAGAGATAATCTCAATGTTTACTTATCTTACAAAAGCTTTCCCATGCTCCATGACCTGGTCCTCATCTCCATGCAGCTGGCCTGACACCAGATAACTACTAAAGTTCAGCTCCCTCACTGAAAATCAAGAATGTTCTTGGAGACTGGCTTTGAAGATGCCCACAATGACCTTAACTGCCAGCTTAACAAAAGAGGGCAAGTTTAAAGGCCCAAACCATCTTCTATCTTAAGGGAAATGGAGGAGGGCATAAATGGAAGCAGAACTTCTACTTTTCTTAAAGTGACCTGCCTCGATTCTCACACACTCAGGGCTCAGAAAATCCTGCCCTATATATCCATGTCCCTGAGCTAACAAGGTGCAAATGATGGAATTGGCCAAGTAGTTGAATTATTATTTAGACTAGTTTGTTTGTTATTCCCTGCACAAGATGTAACAGGGTTGAAATAACACCAGGGTGTTCAGCTTCTGCCTTATTTTATTTAATTTTGGTAATATAAATGTTCTCCCAAAAAATCAAGCATTGTGTTTTTTGTACGCTCTTGCAGAGTGTATTGTCTGGCTAGCTGTTAAATTTGCTGATACTGGTACATTATAAAGGAATAATCCAAGTGTCATCCTTAATGGATGCACAATGTTCTCACTACAAATTGGTTTGAGTTTTACCATTGTGTTCTACTCCTATATTGAGTTACATAACTGTTATATAGGGCTGAGCTTTTGAAGGAGTGGAAATTATGGACAGATTGCCAGTCCATTCCTATGTCTTTTACATTAAGAAAGGTCTTGAGATTCTGATCATGGATTCTGCAAAAATGTGGAACATACATTCAATCAAACTATTTTCTTATTGTTCAGGATAATTGGGGGAAGGCAAACCATAGTCACTTTTATATAATTGTTTCTCCCCACAGAGCTGTCCTTGAGATTTTCTTGAGGGTTATTATTTCATTTTCACTGTTGCTTTTTACTTTTGTTGAGGTCCTTTTTGAATCTCACTAACTTCTCCACTACCATCTTTTATTGGTGTTGATGGGGCATGGGGTATTTAGACTCGTACAGAAACAAAATTTAAAATAATTCATCAATATCCTGAATAACCATTAGCTGGTGAAAACACACAGGGGAAAGTGTTAGTTTCTCAATTTCCATTGCATTTAAATTGGTACAAAACAACAGGCATAAGTTAGCAGAAAAAGAAATCTTTCAACAAGTAACTAACATACACTTCTACACACAAGAAGCCATCACCTGGATGTTTTTTACATGGTCAAGAAATGTCAATGTTAAAATTTTGCCTATTTTTCTCTTAACACAGTCACTGCATCTCAAATAACACACAGAATTTGAGACACTTTGAGATGTGATATCAACATAAATACAAATCCTTATGAAATAAAACTGTTCAATGTTAAGTTATTCTATTGGTGCAGTGTTTAGTACAATAGCATCCATTACATTTTCCCCCATATATTAGGTCATGAACTTTTACAGTCTCAAACTAGACACTCCATTTTCATTTGCAAGGAATATTTGAGATTTCAATAGTTCCTGATACCCAAGTAGTTGCATATTCCTTTGTTGAAAAGTTTAAAACCACTCTTGCCCTTTGCAGACCCAGTCCACTGCCACCAGATTTACAGACACTTTTATCCTATTGCAGACAGTTATTTTGCTTTATAGCCTCTCTACCCTCTTTTCATCTCTTTGGTGCCCTTTGCACTCCCTCTTCCCATTGGCGCCTCATTTCTTCCCCATCACCTGCAAGCAGCAAATGTGAGCGAGAGCCAGCAACGATTGTATAGCAATTGTTCAGAGATTCAAACTGTTCTACATACAGCGTCACTTTTCTCTGAGTTTTCCTGGGTGTTTGAGTGGCTTAGGGAGAGAACTTGCCCATTGCCCCCATGTATTTTAAGCTTTGCCTGAAACATTCACGAGTCTCTTCTGAACCCTCTCTAATGCTATCACAGCCTTCCTGAGCTGTGGCGCCCAGAACTTATACCGTACTGCATTTAATGTGAAACCCTTGTTTTATACAAGTTTAACATAACAGCATACGTTATTAACTATTCTCTTGCCACCCTGTTATCTTCAATGATTTACACATCACGTATACACACAGGTCCTCCTGCAGTCTCATACCTTTTATAATTGTCCTCTTTGTTTTGGCACTACATTCTTTCTACGAAATGAATCCTTTCACATTTCTCTGCATTAAATTCCATGTGCAACGTGATTCCCATTCCATGTGCAACGTGTCTCCCCATTCCATGAACATTTTCATGTTCTTTTGAAGTTCTCTGCTATTCTCCTCTCAGTTCACAATACGTTCAAGTATTGTATTATTTGCAATGTTTAAATTTGTGCCGGTACACCAAAGTCTGGGTCATTAATATATAAATGCTAGCGTCCAAACAACAAACCTTGGAGAAACCTCATGATAAACCTTTCTCCTTTTTCCTGACATTCAGCCAATTTCATGGCTATATTGCCACTGGTTCTTTTATTTCATGAATCATAAAATTGAACACAAGTCTGATGTATGGCACTTCATGACTTTTCTGTAGTTCGTATGAAAAATATCAACAGCATTCCTCTCACCTTCAAGAAAAAATTTCCAAGCCAGGTAAACATGATTCCCTTTGACAAATTTGTGTGTTTTTCCTTAATTAAGGCTAATTTTACCAAGTGAAAACTAATTTTGTTCCAAATTATTGGTTCCAGAAATTTCTCAAAGTTTAAACTGACTAGCCTGTAGTTGCTGGGCTTATCTTTACATGCTTGATGGACAAGTATGCAACACTTACAATTCTCTAATCATTTGGAAGCATCCCTATGCCGTAGGAAGACCAGCACCTCTGTAATTGACTTCCCTCAGTAACCTTGGATGTATCTTATCCAGTACTGACCCCTTATGGGTTTTAAGGACAGCCCATCCAATGTCACGTCCATATTAATTTTAAACCCTTCAAGTGTCTGAACTACCTCTTCTTTCGTTGTGACAGGGGCAGTATCCTCTTCATGCAAAGTAGTAATTTAATGCTGTAGATGTGCACCCGACTTCTAGGCATAAATCTTTCTGCTCTCTAATTGGCATCTCTCCTCCTTTTAATATTTACGTGACTCTAGAAGACTTTGGGATTCCCTTTCTTCTGGGTGCAACCTTCTTATTTTGCTGCCTCTTTGCTTCCCTATTCTTTTTAAATTCCCTTCTGAACTTTCATGGATCTGGGAGCATAATCATAATGTTGATTTTACACAACCAAGATTTATTTTGAATCTAGACATAGGGACTTAAAATTTAAAAAAGTGACAATCAGAAATGTACATTTTAGCGAGATATGAATAAATTGTTCATTTGTGATATTTTAATGTATGAAATCTGAAAGCTGGAACAGTTTCTTTTTATAATGTTGTCTACATGCTTCTGATGTCAATTAAATTTAACCATGTATTATCCTGGGGTTAGGATATTTAAGATGACCTGACCTTTTAAAGTCAAAAGGCCTAGTTTCTATATGTAAAGGTGAGGACTGTATCTTAACCAGAATTCATCAATTTCTTGGCAGTTTGCAATGGATTTGTCATTGACAAATTGCAGCTGAAATAAATATAAAACTGTTTCTCTCAGGAGCAAAATGCAATGTCTGAGCACGTGAATAATTCTCCAACGGTACAACTCCTGGTAAGTCCTGCTTTATACAAACAGGAGCATTATATTGTATGCAATGTAGGCTCATCAGATACTACAGCATAAACCAAACAATTTCATTCATCAATAGTGGCTTCATGGACATTAACTCTCAATTATGGCACAGCCCAGTCTGAGAGTAAAAAGAACATGGCCAAGGTGTTGGAGACCATCTTCAGCAAAAGTGACAAGTGGGTAATCCTACTGAGCCTTTTCTTGAGGTGCTTTAGCCAATTTGATGCACTCTGCAGGATTTCAAGAAAAGGCTGAGTGCATCAGATGCATTCAGCAAAAATATATTTCCTGTCACATTAAAAAAGACCAAGGCCTGGAATTTCTGTTTAATTATGCAGTGGGTTATTTAAAGCATTTGTCAGAAATTACTGCAGGCAATACAAAGGACATGGAATTTTAAGTACAAAGTGCATTTAGCACAAATCAAATATCAGCAATCGTTGGACTAACATTAAAAAAGACATTATTGGTACAGGTTCCAGCCATAAAATTGGTCACATGACCAGGATTGTCTGATCTCCATTAGGACTTTCTGCTAGAGATAAAAGGTACTGCAGATGCTGGAGAATCCGAGATAACAAGCATGGGGCTGGATGAACACAGCAGGTCACAAAGGTGAGTGTAGGTAGGTGGGTAGGGAGGAGATAGGTCAGTCCAGGGAGTCTGAAATAAATAGGGAGAGCCTACGCTCACCTTTACTGGCTCCATCCCCGCCTCTTCGACTTGTCTGCCTCGTCTCCACCTATCCTCTCCTCCATCCATCCTCTATCCGCCTCCTCCTCTCTCCCTATTTATTTCAGAACCCGCTTCCCCTCCCCCATTTCTGATGAAGGGTTTAGGCCCGAAACGTCTAGTTTTCCTGCTCCTATGATGCTGCTTGACCTGCTGTGTTCATCCAGCCCCATGCTTGTTATCTCGGACTTTCTGCTAATTGTGTTCAATTTCCTGGTTTCAAGAAAGCTTCAAATATTAAGCTATATATTTTGGCTACAAGAATAAAATATTTTGTTTTACTTAAGTTTTCTAAAGTATTGATCACTCTACATTATCACATCAAGAAAGTAGTTTGTGTAAGTAGTTTTAAAGTCATTTCAGTGAAAAAAAATCACTATAACTATCTGTGATGAATTGGCATTGTGATTAAATTTTTTTTAATAATAAGCCCATTTTCAGATGTATTAATCAAACTTTACCAAATTACATGTTCAATCACCAACAAATATTTTTGTAGTAAATTTGTATTATTTTCTCCATTACATTTCGAAACAGTACCTGATTGCCATGGCTCAGGATGGATACTGTTTTGACAATATACAAATGAGACTTTTTAAAAGAAATTTGGAGGAGAAGATACACTTGTCAAAGTGGCTTTTACTCTAGGCACATTTTATCTGCAATCACTTATTGTGTTTAAGGAAAGACTCCATCCAAAACCCTTTCATGAAAGCCATTTACAATCCATTCCAATGCAGTAAATTTATGGTAAAGAATCTAGCAAACAGACTTTCTTATTTATCCATATTTGTTGGTTCAGTTACCTCATATGGGAAAACTATCCAGTACGATATCATTTTCCATATATCTCCACATGGCAAGAGGAGCATTATGGAGTATTCCTGTCGATGGCTCTATCTGGATGTAAATAGTAACACAGGACTGTGCTTGTAACACTCACCATCATCATGTTCCATGTAACATTGCAGCAAATTCTGCTATAAAGGAAGACACATTATGCCTCTACAAGACCGAACAGCTTAAGAACATTCAGCCCATTGATTCTGCTCAGTCAATCATAGCTAATCTGACAATCCTCATCTTTGCTTTCTTGCTTTTTCCCAATAATAATTGATTCCTTTACTAATTAGAAATCTATCTCAGTCTCGAATACACTTAATTACCCAACCAGCTCAACAGCCCTCTGCAGGGAAAAAAAATCCACAGATTCACTAATGCCTGAGAGAAGATATTTCTCCTTATTTATATCCTAACTGAGCAACCCCTTAGTCTGAGATTATGCCCTCTGGTCCTAGACTTTTGCACGACCGGAAACAACCTCTCAGCATCTGGCCTGTTAAGTCAACTAGGAATCTTGTACCTTTCAGAAAGTGCCCTATTCCTATTCTTCTATATTAGAATGAGTTCAGGCCCAACCTACCCAATCTATCTTCATATGACTGTCCCTCCATACCGGGTATCAACCAAGTGAATCTTCCCTGGACTACCTCCAATGCCAGTGTATTTCTCCTTGGAGAAAGGGCCCAAAACGGTTCACAGTATTCTATCTGTGGTCTGACTAGTTCCAATTTGCAATTTAATTTGTCAAAGAAATTAAAGCACTCCTGCAATGATTAGACCCTTTAGGTAATCATTAATCAGTTGGATCTAAACAAATCAATAAGTTCCTTTTTAAGTCTTTCATGGTTGTGGGCATTGCTGGTAAGCCTGATACTTGTGCATGTTATCACCCTTGAACTGAAAAGCTTGTTATGCCATTTCAGACGGCAGTAAAGAGTCAACAACAATGCAATGTGCAAGGATCCAAAAGCTACAATGACTAGATTGTTTTTAAAAAAAATCTCATTGAGGACAAAGCAATTGAGGACACTAACAGGTTTTCAGTTATCCGTTGCTGTAGCTAGATCATACAGTATATTTGGACATTATAAAATGTATTTTAGCTAAATTTCATCCCAATTTTTAATCTTGTTCAAACAGATTATTTTTTGAATCTTACAGAACATATTCTTATGACGTAAACATAAAAAATTTAATGAGTTGTGCAGATGTTTTAAAATAACAACATCATGAATGTAATGCATTATCTAGCTCCACACACTCTTAAGTCTGATCAGGGTGTCGCTGGCTGGGCCAGCATTATTGACCATCCCTAGCTGCCCTTGAGAAGGTGGTGGTGAGCTGCCTTCTTGAACCGTTGCAGTCCACCTGCTGTGAGTTGACCCGCATGCCTTAGGGAGGGAATTCCAGGGTTTTGACACAGCAACAGTGAAGGAATGGCAATATACTTCCACTTCAGGATGATAAGTAGCTTGGAGGGGAACTTGAAGGTGGTGGCATTCCCATATATCTGCTGCCCTTGTCCTTCTAGATGGGTTTAGAAGGTGCTGTCTGAGGATCTTTGAATTTCTGCAGTGCATCTTGTACATAGTAGCAGCAGTGTGTCCTGAGCGTTAGTGGTGGAGGGAGTGGATGCTTGTGGATGTAACACCAATCAAGTGGGCTGCTTTGTCCTGGATGGTGTCAAGCTTCTTACATGATGTTGGGCCTGCACTCATCCAGTCAAATGGGGAGTATTTCATCATACTCCTGACTTGTGCCTTGTAGATGGTGGACAGGCTTTGAGGAGTCAGGAGGTGAGTTACTCGCTGCAGTATTCATAGCTACTGGCCTGCTCTTGTAGCCACTGTGTTTATGTGGTGAGTCCAGTTGAGTTTCTGGTCAATGGTAACCCCCAAAATGTTGATACTGCGGGAGTCAGTGATGGTAACACCGTTGAATTACAGGGGGTGGTGGTTAGATTAAACATCACATATAAGAGACATATCCTGGCATTTGTGTGGTACGAACGATACTTGCCACTTGTCAGCCTAAGCCTGGATATTGTCCAGGTCTTGTTGCAAGTGAACATGGACAGCTTCAGTATCTGAGGAGTCACAAATGGTGCTGAACATTGTGCAATCATCAGGGAACATCCCCACTTCTGACCTAATGATGGAGGGAAGGTAATTGATAAAGCAGCTGAAGACGGTTGGGCCAAGCACATTACCCTGAGGAACTCCTGTAGAGATGTCCTGGAGCTGACATGATTGACCTTCAACAACCATGACTGTCTTCCTATGTGTCAGGTATGACTCCAACCACCGGAGCATTTTTCCCCTGCTACTCATCAATTCCAGTTTTGCTAGGGCTCCTTGATGCCACACCCAGTCGAATGCAGTCTTGATATCAAGGGCTGTCACACTCACCTCACCTCTGGAATTCAACTCTTTTGTCCATATTTGAACCAAGGCTGTAATGAGGTCAGGAGCTGAGTGGCCCTGGAGTAACCCAAACTGGGCGTCACTGATCAGGTTAATGTTGAGCAGGTGCTGCTTGATAGTACTGTTTATGACACCTTCCATCACTTTACTGATGATCGAGAAGAGACTGATGGGGTGATAATTGGCCAGGTTGGATTTGTCCTGCTTCTTACGCACAGGACATACTTGGGCAACATTCCACCTTGTCGGGTAGATCCCAGTGTTGTAACTGACTGGAACAGCTTGGCTAGGGGAGGGAAAGTTCTGGAGCACAAGTCTTCAGTACTATTGCCAAAATGTTGTCAGGGCCTGTAGCCTTTCCAATATCTAGTGTCTCCAACCATTTCTTGATACCACATGGAGTGAATCGAATTGGCTGGAGCCTGGTATCTGTGATGCTCGGGACCACTGGAGGAGGCTGAGATTGATACTTCTGGCTGAAGATAGCTGTGAATGCTTCAGCCTTTTTTTTTGCATTAATGTGCTGGGCTGTTCCATCATTGAGGATGGGGATATTTGTGGAGCGTCCTCCTTCAGTGAGTTGTTTGATTGTCCACCATCATTCACAACTGGATGTAGCAGGACTGGCAGAGCTTAGATCTGATCTGTTGGTTGTGGGATCATTTAGCTCTGTCTATCACTTGCTGCTTATTCTGTTTGGCATGCAAGTAGTCCTCTTTGGTGGCTTCACCAGGTTGACATATCATCTTCAGGTATCCCTGGCGCTGCTCCTGGCATGCCCTCCTGCATTCTCCATTGAACCAGAGTTCATCCCCTGGCTTGATGGTAATGGTTGATTCGGGGATATTCCAGGCTATGAGATTACAGATTGTGTTGGAGTACAATCTGCTGCTGTTGATGGCCCACAGCCCCTCGTGGATGCCCTGTCTTGAGTTGCTAGATCTGTTTGAAGTCTGTTGCATTTAGCACGGTGATAGTGTCACACAACACGATGGAGGTTACTCTCGATGTGAAGGCGGGACTTCGTCTCCACAAGGACTGTGCGATGGTCACTTTCACCGATACTGTCATGGACAGATGCAACTGCAGCTGGTAGATTGATAAGGATGAGGTCAAGTATGTTTTTCCCTTTTGTTGCTTCCCTCACCACCTGCCGCAGACCCAGTCTAGTAGCTATGTCCATTAGAAGCCGAGCAACTCGATTAGTAGTACTGCTGCTGAGCCACTCTGGGCGGTGGACATTGAAATCCCCAGAGTACATTTTGCGCCCTTGCCATCCTCAGTGCTTCCAAGTGTTGTTCAACATGGAGGGAGCTGATTCATCAGCTGAGGGAGGACAGTATGTGGTAATCAGCAGGGCGTTTCCTTGCCCCTGTTTAACCTTAAGCCGAGAGACTTCATGGGGTCCGGAGTCAATGCTGAGGACTCCCAGGGCAACACCCTCCCAACTGTATCCCACTGTGATCCTCCCACCTCTGCTGGGTTGGTTCTGCCAGTGGGACAGGACATATCCAGGGCTGGTGATGGGGGTGTCTGGGGCATTGTCTGTAAGGTATGACTCTGTGAGTATGACTCTCAGGCTGTTGCTTGACTAGACTGTGAGACAGCTCTCTCAATTTTGGAACTCGCCCACAGATGTTGTGAGGAGGACTTTGCAGGGTCGGCAGGGCTGTCTCTTCCATTGTCTTTTCCGGTGCCTAGGTCAATGCCAGGTGATCCATCTGGTTTCATTTCATTGAGACTATGTAGTGAATGATACAACTGAATAGCTTTCTCAGCCATTTCAGAGGGCAGCTGAAAGTCAACCACATTGCTGTGGGTCTGGAGTCACATGTAGGCCAGACCAGGTGAAGATGGTGTCCTTCTTCCCTGAAGAAGGTTTTTCCGACAATCGGCAATAATTTAATGGTGATCACTAGATTCTTAATTCCAGATTGTTATTTTATTGAATACAAATTCCACCATATGCCTTGGCAGGATTCAAACTTGGGTCCTCAGAACATTAGCGGAGTTTCTGGATTAATAGTCCAGCGATAATACCACTAGGCCATCACTTACACCACTACGTAGAACCGAGATGAATTCTGGTGTGCAGATAAAATACTTATGGACAAGAAATCTCATTTGAAGTTGGATTCAGGGATCTCTGACTCAATGCCATGGAACCAGAATAGCCCTAACAACCTTCCATTCAACTTCAGGGTGAGGGAGACATTCAAATCAGAATAACAGGACATGTGCAGGCTACATTTCGCTACAATGGGAGAGAGGTCACTTTGTATGTTATTCATCATCACCACTTTTGTATTTAACAGGTATGCTTGTGTGGCTTTGAATCTTACTTATTCTGCAGGTAAAGCATCAGCCAGTGTTGGAAGCTCTGTACAATGAGCAATTGTAGATGCACTAACAGAGCTGTGAAGTTCTTCATAGGAAGTGAACGTGCTTCTTTCTTTTCTAGCCAGCATTTTAACCTATCCACAGTATGCATCGCATGGAATAGTGTGGTACAAATATTTCCACCGGGCATATGTGCAAGAAGCTGTGTCATGACCACATCAAATCACATGGAATAGGTCCCAAGTGTGCAGGCTTCAACAGAAGTCTTCTCTTACCATTAATTTATAATTAATAAATGCTATCATCGTTCATTAACATAGGTGTGAACTGCCTCCTTTCACAACCCTAACCTGATTATATTATGATACTGTGAATGGAAATCTTCTCACACAGCAATCTGTAGCTGAGATCATGTAGAGCTGTTGGGTAGAATCCTCAAATTTATCCAAAACTCTAATTAATTGTGAAACTTTTAATGGTGTTAACAAAGTAAACTGCCACCTCTCAGTCTGGCCTGACTTTTGGCCTGGGGAGATAGTGGAAAATTGGTGCCCCTGCTAATGCTGAAATACTGCCACCTTCTGAACTCTAGCCCCATATGTCACCAGCATTGTCACAAGGTCAAATTTATTTTCCAGAGCTTTCCCAAACATTGCATTAAGAGAAATTCAGTGATTGTGAAGGGCTTCAATATTTCAAATAATTCTAAAATTGAGCACCTTTCTCACCCACTTTTTGTTGTTGTGTTGAATCAATGCTTCCTGATAAGGTTACAGCAAAGCCAAACAATCATTCTTGACCAATGATTGTTTCATCTATGAATTGCAGACAATTCCAAGCTGCAGTTTGACTAAAATGGATTGTTGTTTATGACCATTGTGTGTACTTATTCATAGTGTTGACTATAACAGCAAACAAACAGAGTAAACTTACTTGAATTAAACAAGAAATTTGTTTCCTGCTTTAGACTGAAAATCACAGCTGGTTACTGTGTCCCAAGAATACAAGGAAGTGAAACAATAGGTGCAAAACAAAGCCAGATTTAATTTACTTTTATTCAACTGGAGCTTGGTTTCACTCATACAAATAGATCAAAGTCAACCAACATTCTAGAAATGAACTGATTATGGTATAATTTCATGGCAGCAAATGATTGAATCACGTTGACAGCTTTTGCAAAGTAAGCAAGAGGGAAAAGATAATGTGCCAGCCTGGTAAAAAGAAGGTAAAGACATTGAAATACCTGGTCGTGAAATGGAGCCTATGAACAAATGCTGGACTAATGCTGCATTCAACCCTCGTTTTTACTTATTCTGCAGGTTCAAACATTAGCTTGGCTGGATGGAAGGATACTGACTGTCACTAGTTCTGGTTGTTTTGTGAGTCAGCTTCACTCAGCTACCTCAATTGAGAATGGTCCACTATACTGAAATAGTTCTCTTCTCATTCAAAACATGCATGAAACAATATTCTTTCAGTTTCAAATAGTTATTGCTTTTTCATATCAATATAGAACATTATAAAGTTCAAGTTATCCACCACTCCAGCAACCGGATAGTTCCATCAACTGGAGACTCTGGTATTCCCCGTAACCAAGGCTTTACTGCTACTATATAAAAAATACCAGGGTTGTCAGTCTGAGGTGATAGTGAAAGAACTGGCTGGAAGTTGAAGTATTTTATTCCCTGAGTTTTTACAGTATTAACAGCCAACGCCAAGGAGGCAGTAAGCCTCTGCAAGCTGTAGTAGACAGCAAATAATATTTCAAATGATGCCTGTCATCACAAACTGCAACGGGTCGACCAGATTTTTGATTTACCAACACTGCCTTATATCCCGGTACCTGCCGATAATGTTAATTTTAACTTTTGTCTATTTTTGCAGGATGGCAACGGTGATCACTTCCCATAATTACAATGATTTACTTTCACTAACTTACACCTTTATTCAAATTTCCTACTAGGAATCAATAGCTCATAAACAAAATAGATTTTCTGTCAATCACACAATGTCTGCCGGTATCTTGCAATAAGTGATGTCAACTAGTATTACTGGAACATTTTAGGTGTTGGAAGAATAAATTAACAATATGTTTGGCTAATAATGTCAAATACTTCTGAAAATGCAATGCAAGTTTCACTTTTTTGTGGATGATAATAAGGTGATAAAGAAACTGCCTGGAAAGATGATGGGGATTAAGGCACCTTGGTATTCAAACAAACAGATACTATAAAAGGGAACATAATGTTTTGGTAGGATTAGATCAAATGAAATGGAATCATCAAATCAAATGTATCTAGTGATCTAGTAGAATACAGAGAATTGATGTGACAGAAACAAAATTATTTGAAGTAAGTCATTACTTTCCTGGATAAGTCAAACAACAAAATACAGACACTGCAGCCCCTGAATCTAATTTAGCTCCTGTTGAAGAGTCATGCAGGTAGAAGCCGCAGCAAATGGCAATCTCTCCAGTCCTCTGCTGTGAGAGTCTGAGAGATTTGGACTCCAAGGTTTCATAAGAATTGACCTCATTCAAACTCCTTCCCAAAAGCAACGGGAAGTGGTAGCTACTTAGGAAGCAGGAGCTTAATTTTGAGCAATAGGTTCTTTTTAAAAAAAATCCTTAGAAGTTTGTAGCACTCAACTTTTCAATTGTCGTCAGAAGTTATGCATCATTCTATATTGTTAAATCAATTCAAAAAGGCTCAGGGTGAATATTTAATTTGACAAAATATCCATTTCCGTTTCCGCACATTTGAATATAATTTCCAGCTGGGAACAGTGCTAGTGCATGTTCTCTAATAAAGCAAGATGGTTCTAAGTCTTACAGAAATAAAGTAAGAAGAATAAATAAGGATCAAATATTTCATCATCTGTAAAACTGTTTACTAC
The DNA here is from genome assembly GCA_024137785.1 of Ginglymostoma cirratum. NCBI lineage: Eukaryota > Metazoa > Chordata > Chondrichthyes > Orectolobiformes > Ginglymostomatidae > Ginglymostoma > Ginglymostoma cirratum. The sequence continues at coordinate 29,129,847 of JAHRHZ010000133.1, read as the reverse complement.
GCCAATCATTACATCAAAAGTACTACAATGGAGTTTTGCAAGGAATTTTAAATATATTTAAACATTTTTCTCAATATTTTATTAACAACTTCATCATAACTACTATCAATTTGCATTTTCCTTCCCTTCCAGTGTATTTCCAGTTTTTACCATTGCCCACATCTCATTAGTGAGTTTTTTTCAGTTTTGGTAATGATCAAAACATCTGTTGGTTGCAACTGTCATGCAGGAAAAATTGCAAACAGGTTTGTCTTTCATAAACTGGCAAATATTCAATGGGATAAAGCCATAACTCGGAAGTACTCAAACAATTGTAGTTTCACAACAAATATGTAGAGTTGAAAACTGGCATAAGGAATCTTAAGAGATTAATTCTTGTAGCTTGGGCTTTGCATCAAAAGACTTACGAATCAATTTTACCTTGTTATGCAAGACAAAGATGGGAGTAAAATAGTGGTATTGGGTTTACTGCTCCTCTCTCTCCATGCTCCATAAACCTCATGAGTTTTGGGGATTGTCTTAAGCAAGCATAGGGCCTAGGAATATGTTAAAGGTTGAGATCCTGTGATCCTGTTGGGATCTCAATACAATTTCAACATTGGACCACACAAGTTGCACACAGACCAGGAAGGCTAGGAGCAGACAGGAGGTAAGCCATTAGAGACCCAAAAAGGTTAATGGTCTCCAAGTTCTTTGGATTCCCATGTGACCCATGAGTAGGAATGGTCCTCCTCTTCCACAAAAAGATGCTGTCCTCCCCTTCCTTGGTGCTCCCTGAACACACAAGGTTGAATCTTTTGGTTTTCTTTTGGCTAAGCCTAAATTGTGTTGAGTTTTTTGAAGGGCTTTCACTGAGAGTCCCGGTGAGATTTCTTGCAGTATATTACCAAGTGTGCCTCATCAATTACCTATCCCACCCCATGGTGGGACGTTGAATGTCTTCAAGGCAGAGATTGATAAATTCTTGATCTCTCAAGGAATCAAGGGCTATGGGGAGAGTGCGGGTAAGTGGAGTTGAAATGTCCATCAGCCATGATTAAATGGCGGAGTGGACTCGATGGGCCGAATGGCCTTACTTCCACTCCTATGTCTTCTGGTCTTATGGCATCCCTTTTGTCCAAATAAAGTCTTATCTTACCACACATACATTTACAGCTCACCACTCAGCGGATATCCACCAAAAGACTGGCATCCTGTACACCTGTGCCATCTTTGAAATGTCACTGTGCACCTGGGCAATCGTTGGCAATCCAGCATTGCCGCTGACTAGCAACGTCATGGCACAACACCCACAAAGCCTTGCTGCTCATGGCACATAGCCAGCATGGCTGACATTCCCTCACACATACAATCCCATTCTCTCAGTAAGACAAAGTGATTATTGCTACAGAAATTGTGTAAATAAAACAGGGGCCTGAGGGATCCTTTACATGTCCAAATGCATGAGTTAGTCCTGAGTTGCATTGATTCCTAAATCATTCCAGTAAGTGTTTTTTTTGTCCTGTCAGTCACCACAATTTCAATTGCTGCACTTTCACAATGGGAGTTTGCACAAGAAATAATTCATAGCTTCTACCGTAATATATATTAGGTACCAGATAACAAGAATAATGGATGTTGTGCCATTTTAATACATCACAATGTTCCTATACATTAAAGACAATTCAAAAACCTGCTTGGGATACTGAAGACTATTTGTCCTTTTTGAATGATTGAAATCCATTGCCCTCTAGGCTAATGTAAAATGTCAATAATATATCTGCCTGTAGTCAAATAATCAATTTGAAACTTCTCATTATCTGGGAACACTCATCGTAATCAATCAAGACATCGTCCGATAAATTGCACGAAACTAGTAACCATAGTTAGCATAGACAAATGCAACTAAAGCACACTGTGTAGGTTTAAGACTAGAGTATTCATTAAGCAATTGTTCCAGTATCGAGGGCACCCAGATGATTGTTACATGTCAATTTGTTCTAAAATCTGTTACGTCTGAACTTTGAAATTGAAATTATCCTTAAATTTGACAGTAATACTCCTCACAAATTACTTCTCGTTGTTCAAAGAGTAATTTACAGTCTGTTAGCTCCAACAAAATGTCCTTGACCTGAAACATTTACCCTGTTTCTCTTTCCACAGATGCTGTCAGAACTGCTGAGTATTTCCAGTGTTTTAATGCTTCCAGCATCCTTAACATTTTAGCTTTGTTGCAAAAGTTGAACAGTTTATTTTCACAGTGCCACTGGTCTAAACAAATTTGTCACAGTTTTCAAAACACCATTACATTTACATATGCATTTTGGAAGTTACAAAATTGAGAAAAATTAAAATGTGTTCATTTTCTGTTGAAGTTTGGAAGTTCTAGAAGCACTTAACATCAACAATTTCAAATGTTCACTGTTTAGGATAAACTAATATTTAAAAGACTGTAACATAAGGACATAAGAAATAAGAGCTGAAGTCAGGCACTGGCTGCTCAATCCTTCAAGTCCACAATTAACAACCAGACCTTGATTAAGCTCCTTCCTCACTATCCTCATATTCCTTAATTACCAACGTACCCACGAATCAATAACAGAGCATATTTTGGACCGTGGGGTTGGGGGGGTGGGGGAAGGGTTTAGGGGTGCCCTGTACTCTAGACTGCACGTAAAGGGGAAGCAGTCTTGTATCATCACTCCAAAAAAGCCACTTAAGAATTTTATAATTTCAACTAAATACTATATTTTTCCCTTTTAATCTCCAGTAGTATGAGTCATTCCCATCATAAACTATTGTCCCTTCATCCAGGCAGTATTCCAGTGAAAGTCTGTTGCACTTCCTTCTTAGGCACTTTGTATGTGATATAAAACTGTACTCTCAGTGTACCCTCACCAATGTCTTGTACTGAGATCTTTCTATTCTTGTTTACCAATGTTCATACAAATGCTAACAGTGTTTGCCTCTTTAAATTCTTGCTGTATCTGCATCTAGCTGTCTATGAGCAATCTAAATGGACATCTAGGTCACTCTGAATGCTAAGATGTCCCAGACTCTCACCATTCAAAAAAATGACGCTTTTCCATTTCTCTACCAACATGAATAGATAAACGGAAACCAGTTGCTGTGCCATACTTAGATTTCCCAAAGACCTATGTCAAATTGCATAGCAATCTTTGAATAAAAATATTTTATTGAGGCAGGGCCAATCTGAATGGGGTAGGAAGAAATGTGGCTCATTGAAACAAATGATAGGCAGGCAAAACTTTAAAGGCAGCCCTATCATTTTTTAAAAAGGAGATGATTTGGGTACAATAGTGCTGCCTTTAAAGAGGAGACGGTTTAGATACAGTTATAGGCAGGACGACCAAAGCCAGAGATCCTGGATGGTGAATAGATAGAGAATAGGATGAAGTAGAATTAGGGTGCTCATAACGGATGTTAAGCTGTGAAGTGAAGCTACATATTGAAAACTTAAAGAAGTGAAGAAGAAAATAGGAGAGGCCTGAATTCCATACAATACTGACTACTGCAATTTAAGAAAGATGGAAATCATTGGAGAGAGTGCAGGAAGGATTCACACAAATGGTTACAGACCTGATGGACTTCAGTACTGAAGATAGGGAGGAGAATCAATGTTACAGCCCGGAAGGACAGCATTCAGCCCAGCATGCCTGCACTTGAGAAGATGGAACTGTTTTGATGGAACTATTAAAATCATGAAGAATATGAATGGAGTAGAAAGGGAGAAACTGTTCTCACTCATTAACAGACCGAGTGTGAGAGGGCACATATCTGAATTAGCAAAAGAAGCAAACTGATATGAGGAAAAACCTTTTTCCACACTGAGTAATTAAAGTACCTGTACTGCCTGACAGAATGGCAGAAGTAGGTTCAGTGGAGGCAATCAAAAACCAATTATTTTGTTATTTGAAAAAAAGGAATGTACAAAGTAATGGGGAAGTAATGAGGGGTTGGCTCAAGCTGAATTCCTCAATTGGAGAGACTGTGTAGACACAGTGGGGCTGAATGGCCTCCTTTTGCACTGTGGCAATTCTGTGATTCTCTAAGAAAGAGAATATAGGAAGAGACTGACAGCTAATATTAAACAGATGTAGGCATATAAATAGAAGTGTGACGAGAGAAGGAGTGGAGCTGATTAGGGGTCTAAAAGTGGATCAACACAAGCGGCGGAGGGCAGTTTTAAAGGTCTAAACAAATACACCAAATTGTTTTTGAAGATGTTGTCACAGGCACAGTGAAAGAGGAAACAGTTGAGGAAATTGATGGCTTAGAAATGATAAAGATGAGGTAATAGGAAGGCTGGCAGTTGTTACAAATGCAAGGTTTAACAAGATGGTTCATTTTGGAATACATTTTTAAATACAAGTTTAGAGGCAAGTATAAAGAGAAAGAATAGAGAAAGTGCAGATTATAGTAGCTTCTGCCCCAAAACAGAATAATAACATCATTGTTCATAGGTCACAGTATACAAGGGTTCTGAGGAAGGGTCATGAAACTTGAAACATTTACCCTGCTGCCAGGTCTGCTGAGTTTGTCCAGCAATTTCTGTTTTTCTAACATGAATGTTAATCTCTGTAGAACCATGACGTTACAAACAAATGAAAAAGCAGAAGTAAATCATTTGGCCCCTTAAGCCTGTTCCATTATTCAAAGGGATCATTACTGATTTGCTTGAGTTTTGAATTCTCCCTTAAATGAAGAGATCAAAATTCCACACAGAATTTGAGATGTGGTCTCTCTGATATCCTTTATAATTAAATCATAACATCATCAGTTTTATGTTCAATTCCTCTTGTCATAAAGAATAGCATCTCATTATCCATCTTGAATACCTACTGTATCTGCAGATGAACATTCTGTCACTTCATAGAATCGCTACAGCGTGGAAGCAGGCCATTTGGCCCATCAATCCCACACTGACTCTCTGAAGAGCTTCCCATCCAGACCCATGTATCTACCTCATTCCTGTAACCCTGCATTTCCCATGGCTAATCCACCCAGCCTGCATCTCCCTGGGCACTATGGGCAATTTACCATGGCCAATCCACCTAATCTGCATATCTTTGGACTGTGAGAGGAAACCCGAGCACCTGGTGCAAACCACGCAGATACGGGTAAACATGCAAACGCTACATAGACATTCTCCCGAGGCTACAACAAAACCCAGGTCCCTGGAGATGTGAGGCAGCAATGCTAACCACTGAGCCATTTATGCCAGAATGAACACTAAATCTCTTTGCACCTTGGAATTCTGCAGTCATTCTCCAGTTTATTCATACCCTGCTTTTTCATTCATGCTGCAAAAGTAAACAACTTCACACTTTCCCATATTGTACACCATCTGCCAGAACATACCTATCTGCAACCTCCTTATGTCCTTTACACAGCATACTTTCTGATCTATTTTGGTGTCATCTGCAAATTTAGTTACCATCTTTTGTTTCCCACAACAACACCAATGATGTAAATTGTAAAAGGTTGAAGCCCCAGCAGAGACTCTTGTAGGGTCACATGCTGCCAACCAGACAATGGCCCATTTATGTCTACTTTCTGTTTACTGCCAGCTAAGCCGATTTATGCATTAGAGCTTTAATTTGCTCCAATCAGCGAATAACATACCTGAAACAAAAAAAACAAGAAGGAGACATACAGAGAGGGAGACCAACAGAGAGACAGAGAAACAGACAGAGAGACTCTGACAGATGGAGAATGAGACGGAGAGCATAAGGAAGAGAGCGAGCAAGGGATAGAAAAAGTGATGGGTAGTGACAACAAGGGACAGAGAGAGAGAGAGAGAGAAAGAGAGAGCAAAGGCATCTGTAATGAGCAGAGGAGAAATAACTATTACTTTTTAGCTACCAGGAGGATATTCTGGGGTAAGTTGCTCCTGTGAATAAAGAGAAAGACCCCACAAAGATTTAGAACCACTGGAAGATGCACTCTGGCAAGATTGAGAGAAGGAAGTGAACTTTGTTCCTGGAATATAGTTCAAAAATTCTTAGAAAACAGAGAGATAAGACCTTCCACATATATTGGATATTATGGCTCAATGGAACAGGAAGAAGCAACCCCTAGTAGGAGTAATTTTGGACTGATTCCTTTCATGACTGCTACTCTGCACAGAGTATGCTATACACATATGTATCAGTGTAGGGTTATTGATCACATTAAGTATCTAGGTAGTGTGGGAGGACTGGAGAACTGCCTCTATTATATCCTGTTATCATTGTTGTTGCCAGTCTCATGTCTCATGAGGTGATAGTTTGTGCTGTGGTGGTACACTTTGCTTTCGAGCCTTTCTTTGAGATAGCGGTTTCTTCAACATTTGCTGCAAAGAAAGACAATGGGTTGAGAAGATACAGGATGCATTGGTCTTTGTTTTCCGTGGAGTCTCTTCTGAATCAGCTCAGCTTATTGTTATCCAATACTCTGCCAATGCCCCTCCAACCAGTCAGCCTCCTGAGCTCATGGCCATTGGCAATTGTCTCCCAGTTGCTAATGTCAATGTCAACCATTTTCATATTACCCTGGTGATCATGGAGCAGAGATATGGACACACAGCCTAGTGATCAGTTCACTGTACAGAAAGTCTTCATCTGGCGGGCCTAGTAAAACCAGTGCAGACCTTATCAGTGACGTATGCTGATAGAATTAGCATGCACCAGAATATCTGACTTGGTGACCATGTCATTAGAGATACTGAGGAGACATCAAAGACAGCAAGTTTGGAAATTGTTCAGTCTTTCTGAATGGCAGCACGGTGGCTCAGTGGTTAGCACTGCTGCCTCACAGCACCAGGGACCTGAGTTTGATTCAGCCTCGGATGACTGTCCGTGTGGAATTTGCACATTCTTCCTGCATCTGCTTCAGTTTCCTCTCATAGTCCAAAGATGTGCAGGTTGGGTGAATTAGCCATGGGAAATGCAGGGTTACTGGGATAGAGTCAGAAGTCGTGTAACACCAGATTATAGTCCAACAGGTTTTGGAGCGTTGCTCCTTCACCAGGTGCAGTGCTCCGGAAGCTTATGATTCAAATAAGCATAACCTGGTGTCATGTGACTTCAAACTTTGTCCACCCCAATCCAACACCAGCACCTCCACATCATTACTGGGATAGGGTAGGGGGTTGAGTCTGGGTGGGCTACTGTTTGGATGGTCGGTGTGGACTTGATGGGCTGAATGGCCTGCTTCCACACTGTGGGGATTCTATGATTTCCTCCTGCCTAAATGATCTTTTCTGTGTGTCACCATTATTGAGAAGTGCCTTGAGGATGAAGCCTTGGTAGATTCGCAGTTTGGCATTTTCATTCAAGTTTCTGATGTCCCACATGCTCTTATTAAGCTTGCACATAAAAGTTGTAGCTATTGTGATGTGTGTGTTGATTTCAGCATCAGATGACAGATTACTGGTGATAGCGAAGCCTTGAAATGTGAAGCTATCAACAACTTCAAACTTCTCAAAGTTTAAAAGCCGGTAATTTTCTGGTAACACCCTGGACTGAGACATCTCTCTTCTTGATGCTGATGGTCAAAACAGCTCTTTGCAAATGTGAGAGAGGCTGCCCGTTTGTGACTGAATGTGTTCCTTGGTATGGAATACCAGGATGATATTATTAACATCAGGCAATATTCTAACAAAGACTATACATAATATGTCTTGGAACTCAGTCTGTAACACTTTCTGTCAGCACCTACAAGAGTAACCTTTTTCACTTATAATATTAAAATCATCACAGCTGGATGGTCTACATTATTCCATTACCTTTTAGAAAACAACTTCTATCTTATTCACACACACGATAAAAGCAAGTTGGAGGCTGCAAGAATGCTTGAAATAGGCCACATTTCTTGGAATTGTGTAGGACAGCATCTAATTCCAGCGCACAGATTGTTTATTCCAGATTGAGAAATCATTTTAGAAGGCACATATGACTCTGTGACTCTATGAGTTTCTAGGTTTTAAAAATAGATGCGCTGAGTATAAAAACAAAGCTGTAATGGCAAACCTACAGAAAACACTTGTAGAGCCTCAGTTGTGTGATTATTTCTAATTCTGGGCACAAAATTTAAGGAGACTGTGAAGGGTGCAGAAAAGATTTCTGAAAATTATTCCATGGCTGAGGGACTTCAGTTATGTGGTATGTCTCATTGAAGAAGAAAAGGTCAAGAGGAGATTTAATAGACAAGTTCAACTCATGAGGTGTCTGGGCAGAGTAGTCGATGAAAAACTGTTCCATTTGTTGGCAAGATGGAGAGTGAAGAACGCCAAATTAAGGTAAATCGTAAAAGAGCCAAATATGAATGTTTTTTTAAAACTGCTTTATGCTCCAAGTCATTAGAATCTGGAATTGCCTGAGTGAGTGGTGGAGGTGAATTAAAGCACAACAATCAAAACGGATTTGATTAATTATCTGAATGGTAACAAGTTGCAAGGTTGTGGAGAAAAGACAGGGGAATGCCACTTGCGGAGAGCCGGCAGGGGCATGACGGGCCAGATGGCAGACATCACTGCTGCAGCTGCATTCAGAAGTTTCCACCAAACAAGTTATAGCAAGTCTTTATTTAACGTTTCCCTAATTACATTTTTTTCTTTAACATCATATAGTTAATGGATCCTGTAAACTCATAAAGTGAAACCAGATTCATTTTAATGGTGTTTCTCTTGTAACTCACAGCATCCTCTATACTGAAGCTGTGTGACTTACAGCCATCCCCATGGCATTTCCAATACTTGAGGCCTGACCCCCTTCCCCAATGACATGCAAGAGTTCTGATGCGACTGGTAGCAGTGAGGGGCAAGAGCAGTGATGACAGTTGTTTTAAAAAAACGTTATTGATCATAACAGCTTCAGGGCTTCAGCAGCAACTCTACAGCTGGAGGCATTGAGTGAGGGAGTTCCAGTGAATTGTAGCATGTTGGCTAAAGGAGCAGCCACTGTAAATGGAACAGGAGATGAGATCATAGAATCTATTGAAAAAGAAAGGGGCCATTCTGTATAAGAAAGTTGTATTCTTCAATCTATTTTATTCCAAAAGCAATGCCATTTAACAAAGTACAAGTTTAGCAATGTAATGTGTTTCGGTTTATAGGGTATAATGTCTTAGTGTTTCCTTTCTAAAAAGGTCCAACAAAACCTAAGTTTTTAAAATTTTTACATTGTTCTTATGGGTGTCTATATTTTATTCTAAATGAGGAGTTAACGTTATGCTAAATGGTGATTAAAAAAAAAACCTGAGAGAGAAATTAAACACTTTCAGAAACCAAGGTTGGTCAAAATATATGCTCTTTATCAGTTAATCCAACATTCAAAGAAAAGCTCCAGATACTGGACACAGTCCGAGTTACTTACTTCAGCCAGAGCTTCAGTACAACTGATGATGTCAGCTGTAATATCTTCTGGAGCTACCAACAGAAACAATTTTTACCAGGTTCCAACTCATTATCCAGTAACACAGAATTAGAATGAAAATGTGCAGTCATCAGGCTAAAAAGAAATTGGAGGTCAATTGTGATTTATCAACAGTTAACAACCTGCTGACCTTGGTTAAATAGGCTCACGCATGAATAACTGCCTCTTGGGAGAAGAAGCTGAATACAAATACGATCAAACAATGACAAGATCTTCTAACACAAGGAACAAAAGGAAAAATGACTCATTACTATCTGAGGTAGCATTGTGACACTTCACAGAAACGATAACATGGCAGTTAAACGTTTTGTAACATTTTATTTAATTGCTTTCCTTTCATAAAATAAACAACCAACAAAGCTTCACAGGTTACTCACTGTTGAATCATAGGTCTTATCAGGATTTTTTGTCCTCATAGGCAACTTGGGTGTTTAAACAGTTTCTTGCCGGTTAAATAAAGAATTTAAGTAAAATTTACTATAACCTGTGCATAAATCGACAGATAGAAATAATGTTTGGTGTTGAAATTAAGTTTCATTCACCAGTGAACATCTGACTGGGCTTGATGATATAATCAAACCACGAAATGATCTGCAGAGATAAAAGGTACTGCAGATGCTGGAGAATCCGAGATAACAAGCATGGGGCTGGATGAACACAGTAGGTCAAGCAGCATCCTGTGATGCTGCTTGATCTGCTATGTTCATCCAGCCCCATGCTTGTTAAATGATCTGCAGAATCAGGTTGCTGTGCCTAGGAGCCTGCACACAGATAGTCAATAGACCAACACAGGCTTTTACAGTCTAATATTCCCAATGTTACTAATTAACCAGAAACTTTAAAGAAAAGTAGAAAATCCGAGAAATGTGCAGAATCAGGCAGCATCAAACAGAAATATTACTCTGCTTTTCTCATTCCCCAGATGCAGCCTGCTCTGCTTAGTGTTTCCAGTATTTTCTTTTAGTTCAACTTTCCAGCATCTGCAATATATTACAAGTGCAATTAATAATGCTAAAGGTGTACAAAACCCAAGTCAGATTAGACCAACCGGGGAAGAAAAGCACAATCAGACTCCCTAAAGACAAAGCTGCAGTTTCAGTTTCCTAATGACCCAGCATTAGATGATTTAAAAAAGAACCAATTAGATGTCTCACCAAATCAGTTATGTTTGTCAATCAAACTAGCAGAATGCGCAGGATCTGTGAATTTAATTGATTATTCTTTAACTAATACAGGAGAACCTAACACCAACTCAAAATTTAGGGATAAATCTTACCACAAAAAAACCTGACAAAAATAAAAAAAACTCTAGAAGTACAGAATTGCAAGTGTATTTCAAAGCTCTAGTCTCTGATTTCCTGTAAATCTAGATTTAATCTTCAGATTCGTTATTGTGTTCCAATGTTGCAGCTCTTTTCTACATCAAGTACCATATCCCATGAGAGAGCCCTAAGTTTACGACTAGTGAAGAGACGTAATTGCAAATTGTGTGGTGAAATTAGAAAGGTCATTCAGAATACTTTTGAAATACAAATAAGAACAGAGGCTGCGAATTTCCTCTGAGTCTTTCCTGCCACTGCAACTTTGACAGAAACCTTGCTTAGACACGTAATTGCACTTCAATTTATTGATTTGGCAAAAAACAAACACATTTAGAATAAAACTCTTCTGTTCTCATTATAGGCATTATGTACATTGCAAGCTAATTTGTCCTTTGAGATTATGGACTAGACAATTGTCCTTGATGCAAACACCAGTATACATAACACCATTATTCAATATTTACTCTGTTTATTCCAGGCTTAAATTAGAGTATTTATCGAACTTTCTCCCGATCCAACTGCACCTGCCTATTTGTCTAATAATAAAAAAAACCCTGCCCTGTAAACTCTAATAAAGTCTATTTGTCAAACACAGGAAAATACATTTTCTTTCCCAATGTAATTATTACTGTAGCTACAAAATGCTTCACGTTTTAGCCATTCCAATTTATAGCTGCACAGCTAAAATGGCTTTTGCTAAAGCAGGTACCTTAAATCTTGGTAGGAAAGAGTTGCAGATAAAATTAAGATTGTATTATTTTTTTAAAAAGTTATTTTGTGCCACCAGAACATTTTCTAAACATTCATCTTTTAATATCTTCCTCCATTTCGACACATGACTGGGAGACAATCAGAAGAACTCTTTTTGGAAAAATCTTTGTGGTGTGCTAGATGCAAAAGCATTGTTTTTAATAAGTTAAACGGCTTCTGATGTTGTCAAGCACACGTTCAGTCTCCCTCCCAAAGCATTCAGTCAGCGATCTCAGATTCTTAGGTTTCCCCAAAACTTTGAGTCTTTATCTGCACTGCTCCTAGTCCCCAGGGCACTGCCTGTTTTCTTATAGCTCAGCAACCCTCTTAAAACACTGCATCCCTGACAATTAATCCCTCTACTGAGAAATCCAGCTCTCCCTGTTACCCTGTGGGGTCAGACCTTAGTGCTAAACCTAGAGCTGGATTTTTAATCCAGGGTCAGGAACCTGATGCTAGAGGTAGGTTAGAGATATGACACAGAAACTAAGGGCTTATTGAATAGATTAACAGAAGCCAATGACTAGTCTTTCACTGAGAAGATAGCACACAGAACTCACAGAGGGCTAACATTGGCATGAACAGGCACCCTTGGGCAGCCCCACAGTTTTTTCCAGGCCTCTCCTGAGGCATTAATCAAGATGGTCACTGAGAGGTAAAAAACATTAAAAGTAAAATAAATACAATATCAAAATGAGGTTGAAGGACAATGGATGAAGGTGACGTCAAATGTTAGCGTCAAAACATTTCATACAACACCCCACACCAAGCGTTATTTCCATTAATAATACTTAAAGATTCATGTATGCAATTATATTTATCACTACCTGATCTCCCCTGGCGTCATAACCCTTAGCAATCTAGTGGTTTCATTACTCTGCCAGAATGTGTGCTCTTCCAACTAGGAAGATTGGTTGGTCTTTGGCTTAAAGACTGTTGGCCTTCATTCTGTTCTTAACAAGGTGAGCTCTGTGAGTTATTTATTTTATGATATTCCTCTATAGAAATATCCCAATCAATTATTGCTCGGATAACTGATCCGCAATGGGATGGGGCCTCTCCTCCGTCATACAACACCTCCTGCTGTGTGAATAATATGCTCTTGCTGCTGGCCTGCACCCGCTTCACCGACCATACCTTTTCCTATTAAGATCCCACACCCGTACCTGTTGCCCTTGGCCCAAGTATGTTAACCATCACACACAGTTAGGTCTATTACAGTCACTGGGAAGATTGGATCTTCTTACAAATGTTTTTACAGTCTCATGGACTGTAATGAACTTCTTTGGTAAGATTGGAAGGTGAATCTTTAGTTTCCATCCATCAGCAATTCTGATGGCAGTAAGACAAACTGCAGCGGTATGGCCTGGTTATTTAGCAATCTTGTACTGCCATTCAATGAAATCACTGATGAACTGATAATCCTCAACTCCACATTCTTAACTTTTCCCTGTAACTCTTGATTTCGTTACTGATCAAAAACCTGTCTATCTCAGCCTTGAATATATTACACAACCCAACCTTGACAGCCCTCTGTGGTAAAGAACGCCACAGATTCAGTACCTTCTAAGAGAAGAAATTTCTCTTCATCTCTGCCTTAAATCCGCAACATAAATACTTGATAAGATGATTTGGCATAACCCCACTGTTCTTACAAAACTAACAGCAAGCAGCACAGTAGGACATCAGAAATAAAGTTAGCAGACGCTTGAACACAATGTGACACATCTCCACGAAAAGAACAGCTTTTGAAATATTCTGTGGTTTACAACGGCTGAAGCTAGAATACAAAAGAATCCACTAATCTACAGAAATCTCTCAGCAATTAGTTTCCGATTGTCCTCAAATCACAACTATTCATAGCATTCTGAGTAACTCAGCAGAGGCCTTAAAGTACAGAAAAGAAACTGTAGCTGCATTTTAACATCACAACAATTTAGAACACCAGCTACTATCATACACAAGACAAAGGCAGTACTGTACGTGAAAATTTTGTAATTCATTTGTTACTGTTATTTGTTATAATTTTGTACCTTTAAAATCTTGAGATATGGCCTAATTGTAATATTATTGCATCAGAAATAAACTTTGCAGCATTATACAGTTGGTGCATTACGAAGTACTGGACTATACTGTAGCACATCATTAAGAAATTTCCTTCTAAATCAGCATATGCTTTTCTCCTGTAATTTTACATATTGTAAATGGTTCAACTTGCTCAAAACAAACCACAGCATTTTTTACCTTTCAGCAAAAATTGCTGTCAACTGGAGCTGAGCATATCATACTACAAAGCATTGAGCATTCCAAACGAGAAAGACTAAAAATTCTGTGGTAGCAACTCCATTTGCCTTGATAGCTCGAATCCGATTTTTGTCAATATTGTCAGTGCAATCACAAATGTACATGTAAAGATTGAAATTGGGATAAGACAGCAAGCTTGACAGAACAGAGATTTTTTTTCAGATAAAGAGCACAAAGAGTAGAAAACAAGAAGAGGACGAGTTGAGAGGGTAAATAGCTTGTTGTTAATATTGAACAATGTCAGGCCTATTGTCAAGCAAACTTCAGAACAAGTCATAGGATCCATTCCATTTTAGTTTATGTTAAAGAGCAGTTGCAAACATGACCATCTTGTAAAAGATAAAAGTATTCAGTTGTGTTAGAACTAATTTTACTAAGCCTAGATATGATTTAGCTAAAGCCGTCTGGAAATATTATGATGATAAACCAGTGACAGATCTGTGGGAGATATTAATAGAGATAATGATGGTTTGGAGCAATTATAATTCCTTTACAAAAAAAGGATGAGATTAACAAATTCAAAGTCTCCTGGATGTCAAGGTGCTCAAAGGACAGGACAAAGATTTAAAAAAGAAAGTTTCTGACAAATACAAGGGCTCAATACTCCTCAAAACCTAGAGGTGTATATAAAGTAAATGAGGGGTAATTAGAATGGAAAGTGGGAAAGTAAAGAGGCAGAATTAATAAATATTGCCGAGAATAAACAAGAGGCTAACGAAAGAAACAGTAGGACCTATTAGGGACCATAAGGGAACCCATCTGCAGAGACAGAAGCATGGTTCTTATTGTATACTTTGCACCATTTTTTCAAAAGAGATGGATAATACAGACATTCAGAACAAAGGAGAGAAAAATACTGCATTCATTTACAGAGTGACAGAGGAAGTATTAATGGGTTTAGCATTTTTATCATGGATAAACCCCAATCCTAGATGAAGCGTACCCCAAACCTATTAGGAGAAGTAAGAGAAGAAATAACTGACGCACTGATTATCATTCTCCAATCCCTCTGATAAAACACACAATGTCAATAGACTGATGGACAGCTAATCTTGTACGATTGCTTACAAATGGAGGAAGATGTGGTCAGCTGACCCATGATCCCTAGGATTGTTACCGAAATGCTGACCTTTTTTTTCATGAGCTTGGATAAAATCTGAAAATGTGGAAGCCAAGTTTAAATTTGGCCAATTTACAAACTGCAGAACTGGAACAGAGTATTCATGCAGTCAAGAGACAGTAAGAACTGCAGATGCTGGAGTCAGACTCAATACAGTGTGAAGCTGGAGCAACACAACAGGCCAGGCAGCATCAGGGGAGCAGGAAAGTTAATGTTCGGGTTTATACCCTTCATCAGGCCTGACCAGACCCAGACTGACCACCTTGGTGAGACAACCCGAAACCAGAACTAACCCTGGAAGAGATGGAAAGCCCAAATTGACGACAGCAGATTCTGAAACATCAGCCAACCCTCAAAGACCATGGAACAGCCTGTCCCAGCCTTATTGAATGGGTATTACTAGTCCATTCAGACAAACAATTCAAATACAGTGGGAGGGATGAGTGGATAGAATCTTTAGAGGCATTCGCTATAAGTAGATAACTAGAACAGATTTGAGACTATTTACTTAGCAATTTAATGCTATTTACTGAGGTATCCTGTGAAGAGATTGATAGAGTTTGATTGAGTTTAATTAAAGTACAATAGCAGAGTGAAAAATTTGTTTGTTCTTGATAAGATGCTCAATAAAGTTGTGTTGGACCTTCCCTGACACTTATTCCTTTTGTATATCTCATCGCGTAACACGCCTGAGTTAAAAAGAGTTACTGCAAACTGGTCAACATTAGTCAAGGTATGTTTACCTATTTTTTCATTTTATAACAAAGGTATAGATTGAGTAAGTACAAGCCCAGCATCCGAATCACAATGGTGGGAAAATTATGGGAAAAATTAAGTATCAGGGTATTTAAGGCAAGGTCACTTTGAACTAACATGAATGAAGAGCTAAAAGGTGGGTTAATAAGATAGTGCTTTTGATGTGGTCCTTATGCATTTTAGCAAAACTTTTGACAACGTCTGACATGACAGAAAGGTCACAAAAGTAAAAGCCCTTGAAATCCAAGACAAAATGGCAAGACATGAAGTAAAGTGTAATGGTTAATGGGTGTTTTTGCAGCTGGAAGTCTGTTCCAGAGGGGTGCTGCGGGACTCAGTATTAGGTTCCTTGCTTTTTTTGCTACGTATCAAATAATGGAGATGAAGGTGTGGCTTATGATTAAGAAATTTGCAGATGATACAAAGGTTGGCCATGTGGTTGTCTGTGCGGAGCTTGTGAACTTGACGTTTCTACAGCTGTGCTTCGGTTTTGCGAAAAGATGATCCGAACAATTGAAAAAGTTTATTAAAGGAGCTCAGATAAAGGAATCTCAGGAGAATCTGTGTCATCAAGACTGTCATGAACCTAGCTAAAGAAGATCCACAGGAAATTGTGACTGGAAGACCCTGTCTCTGGGGCACTGGAGAACTGACTTCATCGAGCGAGTTCCAGAGGTTGAGTTGGAAAGATTGCGAGTTTGTATATAATACCACATTGTGTGAGTAGTGATATGAATGCTTGTAATCTTGTTTTATTGTTTTTGTTGTAACTGCTATTCCAAGTATAACATAGTTTGTACTTACCACAACTTTCCTGTTCATTCATGTTTAATTTAGCTGGATTCTAACTTGTATTGAAGTAAAAGCTACAAAGTGGAATCTTGTCAGTAATTTCTTCACATCATGGTAAATTTGGTTACTTTAGTTTATGGTTTCCCAAAGGGGATTGTCACAAAGTAAACATGAAGTTGCCATAGTCACAGAGGACCAGAGGGCTGCTGTGCCATTGAAGAGAGAGATGCCTGGTGGTGGTATAAACTGAGGGTCACCAGGCCTGAGACAAGGGGAGAGTTTGAGATGGAGAGTTCTTCATAGTAACCTCAGCCAGTGCAAAAATTAAACCCACACTGTTGGCATCACTCGTTACCATCGTAACAAAATCAGGGGCTTGACTCTGGGATCTGATCTAGCAGCTGAAGAATGAAAGGATCAGTGCTACTGGTGATCAATACAACTGGCTAGAATTGAAAAATAAACACAACCAGGAAAGATTGACATAGAAATGAAGAAATTATTGAGAAAGGAGAGCTATAAGGAAAGACTGGGAAAGGGAGGAAAGAGAGAGTGAAAACAAGGGAGAGATGAAAAAACTTGAAATGGAGCATGAATTCCAGTTGTGCACACTTGTGTTGTCAAGAAGAGGTGATTGATGGCTTAGAGAGGACTCCTGTTCATTTTGATTTGGTGAACAACTTTTACTTGATCCTGAAATTTATTGAGGATGGAGTAGAGATGTACTTCCTGTCGTTTGAGAAAATTGCCATGAATGTGAATTGGCTGAAACAATAATGAACTGTGCTCCTGCAAAATGTTTGATAGGTGTTCTTGTTGGCGGGTGACAAAATTGTCTGCAAAGGAGATGCTGAGTAAAAAGCATTGATTCAGAGCTTTAATTCATATTGTTTACCTGTTTTTTTTTCAACACTATTTCAAATGTGGCTTAGTAACTGACTTGTTCCTGTGGATGTCATTCTACTTTAGATGTTTAAATGTTGATTTCTTGGTCAGGAAACAATTTGGTTGTAGATTGGGTACCTCTCTCTCCAGAGCTTCCAGGAAATCTGACTGAAGCTGTTGGAATTGAAGCTGAGATAGCCAAGCAGTTTTGAAGAATCCATGACTGTCTGTAAGCTTAGTGTGAAAATTAACATTTGAACTAAACATGTGCTCATACATCAGACGTTGAGGCTACTTACCTTAAAATTACTTTGGACCATTTAGCGGAAGTGGAAAAGTTAATGCTGCTATGAGACAATGTAATTGAAAATGTAGAAACAATAGCTGCAAGATGTGGCAAAGCAGACAGCAACAGAGGGAAAACATTCTTTAAAGAAAAGTGGAACATTGAGACCAGTGCTGACACTATGGAGCTGCAAGGGGGAAGGTATGTTCCAGAACATAAATTCAAAATTCAAAATGAAGAGGCAACTGCTCGTGTTAATTGGACAAAACTCAAATACGTGAGAGGACAAAAAGTGAAATTTCAAGGAAATTCGGGAAATTAAATAAGAAGTGTCAAAAAGCAACAGAGTCAAAACAAAGTTTTTAAAGCAGCTAACATAAAACGGGAGTTTAAAACTGAACACAGTAGTTTAAAGTGAAAAGTCTGAAGATCTCTCTCCACATCTTATCAACTTGATCTCATTAACTGTCTACCCTACTCCTATACGCCTCGATCACCTGATTTGAGCCCCACTCCACCACTTACTGTGCACAGAACTCCCTAACTCATCACTGCGAGGATATCCTGGTACTGACTGACATCTCTCATACTGGTGCTATCTTTAAAAGGCTGCTGTGCACCTGAACAAGCACTGTCAGTCTGGAACTGTCCTGCACAGACATTTGCAGGACAATTTGCCCCAGATGGCAAACAAGGGGAAACTGGCACCTCTTTGGGCAGGGAGCTGGAAGTCCTGATAGATAGGTGGAGGAAATGCTGGCCATGCTCTTCTCTCAGGACCAGCAGAGCAGGTCATTACACCAAACCATGTCAGCCTTGTCCGAGATTCCCTTCTGGATCAGCGCAGACTCTGTTGTCTGGAGGAATGCACAGCACCGTAGAAAGAAGGTTAATGTGCTTCTCCACGTCACCAGCATAAGTCTTTTCTCTGCATCAGCATCACTCTATCCCTCTGTCTACACCTACCTCCCAAGGCTTACGCTCCACCACTCTCACCATTGCCTGTAATATCTTCCCTCATTTGCTGTCACGTATCCCAACCTCTGTCAGCACTGACCCTGCATTCCCTCAGTACTTCCTACAAACTTCACTAGGGACAGCTATCCGGCTGCGGCAGCACAAAGGTTGGGTCACCCACTTTTATCTTCCTTTACACCTCCCCCCCCCCCTCACTCCAGGAGGAAACATAGTCCACAATAGGGCAGAAAGGGGCAGGATGGGTGATGGGCAGGCCAAAGTTCAGCTCCTCATGCCTTATGAGACAATCCTGACTCTGATCACCATGAGTGCCTGACTGATTGTGTCCAAGGCCCAGGCCTCGTTTTGTAAGTTTCCTTTAACTTGCTGTGTCAGGATCCCTTAACCAAAGGCCACCTCCTTGTCTAAGGAAAGCTGCCAACCGTAGCAGGTTTCCTGATGTTGTGTCTGCAGTGAATGTCATGGCAATACAGTAAGCCCTATATTTCTGGCTGAACAGCAAGGTATAAAAATGCAAAACAATGCAGTCTAGGGATGGTCTGACCATTCAGATAAGGCTCAGAATGAATGAGCACCACAAGACTAAGTAAAGCACCTGGAGCATGAGCTGGGCATATGTCACTATGCAGCCAGTGTCCTTGTTGCAGCATTAAATGACAGTTGCTGTTGTGCCCCATGGTGCAGCATGGAAGTGCAAAAATGTACTGTTAGTGGATCAGAGACTTCATTAGGGGCTCGTAAAGGCTGCCACATATTGGATGTTATTGTCTATGGATCTGGCATGTGTGTGGTTGGTGCCTACGGAGTATGCATGAGATGTTAAAGCTAATGCAGGCATCAGGAAGTTAAGATGCAGAGGTTAACTAGGCAGGCACAAAATAGAGCTGCAGCAATGGAATAGAGAAGGCAAAAGCTTGTGACATTCAGTTATAAACGGCAGAACACTGAAAATAAGATGAGGTAGGGGTTGTGAGTGGATAATTTTATAAGCACCCTTTAATTTTGCCAGAGCCAACCAGAATCAGTAAACAAGGTTAATTGAGGGAGTCAGATAAAAGAGCCCAAATGGTAATGCCATCAAGCCTGTGGTAAAACTAGCAAAGGAGTTTCTACAAGAGTGTGCTATTTGTTTGACAGCACTGTCTGGGTGACTTGGATACCATGAAGCTAACATTGCAGGTGACCTAAAGACCAAATCTTTTGAATTAGAATGGGAGAGATTCTGTATTCCAGAGACTGAATCAGAAAGACATTGAGGTTAGACAGTGAGATACAACATTTGCTGAGAAGTGATACAAATGCTTGTAATTTCATGAGACAGTCTTTGTTATATCTGCTATTCCATGTGTAATTTATTGCTTGTTTATCCTGTTAATTTATGTTTAATTTACAGTGATTCTGTTAAAGTAAACACTACCAGAACAAGGATCTTGTTGATGACCTCTTCATTTCACTTGATAACCTGGAACAAGAGGTCATAGTTTCAGGATAAGGAGAAGCAAATTCAAAACAAACATGAGGAGAAATTACTTCTTTACAATTGTTGTGAATCCACAGAATTCACTGCCCCAGAATATGGCGGCTGTTGGGATATTGAGCAAATTTAAGGAGGAGATAGACATATTTTCAATTATGGGTTGAAGGGTTATGTGGTCCAGTGAAAGTGAATGAAACACTGGAGTGGAGTAAACCAAAATTAGGAGGTACTATTTTGGAATATGTGACGGGAGGTTTAGCGGGATTTTAAAGGGAATTGTTTCCACTTAAAAAATGGTGGAAATCTGGAACTGACTCCCTGAAAGAGTGGTAAGGGCGGAAACCCTTTTAAAAACATACTTGGATATTTATATTTGGGCTGACAGCTGGTAAGTGGGACTAGACTGGAAGTCTCTCTATTGTTAGGTGTAGACATGATGAGCTGTATAGTTTCCTCCATGTTGTAAATTTATTTGATTTCTATGATTTCACAGCAATATTCTACGAAGGGGTGAAATGAAATTATACATTTCTTGTACGTAAGTTTTTAAAAATTCATTCATGGGATGTAGGCATTGCTGGCTGGGCTAGCATTTTTGCCCATCATGAATTGCATCATTTAAGTGATAAATTTGCTGATCATTTATTTACCTCATACAGTACAATATTGCATTATTCTTCATGACATAATTTAACTTTATTCTGTAAACATAGATTATTATTGGGATGTAAGTTAAGATCAATCAGGATTTTTTCAAAGCGGCTAGATGGCCAATATAAAATAAATGCATGTTGTCAGAGCTTTAAGTGGTTGCTAATATGTGTCAGTGGTTTTCCAACCAAATAATACCAGCCAATTAAAACCCTGACAATTTGTCAAGTAAACCAGTCAAACCTGTACACCATGCCTGCCATTGTTTCACTTCGAAAGAACTTAAACCTGTACTCAACCTATTAATATTAGAGACATTTATTCCATTTATAGCCCTTTACCCCAACAGGAAGATTTATTTTGAAATAATATTTAATCATTCAAAATTATTCCTTCAACAGCCACAAGCATAGTGGAGGCGAGCAATGTAGTTCAAACCAATGTCCTAGTTAGACAATTGCAGTTTAAAAATAAATCCAACATATTTGCATTCATTCTCACCACCAGTGAGTGCTAACTGCAACCATGGTAACTCCATAACACTTACTGACTCGTGGTATTCTGGAACATCAGCAGTCAGGAAAACGAAGTCACTATTGCTACAGTTAAAATTAACAATATTCATATCAAACGTATGGGAATAATATTTTCTTACTGAGTTACATTCCAAGAATCACTCTCAGATGGGCAGATGTTTCTTCGCTCCTTCATTTTGTTTTGGAAAAAAACAGCAACAAAACGATGTATCGTGGTAAAAACCAAAAGAACTGCAGTTGCTGTACATCAGGAACAAAAATAGAAGTTGCTGGAAAAGCTCATCAGGTCTGGCAGCATCTGTGAAGAAAACTCAGAGTTAACATTTGGGTCCAGTGACCCTTCCTCAGAACTGATGGTAGCTAGGAAAATGTTGGTTTTTTGCAAAAGATAGGGTGAGGGGAGAGGTAGGGAGTAAACGATAGGTGAGGATACAGCCCAAAGAGAGAGAAGAACAGTTGGATAGACAAAGGAGTTGATAACAGTCTGGCTAGGAGAGTGAATGGCTGTTAATGGGGACTGTTAGTAACTAACAACAGGTAGTGTGTAGTGGCAGACTATGTGATAATAAGTCGTCGTGTGCAGGGTAGGAGGCAAGGATATGCGAGAGTTCAGGCCCTAAAATTATTGAACTCGTATTAAGTCCGGAGCACTGCAGGGTCCCCAAGTGGAAAATGAGATGCTGTTCTTCCAGCTTCCACTGAGCTTCACTGGAACACTGCAGCAAGCCTGATGACTGAGATGTTGTCCAGAGAACAAGGTGGTATGTCAAAGTTGCAGGCAATTGGAAGTTCAGGGTCTTTTTTGCAGACAGAACATAGATGTTCTGCGAAGTGGTCACTCAGTCTATGCTTCGTTTTCCCTAATGTAGAGGAGACCATATTGTGAGCAGCAAATGCAGTAGTCTAGATTTACATTGGGAAAAATGAAGCATAGACTTCATATGACCTGAAAAGTTAACTCTGATTTTTCTTCACAGATGCTGCCAAACCTAATGAGCTTTTCCAGAAACTTTTGTTGATGTATTGTGGTGCTACCAACCTGTACTGGGATGATACATAATACCTGGGGATCAATTTCAATTTCTCTACCTAGGCAGTGAAGACGCAGAGTGTCTCACCTAATCATTACATTTCAAAAGAATTAAAATCAGATGAGCTCCATAATATCTTGGTAATCTGCTTCCAACACAAACATCCTGGCCCTTTAAGTTGAGATTTACCCTTTGCCCATCTCTTGTCATGCAAACAACAAAACAGCAAAGTGGATCAAAATTCCACTGAGAACATAACATTTTGCAGCTGAAACAAACATATGACATAAATGCACCATCTGAGGTTTATATTCATGAAGTACCTGTTTGCCTTGTGCAAAACTAACCTAAATGAGTTGCATGATATTCGTCACTACTGAAAAATAATGTATGAAATGCCTTCATGTGCAAATCACTGGCTATCATTTATGTAGTATTCCTACACAATTTGCATTGTACAGAAATTCACATTTTGATTATGAAGCCAACTGAGAAAGATCAATAAACTTTGGAAGTAAATTCAGAGTCAAGAAAATGCGCATACTAGGCTCATGTTAAAGAGCAACTGTAATGCTAGGATTATTGCGGTTGCAAGATATATAATTTAACCAGAGATAGAATCAACTACAAAACTGACTAGCTGACAGATGACATGACTGTGTCGGTGTCAAACAACAGGAGATGGACAAGTCAAAGAGCAAGAGACCTGAATAGTTCAAGAAAAGGGGTGATGAGTATCAAATGGTTCTTACAGTGGACGAACAAAGACCTGCAAGCAGAGGAGTGAACTAAACAATTGAAACATAATTAAAGCAGCTCTGCTACAGGATGTATACAGCAACGCAAATGAGATTACTCATAGCCCATTGACATTATCACTGTGACTGAATAACAAGAACCAACCAGGTTTGGGATCTGTTCTGAAGATGGGTCACTGGACCCGAAATGTTCACTCTACTTTCTCTCTCTGTGCTGCTAGACCTACTGAGGTTCTCTAGCAATTTCTGTTTTTGTTTCTGATTTCCAGCATCCGCAGTTCTTTGCTTATTTTGTTTTGGTTTCGGAGCTATTGTGTGGAATTTAGCTCAGGTGGCACTGGTTTAGCTCACCAGTGGAAAATCTGTGTCACTTCTCTAAAGGAGGCTCAAAACTTTTTAAGTGCAATCAGGTACTTAAGTGGGAAGTGTTAAACCACCAATAGGACTAAGGGCCACCGCTGGTAATTCAGTAAGACCCTCACGAGGGGTGATCAGTAGATGCCTAGAGACAAGTGGAGGGGTCATGGAGAGCTGTTTGCAGCAAGAAGTGGCAGGATGTTCGAGGCAAAAGACCCCATTCCTGATGTCAAAACTATTGATTGAACACTGAGGGTGGAACTCTCTGCCCTCTGCAGGCAGCGAGAGGGCAACATAATTGTGTGAATTGGCCCTGGTGAGAAATTCACCCCCTTCTTGGCACCTCTGCAATTAAATGCCGGGCAAGAAGGTCCTTGTGTGTCTTTCTTAACTCACCAGCAGTTAAGTGTTGCCCAACCTCAGAGGGCGAGGCGAAGAACTGAAAGAACTGTAGATGCCGGAAATCAGAAACAGAAACAGAGATTGCTGGAAAAATTCAGCAGGTCCGGCAGCGTCTGTGGCGAGAAATCAGAATTAGTGTTTCGGGTCTAGGAACCCTCTCCTGACTGGGAAATCAAGATGACGTGCTTGCTAAGTTTTGGGAAGGGAGACTGCAATTGCCTCCCACTCCATCCAGCAGCAGGATCATAAAAACAGTACTTACCTTCTCACCATTGGGTTCCCTCTGAAGCAGACCTCAACCAGCAGTCCTTAAGACCCAGAGTATGTGGCTTCTGGTTGGTCAAAAGCTTCTGGTGATTGTTCTACCAGAATTGAGATGTCTATTAAGATGAGAAATTCCTCTCTTTATCAGTTTGTAACGAGGACATTGTGTTAGTTATCATCTAACATGCTTGACGCCACATGTAGTAAAATCTCAGCATTAGTGCCTTTGAAAGAGGGACCTCCACATGAGGCCACTGGCAAACCTGACAATGTTTGTGCAAGGTACAGGAGACCCATGAGACCCAGTCCTGTTGCTTACGAAATTTGGCCACCTTGCCCACACAATTACCCCTGACATGGCAGGTAATTATCTGGGCCTTATGTGGTATACTTATGTGGCCCTCCGCATTCCAACTGGATCCATTAAATCCCAGCCATTGTCAACAACTAAGCTTTCCTGTGACTACCGAATCTGGACAGCTCTTCAACAAAAGGGGATTTCAATCATTTCAGTGCCATACCCACTTAACTGTGGACAGTTGAGCAGTAAGGCAAGCTCCCTAGTTGTGCAACTGCGCTAATTGGCGCGCGGGTAAGTGCTATGTCAATGACTGCTAAAAGAGCAGCCCTGAGAGACAGCCTGGTCCAATCCAGGAATGGGTGCCCTTCTAAGCATGGAAAGTGTCCTTATTGCAGATATTCAATGCCTGTTACTGGTGCACCCTACAAAGCAAGTCTGTGCTTCCAGAATGTCCTGTCTGTGTATCAGATAGGGACCAGTCTCTGATGATTGTGAGAGGTCAGTGCAGATGGCAATGTTCGTGGATGAAGGATTGGTTCAGATGGCAGTGTTCAAAGATGAGGGATCGATATGGTTGACAATGTTCATGGATGAGGGGCAGGTGCAGAGACCGCTGTTTGTGGATGCAAATTCAATAGAAATGCACTGTTTGTGGATGAGGGATCGGTGCAGATGGCGCTGTTCATGGATGAGGGATTGGTGCAGATGGCAATGTTCGCGGATGAGGGATCGGTGCAGATGCACTACTTGAGGATGCGGGATCGGTGTAGACGGTGCCTTGCGATTTATTCCCTGAGTTGCATCAACATCGTGGAGATCATTCAGAGCAAGCAGTGATCTGAACCTGCCAGGTACCTACTCTGATTTCTATGACAAATTTTCTTGACATCGACCTTGGTTGTCAAGTTTGGTCAGATAGACAGCTATCAACAAGCTGCTTAACATGCAATAATCCCCCTGAATAAGCAGCTCACCGCTACCTAGGGAAAAACTCACCTCAGTCCTCATGAAAAGCGTACAAAATGGAGCAAGTTGCTTCTAATGTTGAGATGGGCTCACTGTAACTCCCCACCTGATTCTGGAACACATCCTGTCATAGCCCACATCACGAAGACCCCTATATGATCTTTCCCTGAAGTTTTTGAAAGGGAAAATGCTGCATTAAGCTCTATGCAATGCGGTGCTGTTATATAGTCTTAGGTGGTGTAACAGGGAATTAGTTTGAACTCCTGACGCACACAGATGTGTCATCACCGTCTCCTGATAGATATCCTATCAAAGACTAACTACTCAATGTAACTTGTACCTATTGCTAGTATCAGCGAACTATATCTTGTTAAAACAAGTGCCTCTTCTCATTAAGGCTCACCAGTGGTTTATCCACTACCATTGTTAGCCAAGTAGACTGTGAAACCCCATATAAAAAAGGAATTGAGAAGTTTTCGTGGTGCAGTGGTTGTGTCCCTACCTCTGAGCCAGGACACCCAGGCTCAAGTCCCACCTGTTCTGGAAGTGTGGAATGACATTTCTGAACATGTTGATGAGAACACATCTAAAAAAGAATATTGAGGGGCTCTTGTGGGGCAGTTGTAGTGCCAGAAGGCCAAGGTTCAAGACTCACATGCTCCAGATGTGTGCCATTACATGGTTGAACAGGCTGATTTAAAGATGCCTAAAAATAAGAATCGGTGGTTGACTCCAGTATGCATAGAACTCATTCAATGAGCTATTCTGAATACCTAACTGTACTTTTACAGCCCCTTGTATTGACCATTTAAAATCTCTGCTTGATTTTACAACCATTACGTACAGCTGTGGATATAGAGTCATAGAGTCATACAGCATGGATACAGACCTTTCAGTCCAGCCAGTCCATAGTGTCAGTAATTCCAAACTAAACTAGCCCCACCCACCTGCGCTCGGCCTATATCTCTCCAAACATTTCTTATTCATGCACTTATCTAGATGTCTTTTAAACATTGTAACTGCACCTGCATCCACCACTGATGTTTTTAATTCTTTTTCTCCTCTCACCTTAAAAATATGCCCCCTAGTCTTGAAATCCCCACCCCTAGGGAAAACGACACCTGCCATTCACATTATCTATACCCCTCATTATTTTATAAACTTCTATAAGGTCATCTCTGACAGTTAAGAAGGTGTTCAGGACACATGCCTTAATCATTGATGGGTCTGTACAAAACCTGTAGTTAGGCCACAGTTGGAGAAATGTGTGTAGCTCTGGTCACCATACTATAGGAAGCTTGTGACTGCACTGGAAGTGGTGCGGGGAGACTCACCAGGATGTTGCCTTGGAAGGAACATTTTAGCTAAGATGAGGCTGGGTAAGCTTGGGTTGTTCTCTTTGGCGCAGGCAGGGTTGAGGAGGACCTGACTGAAGTTTCTTTTTCCTTTATTCATTCACAGGATGAGGGCATCGCTGGCTGGGCCAGCATTTATTGCTCATCCCTAACTGCCCAGTAATGAGACATTGCTGTGGGTCTGGAGTCATATATAGGTTAGACCAGGTGAGGATAACAGTTTCCTTCCCTAAAGGACATAAATGAACCAGATGGGTTTCCCCCCAACACTCAGTAATGGATCCACAGTCATCATTAAACCCTTAATTCCCAATATTTATTGAAGTCAAATTCCACCATCTGCTGTGGCAGGATTTGAACCCAAGTCCCCAGAACATTGTATGGGCCTCTGGATTAACAGTCCAGGGAAAATACCACTAGGCCATCGCTTCCCCGCGAGTGCACAAGATTGATGGGCATGCACAAGATAGATAGAAAGCAGTCATTCCACTTACCTGAAGGGTCAATAACAAGGGGAAATAGGGCCCTTGTGATACAGTGGTACCATACCTAAATCTGGGCCAGGAAGCCCAGGTTCAAGTTCAACCTGCTCCAGAGTTGTGAAATAACAGCTGCGAACAGACTGATTATAAAATATCTAACAAAGAATCATACTATATCTTGGGTATATTTTTGAATATCTAAGTATATCCCATGAAAATATCCATTGCGATATGTTTAAGGAAAGGCTTTATTCGTAGTGCCTCACCCGCAAACAATATAGGCATGTACCCCCCAATCTGTAGGTTGTTGCAATGTCAAGTCACAGAAGCTCAAATAATTATCCAGGTATTTTGACAGTAAATCTCAGGATGATCTTAAATCAAGGTAGAAGAAAGCTGAGGATGAGGCAATGGTCAAAGCAAACAGCAAGATATCAGGATTTTTGGAGTACAAGTACTGTAAGAAGTAAAAGGATTATTTAGCAGAAGCACAAGCTCCTTTGAAAATGATCCAAATCAAGACAGGTTAAACTGTAACTTTGTTCATGAGAGAACAGATTGTTATCTTACAGCGAGAGGCGAACGGCTTTCTGCCACCTGGTGGCCGATTTTAGTTTCAGCGCTTTAGTTTCCAGTTTAGTCCCAGTTCCTGAATCTTGAAGATTTTAAGAAATTTATACGTGATGCTTTTACATGCTTTCTTGTCATCTAAAAGATATTTTCCCCAGATAATACTTTGCGATGGATGATTTTGTTTATTAGCAATCCACAGAGATAATGGAATTCTTAATCTGTGTACTTAATATCCACATGGTCCCAGAATGAGAAAGCCCTTTCATGTTGGTTTCATCTATAAAAATGCTCCTGGCTCACTTTGATTCTGCCCCTGGACCTCACCTACTAGTCTTTACATGTAATTATAATACAGCACACAAACCTTACAGCCCACAGTTACCCCCTTAGTAGCCTCAGGTGCTTTTAAGGTCAACAGTGCCCCTGTAATATCACTGCCTTGAAGGGAAATTCTCTTTTCTCAACTGCTGCACTAAATCCTACACCCTACCTGTTGCATCTTGTTGAAGATCTAGCTATTAAGAGCAACAGTTTTTCAACCTGGGCCTTGTAGCATCTGGAGTGAACAACCGTTTTGCTTGTTGCCAGCCTTCCACAGTGGAATTGATAACTGGAAGTGGATTAAATTTCCCAAGGTTGTGGTCTTTCTTTCATTTGGAATAGCTTGAACTATTGTTTGACCCTGCACACTCACTTAGCTTCGTCCATGTTCATCTCACCAAAATTTCAGGCTTGCTAGGACTTTTGCAGTTTTGGCCAATAGGAAGAGCATTCTTGGATTTTGTGCCTTATGAAAGCAATCAGAATGGCGAAGCCTGTTAAATTGATACTTGTCCTCAGCTGAGATACAAAATTATGACTGAATTAACTTCAATTACCCTTCTTTCCTTGGACATAGCTTAGGAAGGGTGAGTCATTCTCCTGGGTATAAATATTTATAGATGTCAGGAAGCGCTGAAACCACATGAATGATATGGAGTGGCATCGTGGCTCAGTGACTAGCCCTGCTGCCTCAAAGTGCCAGGGACCTAGGTTCGATTCCACCCTCAGGTGATTGTCTGTGTGGAGTTTGCACTTTTTCTGCGTGGGTTTCCCCTGGGTACTCTGGTTTCCTCCAACAGTCCAAAGATGTGCGGGTGAGGTGTATTAGCCATGCTAAATTGCCCGTAGCATCTAGTGTGGGATGCTCTTCAGAGAGTTGGTGTAGACTCGATGAGCTGAATGACTGCTTCCATGCTGTAAGGATTCTATGAATTCCCATGTCATGCTGCTACTTTTGACAAGCATTTCTGAAGACATACAGTATTCCCAGCATCTTATGAATGCCAGATATAAGTGCAGGATAGGCTGTTCAGCCCTTCAAACCTGCTTCATCATTCAATAAGATTATGGCTGGGTTTCTATATCAACTCCACTCTCCTGCCCAATCTCCTTATAACCTGAGAATACACAATTGGAAGGCACAGAATTCCAAAGTCTTCAACAACCTGAGTGAAGACAATTTTCCTTAAATCAGTCCCAAGCAACCAGTGATAATGGGATAAGCATCAGAAATGGTGGAAATACTCAGCAGAGAGAAATAAGGTTAACATTTCGGGTTACAGCTTTTCATCAAAACCTGGGAAGGTTAGAAATGTAAGTAACAAATAGAGTTTCTGTGGGTGAAATAGGGCGGAACCATGGAAAAAGAGCAAAAGGGAAGGCCTATTTAAGGGTGAAAGGCAGGAGACATTAAATGACAAAAGCATCGGTGACGTTGAGCTAAAGGGATTAGAAAGGGACAAGTAAAGAAACGAGAGATGGGTCCAGAGATGCTTTAAGTGGCGGAATAATGGACAGCTGCAATCTAACAGCAAAAATGCAAACATCAAGATTAAGACTAACATGTGAAAAGAAAGGAAAACAAAATGGGGATTATGATCTAAAATTGTTGAACCCAACACTGAGTCCAGAAGGCTGTGAAGTGCCAACTTGGAAGATGAAGCTGATCCTTCAGTTTCCGGTACACATCACTGGGACATTGCAGTACGCTGAGGAAGAAGATATCAGTGGGAATATAAAGTGGAGAATTAAAATTACAGGCTGCCTTCGGCTATTCCTGAGACTATGCCCCCTAATTGGAGACCCGTCAGCATAGAAGAGCTTCTCAGCATCTCGGCTATCTAACTTCCCATGCGCAGTGGGAATTCAAAGAATGGGGAAGACTCCACAAGGTATACTGATAATCAAACTCACAAAACAGAAGTTTCCTCTTTGAATAGATAATGTGAAGATGGTATGTTGTAAAGCTCAGATGGTTTTGCCACAGAAATTTATCCATATAAATTACCATAAAATAACTAATTTTCTTTTTAAAAAATCAACTTCTCAGGGCTTAAAACCGAACTTATTGAATACTTGGATTAGGAAATGGAGTTTCAGTCAATGTCATGTTGTGACAATCTTCATTCCCACTCTTGGACATTTAGATACAGCTAAAATTGGATCTCCCTATTTCTGACCCAGGTCAGACAAAATGTTATATAGTTACTTACCTGTGAGCTTTTTGGGTTCTATCTTCCAATGAGAGAACCTGCAGAATTCACCAATTCAAGAAATTTTCCAAAGAAGAGCTCAGAAAATCTTTGTAGAAGCCATGCTCTCTTCTTATGGCATTAGCTGCTGTGTTCCAGTAAGAAAATATTGAAAAGCCTCTTTGAGAAGATACAGAGATAAAGTAAGCATGTGAGGGATTGCGGGCAGAGTGTTGAAGGGATAGGATGGCACAGAGAAGCTGAAGAAATAGGGTGACTAACTGCAAGATTCAGGACAAGAAGGTATATCAGGGCCAAATCTAGGGACCCCACAGTTCCTGGGTCCTGGGAGGGACTGCAGTGTTTGGGATGGGGCAGAGATGCATGGTGGAGGTCAGGGCTGCTGTATCATGTTTGGGCCAGGAGCAGAAGAGAGCTCCGCAATTTCTGTCCCTGGTACTGGCTGGTCGGTGTGGGTGTAGGTGATGGGATAGGTTGATGGATAGGTGAGGGGGAGGGGCATTGGTGTGTAGGTGAGGGGGAATAGAGTGGTGACCAGTAGAAAGGGAGTCGTATGGCAGGACAGTGAGGGGGTGGGTGACGTCAGGTCACCAGGAGCTGGGGTTAAGCAGAATTATGTCACACCTGTAATCAGAGGGTGGGGATGAGTAGTTGTATGGGGGGGGATAGGAATAATGGGGTGGAAGGATAGTCTGTTCTAGTTAAGGTAGTAGTTAAGATGATTGGGTATCAAATAATTGGGAAATAGTCAGGTAAGGGGTGCACTCAGATTTGGTGGGAATGTAGTTTGTGGGTTTGGGTGGACAGGAGATAAGAGGCAGTCAGGTGGTGGGGGTAGTCAGGTCAGGTTGGATGGTTGTCATTTTGGGGAGCGGGTAGTGACAGATCGAGGGGGTGTTATCAAGAGGTCCAGTCAAGATCTAGGGGTCAGTTGCATTATTACCCAGGAGTTAAATCTTGTGCTTATACATTGAACATTGCCTAGGTGACTATCCAGTTAAGTTAGTCATAAGTGTTTGACTGCAGCTCAGAGTTGGAGACTTTCTCAGAGAATTCTGGATGCAGGATAATTGCCAATTGGAAGTTTAAACTCTCCCAGCAATTCCCAGGCTATCCAGAGAGCCGAAGGTCTGTTCAGAGCTTTCCCATAACAGTCAGATCCTACCAAGAAGAGGAACTGACTTTATTGAATCTAAGGAGATACCTGCAGCAAACCCAAGACATACCATGTCTCTAAAACAAATTGATCATTGCTTTGATAACACAGTGTGGAGCTGGAGGAGCACAGCAGGCCAGGCAGCATCAGAGGAGCAGGAAAGGTGATGTTTCGGGTCAGGACCCTTCTTCAGAAAAATGTTAACTTCCCTGCTCCTCTGATGCTGCCTGACCTGCTTTTTTCCTCCAGCTCCACATTGTGTTATCTCTGACTCCAGCATCTGCAATTCTTGCTATGACTGAGTAAGTTATAATCCCACTGCGAAGCCTCTCCCAAGGATTCCCACTTTGAAGAAGTTATCCTCCTCCCTCCAGAAAGACCTCAGTGGATCTCTCTCTCACTGTAACCCTCTGACAATCTCCCCTGGCCTGCTGTGTTCCTCCAGCCCCATATTGTGTTGTCTCTGACTCCAGTATCTGCAGTTCTTGCTATGTCTGATCATTGCTTTGTACATTTTTATTCCTTCCTTCAGATAGAATCATAGAATTATTATAGTGCAGAAGAAGGCCACTTGGCCCATCATGTCTGCCGTGGCTCCTCCCAATGAGTATTATGACCTAGGCAGGAAAAGGGTACTTTCCCCCAAACCCTGCTCATTGTTTCTATTAAGTTAAAAAATAAATGAATATTCTATTTAAGTAATCATCTGATGCCCTCTTTAATGCCTTAATTGAACTTGTTTCCACTACACTTCCAGGCAGTGCATTTCAGACCTAGCTACTCATTGCGTTAAAATGCTTATTTTGCAAATTACTTTAAGTCTGTGCCCTCTCGTTCTCAATCCTTTTATAAGTGGAACCGTTTCTTCCGATCTAATCTGTCTACATGCGTCACAAAGACACAATCTGAAACAAACAGTTCTCACTTTCTGAACAAATATTATAAAATTAGCTCCTTCCTTGGCTCCACATTGTGGTGATATCAATCTTGCAAGTGATAGCGATACCTTACCGTTCCATATGCACTTCGTCCTGTGTAGGCAAGGTCAAGCAAAGGGAGACATCAAAGAGATTACAATTGAAGAGAGTCCACTCATTGCCATTCCTCTGTTAGACAGTTGTTGTCTGATAAGCTGGTTTATATTACTGCTTTCAAAGATTGTTGCGTGATCATAACCAAATTATGGGAAAACATGATATTCAGAAATTAATGAATTTAATGACAGGTTTAACTTTCAGTTATTCAGGTAAAGGTTAACATGAAAAAAAATGATAGATTCAAACTGGAAACATAACCGAGAACTGAGATTTGACAACTGCAGTAAAAAGATATTTAATTTTCTTTGAGAAAAGTGTTCACCTGAGGGCAATAATAACATCAAAAAGGAAAAAATTCCTCTTGGAAAGCACCTGCTGCAAAATGGAATGGAAAAAAGTCACAATCTGATCCCATTTATCTATCTCTCATAGTGAATTGTTTAAACTGAAACAGAATGATGTATTGAAATGGATTTGGCTTTACTTAGTTTTAGCGTCATAGAAACATACAACATGGAAACAAACCCTTCAGTCCAACTTGTCCATGCCAACCCATGTTCCCGAACCAACTAGTCCCACTTGCCTGCGTTTGGCCCATATCCCTCCAAATTTTTTCTATTCATGTACTTATCCAAATGACTTTTAAATGTTGTAACTGTACCTGCATTGACCACTTCCTCTGGCAGTTCATTCCATATATGAACCATTCTATGTAGAAAGGTTGCCCCTAGTGTCTGTTTTAAACCTTTCTCCTCTCACGTTTAAAACATGCCTCCTAGTTTTGAACTCCCCATCCCCATCCAAGGGGAAAGACCCTTGATAGTCACCTTCTCTATGCCCCTCGTGATTTTAACAACCTCTACAAGGTCACCCCTCAACCTCCTACATTCTAGTGAAAAAGGTCCCAGCCTATCTTTATAAATCAAACCTTCCATTCCTGGCAACGTCCTGGTAAATCTCTTCTGCACCCTCTCCAGTTCAATAATATCCTTCCTGTAGCAGGGTGACCAGAACTGTACGCAGTACTCCAGAAGAGGCCTCACAAATGTCCTGTACAACCTCAACATGACGTCCCAACTCTTATATTCAAAGTTCTGAGCAATGAAGGCAAGCATGCTAAATGCCTTCTTAACCATCCTGTCTACATGTGAAGGTCTGTCTGTTCCACAACACTACACAGTGCCCTACAATTAATTGTTTATATCCTGCCATTGTTTGTTTTACCAAAATGCAAAACCTTGCAATTATCTAAATTAAATTCCATCAGCCACTCAATAAAAACTGAAAGAACTGCGGATGCTATAAATAAAAGTTCAGAGGCAGGGTCACCGGACCCAAAACGTTAACTCTGATTTCTTCTTCACAGATGCTGTCAGACCTGCTGAGCTTTTCCAGCAACTTCTGTTTTTGTTCCATCAGCCACTCCTCAGCCCATTGATCCATCTAATCGAGATCTCTTTGTAATCTTAAATAATCATCTTTGTTGTCCATTGTACCATCAATTTTGGTGTCATCCACAAACTTACCACCTATTCCTTCTAAATTCTTATCCAAATCATTTATGTAATTGATAAACGAGAGTGAACCTAGTACCGATCCCTGGGGAACACTACTGGTCACCCATCTCCTATCGAGAAACAACCCTCCTCAGCAAAGGTCTCAGCTTTGTACCCATATGCCCCACATTAACGAATTTTAGATTCACCATGATGTTAAACTGTTTTTCTGCTGCATCCATCTCCACATTCATTTCTTCAGGCAGGATTTCACCCCACCCCCTCCACCTCACCGTTCCCTTGATCCCTTCACCCTCCTCCAGTGTTCACCTTCCACTTGGACCCCTTCCACCTGCCCTCGATCTCTTCATCGAGAACTGCCGGCGTGACATCGGCGTCTCAATTTCTCTGCTCCTCTCACCCACTCTAACCCGCCCCTTTCTGAAAATGCTGCACTTCATTCTCTCAGCTCCAACCCTAACTTTGTTACCAAACCCACCAACAGAGGTGGTGTCATTCTAGTCTGGTGCACTGGTCTTTATCTTGCGGAAGCTCAACACCAGCTCTTGGACACTTCTTCCTACCTCCCCTGGACCATGACCCCACATCTGAACATCAAAACATTGTTTCCAGGACTGTCACCAGTCTCATTACCTCCAGAGATCTTCCCCGCACCGTCTCCGATCTAATAGCCTCACAACCTCGGACAGCCCACTTCTACCGCTTTTCCAAAATCCACAAATTAGACTGTCCCAGTAGGCCCATTGTATCACCATTTTCCTGCCCCACCAAGCTCATTTTCTCCTAAGTTGACTCCATCCTCTCTCCACTTGTCCAGACCCTGTCCGCCTACATCCACAATTCCTCTGATGTCTCCGCCATTTTGACAATTTCTAGTTCCCTGGCCCTAACTGCCTCCTGCTCAGCATGGATGTCCAGTGCCTCTACACCTCCATTCCACATCAGGATGGTCTTCAAGCTCTCGGCTTCTTCCTCGAGCAGAGACCTGAACAATTCCCATCCACCACCACTCTCCTCCGCTTGGCTGAACTTGTTCTCTCATCGAGCAACTTCTTCCTTAATTCATCTCACTTTTGCCAAGTCAAAGGACTGGCTATGGGCACCTGCATGGATCCCAATGTTGCCTCGCTCTTTCTGGGGTATGGGGAACAATCCTTGTTCCAGCCCTACACTGGCCCCTTCCCATAACTCTTCCTTTGGTACGTCAGTGACTGTTTTGGTGCCACTTCAGGCTCCCACTTGGACCTTCAAAAATTTGTCCATTTCCAACACTTCCATTCCTTTCCATAACCTCTCCATCTCCAATTCGGGGAATAAACTGTCCACTGCCATCCACTACAAAGCTACTGACTCCCATAGCTACTTTCACTACAGTTCTTCCCACCCCACATCCTGCAAGGATTCCATCCCATTCTCCCAATTCCTTTGCCTACGTCATATCTATTTGGACGATGCCACCTTCCAAAACAGCGTTGCTGACATGGCTTCCTTCTTCCATAACAATGGTTTCCCACACACTGTGGTTGACAGGGCCCTCAACCACATCCAACCTATCAGCCATGCTTCTGCCCTTGCCCCTTCCCATCACTCACAACAGCTTGATCGGGTCCCTCTTGTTCTCACTTTTCATCTCACCAGCTTCCGCATTCAAAGGATCATTCTCTGCCATTTCAGACATCTCCAGCAGAACGCCTCCACCAAAAACATCTTCCTGTCACTGCCCAAGACTGCATTTCTCAGGGATCATTCCCTCTAGGACACCCTAGTCCAATCCTCAAACACCAACACCACCTTCCCGTTCCCACAGTACCTTGCCACATACCCACAAAAGGTGCAACACCTGCCCCTCCCTGCTCATCATCCAAAGGCCTAAGCAGTCTTTCCAGGTGAAGCAGCATTTCACCTGTACCTCCTCCAGTCTTGTGTATTGTATTCGCTGCACCCAATGTGGCCTACTCTACATTGGAGAAACCAAACGCGGAATACCTCCAGTGCATGCACAAGCAGGACCCCAACCTTCCTGTAGTCGATCACTTTAACACAGTGTTCTGCTTGAATGCCCATTTATCTGTCCTCAGCATGCTGTAGTGCCTCCAGTGAATCACAGCACAAACTGGAGGAGCAACATCTTCAGACTAGGTACTTTACAGACTTCTGGGTTTAGTATTGAGTTCAACACCTTCAAATTGTGAACCTATTCCTTTCCTCTCTTTTAGCTTTGTTTGTTACATTCTCTGTCACCATGTCCTCTCTCCCCTCCCCCCACCCCAGTAGGACTGTCTGTTCTTTCCAGTCTGGCATTCTTTGTTCTGCCATTCTCCCATTCCAATCTGAACTATCAACATCTTCTCTCTCCCGCTGTTCCAACTCCACACCCCTACTATTGTATAAATACTGTCCCCTCCACAATTCACTTCAGCTCTGATGAAGAATCATCTAGACTCGAAACATCCTTGGATGCTGTCTGACCCACTGTGATCTCCAGCATTTCTTGTTTTTAGTTCCTCCATCACCATCCTCTGTCTCCTTCTGTCAAGCCAGTTTTGTATTCAATTGGCAAGTTCTCCCTGAATCCAATATCCTCAACTCCTTTTCCAAGTAAAAGGAAACAGAAAGAATGAACCATTATGTACTGAACATTCACAAATTAGAAATTCCTGGAGAAACTCAGCAGGCCTGGCTGCATCTGTGGAGAGAGAAACAGAATTAAAACCTCAGAGTCCAGTGACCCTAGGTCTGTAATTGTATATTTTAGTCACAAATTAGAACTATCCACAAGACAATGAATAAAATGCAAGAACAAGATAAGTACGCTTCCTTAGATTATCAAAATGATCACATCCACACTTTTTTTAAAGAAGAAGTTAGTTATTAAACAGGTAGCAACTTTACTGATATTCATACATGAGACAATGACTTGCCTCCAATCACAATCCTTGACGGCATCATTATTATTCAGTCTCTCTGTAAAAAGCTTTCCACTATCTGCAAGATTTAAATGTAGAATGTTATTTAATCTTTCCACTTGCTTCTAAAATAAGCCTTCAGCACCCTTCAAGAAAGAGCAGTCTGGCTAAACTGAATGCCCCTGCCATTGAAATCAATATCCAACCCCTCCATCAACAATCCATTGTCTACAGGATGTTATTTTTCTGAAACTTGCTAAACTCAGGTTGATGCTCCCTGCCATCCATTTAACCACAGCCATGATTGACAAGAGCAGCAAGTCCATGGGAGCGCACGACTCCAAATTCCTCTTCCAGTGACACATCCTGATTGGAACATATACTGCCACCGTCATCCCTAGGTCAACATTCTGTAACTTCCTATTTAATACATCGTAGAAGCACAGACATTAAAAAGACTGCTATGGTTTCATGACAAATTCCACTCCAAGTCATCTAGAGATAGGTGGTGCAAATGCAGCTAGGCCTGCAACATTCCCCGGTAAACAAGAAATATTTCAGTTTGGAGAATGGAAATATTTTTGAAGCCAGTGCACAGTATCCAGAAATCGTACATGAGACAAGGTAACTACCAACAAACAGAATGGCCCATCATGCAGAGAACCCACCTACAGTGCCACAAATACTTAATCACTCATCAGCTCAGGTAGTAACATCATAATTTTAGGACCACTTGCATAACCAGTGCAAATTACCAGTGTGTGATGGCTGAATGAGAGAGCCAGCCAGCAGTATTTGGCCTTTGTGAAATGTACCCTTTCAAATTGCCAACTCACACTGGTTTGCAGGATTTGGAATGCTTGCCATTAATGCCAATGAACT
Organism: Ginglymostoma cirratum; assembly: GCA_024137785.1. Classification (NCBI taxonomy): domain Eukaryota; kingdom Metazoa; phylum Chordata; class Chondrichthyes; order Orectolobiformes; family Ginglymostomatidae; genus Ginglymostoma; species Ginglymostoma cirratum. The sequence continues at coordinate 29,092,053 of JAHRHZ010000133.1, read as the reverse complement.
AGCATTTCACTGTAGGAGCTTTCCCCCACTGTTTTCTTCATTCAGATACTAAAATGCATTTCCCTGAATCAAATTCTTTCAAGTAGTGTAGCTGAATTTTTCACAGGCAGATAATCATTGCCAACTATTAGCTAATTAGCACTAGACCTATGTCTTCATGACAAGTTGTTACCTCTTGTACATTTTTTGTGATAGAAGTCAGCACATAACCAGGGTGCAGTCATAGAGGGGATGAGACCCACTTATTGAATCATTTAAGACAGCTGCACTGGTGATTTTTGAACATGACTCTACTGAACAGAATGGGATAGGTGAAGCTAGTGATATGCTGCATCCCAGTGTTAGGAAGGGGAGGTCAAACTCCTGTGATAATTAAAATCAAAACACAAGCTCACAGTCTGTTAGAGCAGGTATAATTAAACCCAAATCTCCCAAAGAAGCTCACCTCACCTCACCTAATCGATTAAACTGCTACTGAGAAGGGGATGTTAAATGAAAGAAAATCTCTGATATTCACCTATAAGTTACAAGTAGCAATTTATTTATTTAATCCTAACAGTGAACAAATTGAATTACTAACAAACTGAACAACTCCCAATTAACTACTATTTCCTAACTGAACTAAATTCTACTGTATGCTGTTCCAATAAACACAAATCCCTGTAAACCCAAATAATAAGAAAATAAATTGACTTAGTCTCTCAAAGTCTATGTGCCTCTCTTCTGCTGTTCTCAATTCATAAACACCTTTCTTCCGCTGCTCTGGCTGTCAGGATGTTTTCTCTGTGAAGTCTTCTGCGATGACTCTTAGCTAGAAGTACGTTTTATGGATAAGATGGTGCTTTCTTAGAGAGCTTAGTGATTTCTTGTGAGAGCTTGGTGCATATTTCTCAGATGGCATTTCACTCTCACACTAATTTTCAAAAACGCTCTCCTTATATACCTTGGATAACAAGGTATAGAGCTGGATGAACACAGCAGGCCAAGCAGCATCAGAGGATCAGGAAGGCTGACGTTTCGGGCCTAGACCCTTCTTCAGAAAATGGATCTCAGATTCTCCAGCATCTGCAGTTCCTACTATCCCTTATATACCTTGGATGACATATCAATTTCCTTACAATAGCATTGGTCAGAAGTTGTCAAAACCATCAGATTTGAATTCAATTGGCTTTCAATTGCTAAGTGCTTGGTTTAAATTAATTTGCTGGTTCGAGTCCGTTGCAAAACTGTCTGTACCCCTTCAGCGGCTCAGACACATTTTCTGCATAAATCTCTCAGCTTAGAAGAGCACTTTACCTCTTAAAGGGGACAATCACTCTTCTCCCTTTTTTTTTAAACAAACAAATTCTAGCTTCCTGCCTTCCAATTCATGATTACTCTACACAATTCCACAACACCAGTATAATCTGGCACACAAATATCCAACACTGCACATCTCTACACTCCCTCCCAAAACAAATCCTGCTGCCACTGTTTGTAGGTATCTTAGCCTAAGGAAGCTTCAAGCAAATGCTGACAAAGATCTACAGTGCTGATGCCAAATAGCTCAAGGGTAGTTACATTTGATGCACTAATTAGGGTTAACTCTTCTGACTCAGATAAAAGGCATATGCTTCAGTACCAAAGCAATTTTTAGCTTCGTTTTAATCACTATCTAATTGCTGTGTATTTTATCTTATTTGCCTCTTCAAAGTGCTTTTCTTTGTTCCCCTTCAATTCTCTGCTTCCTGCAGATTAGTTGTTTCTTTCCCTGCAGGAAGCGACTTGCACTTGCTATGGGGTCAAAGCTTGAGCAAGAATGAACATGAGAGGTGGGAGAATAGAGGGGTGGGGTGGGGTGGGGTGGGGTGGGGTGGGGTGGGGGACAGGGATGTACTACACAATGAATAGGGAATGGTTCAAAAAGTGACTGCTCAGATTCTTTTCTAAACTCTGTCTGCGCAGTGAGAGAGAAATTTTCCTTGTAAGACGTAACAGGCTTTAACAATTCTTGAAAGATTTCTAGACTTATCTTGTAACTATTTCTGAGATTCTTGAATTCCTAATGCAGCATTCTTTATGTTAAATCTGTTTATTGTGAATATTATTACTGAAGTGCAATTATATGATACAAATGTTCATCAGCCTAATCATGTATTTTTGGGAAAGCAAGAGAATGCCAAAATAATTCTGAACACTAAGCCGGAGTAATAGATCACTTTGTTGCAATATAAAATCACCATTAGCATGTCAACTATCAAGCTAGGGGGGAGAGCTGGGACAGGGGAGGGAGGTTATTTATGGCAATGTGGTAATATCACTGGATTGGTAATTCAGAACCCAGGCTAAGGTTCTGGGGAGTGGTTTCACTCCCACCATTGCAAATGGGGAAATTTAAATCATAATCTGGAATAAAAAGCTAGCCCAATGGGACATCATAATCATTGTTACAAAAATCCAACCAGTTCACTAAAGTCCTTTAGTGAAGGAAATCTGCTTATATACAACTCCAGATCCACAACAGTGCGGCTGTCAATGGCCATCTGGGTAATTAGGCGTGGGCAATGAATGCTGGCCCAACCAGTGACACACAGATCTCAGTGTGGGAATAAGAAAAATCAATGGGAAGGAAATTATATGGGGTATAATGGACAAGCAACTTATAGTCACCAACTTTCCAATACCTTTTCAACCCCACCAGGTTCTATTTCACTTCCAATGAATGGAGAATTATAAAAATCTTACATCAGGTTTTAAACGTTCATCTTCACTTTGTGCCTTAAATCTAAATGCCTGAATAAAACACACAGAAATTCTTAATGTCTCAAATCATTTATTTAAAATTTACCAAAAACACTCAGAAGAGATCAAGTCCTTACTGGGAAATTAACTGTGTATAAATGAAGAGTTAGGGAAGATCCATAATATCCACACACCTATAGTAATCATGGTCATGAATAAAATGGGCATCTTAAACTTGCTGCTGGTGGTGTATGATTTGCTGTGAAAGAAAATGTCATCTACGGTCAGATGACAATCATAAAAGTGTGTAGCCAGTGTTGGAGCTAGGGAATAGGCTGGGGCTATTTTCCCTGGAGCATCAGAGGTTGAGGGGTAACCTTATAGAGGTTCATAAAATCATGAGGGGCATGGATAGGGTAAATAGGCAAGGTCTTTTCCCCAGGGTGGGGGAGTCCAAAACTAGAAGGCAAAGATTTAAGGTGAGAGGGAAAGATATAAAAGGGACCTAAGGAGCAACTTTTTCACGCAGAGGGTGGTGCATGTATGGAATAAGCCTCCAGAGGAAGTGGTGGAAGCTGGTATGATTACAACATTTAAAAGACATCTAGATCGGTATATGAATAGGAAGGGTTTAGAGGGAGGTGGGCCAAATGCTAGTAAATGAGACTAGATTAATGTCGGTAATCTGGTTGGCATGGAAGAGTTGGACCAAAGGGTCTGTTCCCATACTGTACAGCTCTATGACTCTATAACTCTTTAACATTGCTTCTAGATTGCTATAGAACCAATGTGAGAGGGCATAAGTTTAAGGTGAGGGGGGAAGATTTAAAAAGGGACCTAAAGGGTGGTACATGTATGGAACGTGCTGCCAGAGGATGTGGTGGAGGCTGGTACAATTACAACATTTAAAAAGGCATATGGGTGGGTATATTAATAGGAAGGATTTAAGAGGGAGGTGGGCCAAAAGCTGGCAAATGAGGCTAGATTAATGTCGGATGTTTGGTTGGCATGGACGAGTTGGACCAAAGGGTTTGTTTCCATACTGTACATCTCTATGACTCTAGGAGTTGCTAAGCAAATGTGTGTTTACATTTTTCAGGAGAGAAAGAATTAAAGAAACATAGATTAGCACATTAACCTGGTCCTTTCAAGTGACAATATACAGTATGTTATGTCATTTAGGCTGCACTTTCCTACCAAAGATTAGTCAAAAAAAACCTGAAGAATATTAACGAAGTATGAAACGACTAATACTGAATATGGATACTGAAATCTGAAGAAAATAACAAAATTAGCAAGGGGTGAAAAGAGGAGAGTAAATAAATACAATAACTATCGCTATCACAGCGCAGATGCTCCACAAACCGGTCCCCGAGTATGCGTTTGGTCTTCCCAGTATAGAGGAAATCATATCCGGTGTAACGGATGCAATTGATAAGGTTGGATGAAGTTCAGGTGAATCTCTGGCGCATCTGGATGGATCATTTTTGGCCTTGGACAGAGCTGAGAGGGAAAGTGTTCTCTTGCAGTTGCAGAGAAAGGTATGATGAAGGAACTGGTGGGGAGTGTAGAGCTGACGAGGGAGTCACAGAATGAACAGTCCCTGTGGAAAGCGTACAGAGGTGGGGAGGGAAATATCTTTTAGGTGGTGGCGTCGGATATTAGGTGACGGAAATGTGTAAGCATGATGCGTTGGATCTGAAAGTTAGCGGGGTGGTACTTGAGGGGGATGGCGTTTAAGAGCAGAAATGTGGGAAATGGTGTAGATGCGGTTGAATGCATCCTTAATTACAGAGGAGGGGAAATTACAACCCCTAAAGTAGGAGCTTATCTGAGATGTCCTGGAGTAGAACGCCTCATCCTGGGAGCAGATGCAGAAGAGGCGGAGGAATTGAAAGTATGGGAATGTATTTTTACAGGAGGGTGAGTGAGAGGAGTAGTAGTCGAAGTAGCTGTGGGAGTCAGTGGGTTTGAAATGGATGTCAGTGGTGACTCCATTTCCAGAGATGGAGATGGAGAGGTTCAGGAAAAGGAAGGAGGTGTCAGGAATAGTCCAGGTGAATTTGAGGGTGGGGTGGAAAGTGTTGGCAAAGTTGATGAACTGCTTGAACTCCTTGAAGATGAAGAGGTGAGGGCTGGTGCTGGCGTAGTTGCGGAAGAGGGACTGTTTCACAAATCCTACAAAGAGGTAGGCATAGTTCGGGTCTATGCACATGCTTTCTTTGGTTTGTAGGAAGTGGAAGGAATCGAAGGAGAAATTGTTGAGAGTGAGGGCCAGTTCAGCCAAGCGAGTGAGAGCATCAGTGGAGGCAGACTGATTGGGCCTACAGGAGAGGAAGAAGTGGAGAGCTTTTAAGCCCATGGTGTTGGGGATACAGGTGTCCATCAGGGATTGTACATCAATGGTAAAGGTGAGCTGTTGGGGGCCAGGGAATTGAAAGTGTTGGAAAAAGTGAAGGACATGTGTTATGTCATGCATGTAGGTAGGGAGTTCCTGGACCAAAGGGGATAGAATGGAGTCGTGGTAGGAGATGTGCTCCGTGGGACAGGAGCAGGCAGAGACAATGGGTCAACCAGGCAGTTGGGTTTATGGATTTCGAATAGGAGATAGAAATGGGCGGTGCAGGGTTGGGGAACTATCAGGTTGGAGGCTGTGGATGGGAGATCGCCAGAGGTGATGAGGTTTGTGGTGGTCAGGGAGGTGATGACTTGGTGATTGGGATGAGGGGGTGGTGGGCTATGATCGAGGGAATGGTGGGAAGAGATGTCAGACAGTTGATGTCTGGCTTCAGCAACGTAGAGGTCAGTACGCCATACCACCACTGCACCACCTCCTTATTGGTGGGTTTAATAGTGAGGTGAAGGGTGGCCACCTCCTGTAATAACGATCCAGAAAACATTCATTCTGCCTTATGTACTGCAGCGCTTCTAGCTGGCCCTCAAGCTTAGAAATTCTCAGCTCAAGCTGGTGAAAGTGGATTCTCTCTCTCTCTCACTCACTCACACAAACACACACACACGGAGGCCACAGGGACTGACAGGTCTAAAAACACCCTCTATTCACTCTCAACAACTTAATTTGCACTTCTTTATAAACTAATATTTCTAATTCATTCCTGTGGGCTTGCTCTGTCCTTGTAATTTTATTAATTGATTTACTGTTATAATAAATACTATTTTTCTTTTCATCTCCCAACTTGAGTAAATACTTGAGGTTGGAGAGAATGGAGGAGTTAAATACTCACCAACACATCACATACATGCTTCCTGGAAATCACATGCTGATTTTTTTTTCACTGAAGATGATCAGACTCAACAACCGATTCCTTCCATCCCCAGGCTGTTTTATCTTTCCTTTGTGCTTACTGTGCCTCAGATTTTTCTCAAAATTTGGATGGTTATGTTTGACCCCTCACATCTGTAATTTACTAGTTCTATTTGCAAGTTTATATTCTCAGTCACTATCTAGTCAATTGCTTATTCGACTGCTTTATGAATTTTAAAAAATATTGAATGAGGGCAATTTGTATAAGCAAAGAGATGGAATAGAGAGGCACGTATTTGTTGCCTGGGCTCACTGCTAACTGTTCCTCTCTCCACAGATGCTGCCAGACCTGTCGAGTTTGTTCAGCATTTACTGCTTTTTATTTCACTTCGAACTACTTTTACATTAAGAAGGTTTCTAAAGAACATTAACTAGGACGGTAGCTGGTAACGTTAAATTGAGAAAAATATTGAAAATAAAATCCAAAACTTTACCAAAAACTTTGTTAAAGCCTGATATATATTTTAGATGTTGATTGGCAGCCTAAAATGAAAATGTATTCTTCAATTTGAAGAATTATCTGTAATGAGTTAGGAGTCTTCTGATTCTTCAAACAGTATTTTCCCTTCAATCAAATTTTGGCTGATTGTATGGTTTTGATGGCCTCGAGTTAAGTTTCCATCATATTTCACACGGAGAGTAATCTCAAGGCACCACAGTGCAATGTTTCCATTTTTTCCAATCATTTCTCTTGTTGTGATTTAAATTCTGAACAACATCTTTTCCTGAGAAGTACAGTGAAATCAGTGTGAGTGAAATTCAGATGACACAAAAATCTGATTGGATTGAAGTCACCAGTTATTCCTACCGGCAGAGTATCAAATCCAATAAAATGATGTCTGTGATGAACCAAAAGGTCAAACCAGTAACTCTAGATTAGCTGAACTTGTCTAAGCTTGTATGACTGTTATGACCCACTTTGGAAACTGTGTTGATATTTGAGCTACACGATTCGCAGGGTCATCACAAAAGTGAAAGATTTAGTCAGATTACTTAAAGTCTGCAATTTCCCTGCTTGATGGGCAGAGGTTAACAGAGAACGCTGAACAGATTCCTGCACTTAACAAGAAGCTGGTGACATGGCGTCATCCCCCAATCTTTGAACAAAGCAGTAGCGCAAACACAACTTACACTGAATTCCAGGAATTTGTTTTTACAAGTGCAGTAAACTTTTCCAAGGTCTTTGTTTTAAGGCAGTTTACTTTTTCCATTTTTGGTTCACAATCCAAATGAAGGGTCTGTTTCCGTGCTGTATGACTCTATAGGGCCTTTACACTGTTGACTAATCAGGTTGAGTTAAGCTACAAGAGAGAACATAATCACAGGGGTCTGAGCAGGCCATCAGTCGCCTTTGAGATTTCCCTTTTAGGCTGTGAACACAGTTGTAGGCAAATCAGGCTACATGGGGTCCTGCTCGGACTCTCACTGCTCCATTTAACACAAATGCACAGGTGGATCCCTTGAGAGTCACTCATCAAGAGTGGACTGTAATATCATTTTGTAAGAGGCATGAGGTGCACTGAATTATCCCTTCTCTCTATTTTAAATAAACTAATCCAAGATTTCAACTGGTAGAAGCTCCATTGACAATGGTCAATCACTCAAGATTGCAAATGGACTATTAAATGGATATTGCATCACCAAGTGGTCAAATATTGCTCAGATGTGAAACTTCAGATGTTCTTTCTAATTTTGGCAATTGAGTTATTTGTTTAACGTCTTCCTCTTTAGGGCAATGAGAAAAATTGTCAGTGGCAATGTGGGAAAGGCACAAAGGCGAGCTACAGTTCGGCTCAATGTGGCACAATTTGACTCCATAGTAATTTATTTTTTTACCAAAGGTGAAGTGTTTCTCAGACACAATATTAGCCAATTCTGGCATTCACAATGAATGGTAACATATCTTTATTCTTGGTAGTTTATACAATCATCCTTCCATGAAAATATAATTCTCCCATTTTGATTAAAATTGGACCATAGAGGGTCACTAGTTTAAAAACTTGGTGAAAGAAACAGGGTTTAGATCATTAACACTATAGAGATAATGTTTAATTGAGGTAATCCAGAATTGACTTTGTCAAAGTGTCCTAGAGATTTTCCATTCTCTAACGTTTGTTTTTTAGATTAGTTAGGGCATGATAATCAGCACAGGCTTGGAGGCCGAAGGGCATGTTCCCGCGCTGTACTTCACTTTTTTGCTCTTCTGGTCTTTTTGTTATTGCTCATCATAGACACCACACAAAGGCAGGCTTCTACAAAGAGAACCACAAATCTGCATTAGATTCATACTTGCACAGGGGCTCACCTTTGCTACGGTCACGGGAGCAAAAGACTAAATATATTTGGAAAATAAATTGGCAGTTAATTGCATAAAACCACACAATTTCAGATTTCAGCATCATTTTCTAAATATGCAAATCTTATTCCTAATCCATTGTAGTGATCTCACAAGACTACATATTAAGACACAATGAGATCATTGAAAGCTATAGGGTTTATGAGGAGGACTCGAGAAAACAAGTGGAAAAATATTAGGATAAAAGTAGACCAAGAGTAGAGGCTAAAATTCGACAACCCTTGGCAGTTGTTTGATGCGAGAAGGTACTGACATTAAGATTTACCTGCAGTTTAAGAACAAAACTAAAATCTTGATCAGCAAAATCTAAAGTAAAAGATCTAATCACGTAACTCTGAAATCTGGAGCAAATTATTTTTTGTGCTCGGATTAATTAATTTGTCAGATACCAAATGTCAGACCTGTAAACATTTTCAGAGGTAGTCAGAAAGCTGTAGTTGAGAGATTCTCAGGGAACTCACATACAGAATACTATTTCAATCAGGTTCCCTCTAGTGGCACAAAACTGAAACTGTAATATCTTCCATTAACTCCATGATAAGTAGTTACTTTCCGGTCGCGATGGTGACATTACATTGCAGGATAAGGTTTCTAATGTCAGAATGATTGTGCTTTTGGAAAATTCATTATCAGGGATCTCATTTAGTGGAATAAATCAAATGGTACTTTCATTATATGGTATATTTTCATGCATTACCTTAACAAATTTGCTTTTCTACCTTTAAGTTAGCAAATGCAAGAAGCCCATGTAGCTCTTACATCTCAATTCACCAATTGCCTCACTGAAGTTGTGCAGCAACTTTTGTACTTTTAACACCTGCTGGATTGCCCAAAGTGAAGGCATTATCGATGGGAGTATGTGGTTTATTTTCATGTTGGTTACTGAGATGTGAGCATCATTGACAAGGTACCATTTATCATCCAGCTCTAGTTTGTCAGAGGGCTTTAAGAGTCGAGCACATATGGTGGAATCCTCCAGTTTTTGGCTTTTAACAGTGGGCCATGAAGTCAGAAGGGGAGAGCCGGCCATGTTAGATCAAGCAGGTGCCAAACAATCAGGTCTGTATACACGAGGAGTGCAGCAATTTGTGAAAGACGCCTCCCCCAACCTTTACATCATGGAGTCAAAAGACTGGGCACCCAGACAGGCACTCATTCCCTGTGAGCCTGGAGCAACACTCTGGGTCTAAGAATGTAGCCAAACCTTCTGGTCCTATCCCCATTACCTGCTCCTTTGCTGTCTTGCTAGTTGGGATGTCTCGGAGAAGTCAAGTGGTCACATAGTTTAACAATGTTTCATTGCAGGTCATTGCTTGTGAAGTCCACATTGATACCATTAGGCTGCAGGGTTCCCAAGCGGAATATGATTTGCTGTTCCTGCAGCTTTCGGGTGGCATCATTGTGGCACTGCAGGGGGCCCAGGATGGACATGTCATCTGAGGAATGGGAGGGGGAGTTGAAATGGTTTGCAACTGGGAGGTGCAGTTGTTTGTTGCAAACTGAGCGCAGGTGTTCAGCAAAGCGGTCTCCAAGCCTCCGCTTGGGTTCCCTGATGTAGAGAAGGCCACAACGGGTACAGCAGATGCAGTATACCACATTAGCAGATGTGCAGGTGAACATCTGCTTGATGTGGAAAGTCTCCTTGGGGCCTGGGATGGGGGTGAGGGGGGAAGTGTAGGGGCAGGTGTAGCACTTCCGCCGGTTGCAGGGAAAAGTGCCGGGTGTGGTGGGGCTGGTGGGGAGTGTGGAGCAGACAAGGGAGTCACGGAGAGTGTGGTCCCTCCGGAAGGCAGATAAGGGTGGGGAGGGAAAAATGTCTTTGGTGGTGGGGTCGGATTGCAGATGGCGGAAGTGTCGGAGGATGATGCGTTGGATCTGGAGGTCGGTGGGGTGGTACGTGAGGGTGAGGGGGGTTCTGTTTTGGTTTTTTTTATTTTTTACAAGTTTTTACAAGCTTCAAAACCTCCCCTCCCCCTACTGCATCCCAGAACCAGCCCAGCTCGTCCCCGCCTCCCTAACCTGTCCTTCCACCTATCCCCTCCTCCCATCTCAAGCCCCACCCCCATCTCCTACCTACTAACCTCATCCCACCACCTTGACCTGTCCGTCCTCCCTGGACTGACGTATCTCCTCCCTACCTCCTCACCTACACTCACCTTTGCTGGCTCCATCCCCGCCTCTTTGACTGGTCTGTCTCCTCTCCACCCATCTTCTCCTCTATCCATCTTCTATCCGCCTCCTTCTCTCTCCCTATTTATTTCAGAACCTCCTTCCTCTCCCCCATTTCCGAAGAAAGGTCTAGGCCCGAAACGTCAGCTTTCCTGCTCCTATGATGCTGCTTGGCCTGCTGTGTTCTTCCAGCTCTACACCTTGTTATCTCAGATTCTCCAGCATCTGCAGTTCCTACTATCTCTTCCACGACTGTGATTGCTAAGAGAACTTGAATCTTGAAGAAGCTATCATTATCTGCAGAAACTCTGAACTTATCAGTCAATGGCACAGCACGTATGTGGGAGAACATGTGGGGTTGTCTAATATGTTGTTCAGCCACTCAGACCTTTTCACTATGTTGAGAAACAGCCTAACTTTACAATTGAAACAATTTGGTGAAAAACAACCAGTATCTGCAGAAGAGCCAACTGAAAGATCAAGGCTAAAGGATAACTTACAAAATTTGCAGATGTCATCAGATAAAACGAAAGAAAACTGTCCAGCATGGGGAAATCGCTGCTTTCACTGTAAGAAGCTAAACCATTTCACATGAAGCCAGGAAGCAGAAAACAAGTCTATAAAGATAATTGCTGCAAAGATGTCAGACAATGTTTCAGATGAATAAAGCATGGCAGATGATGATTCCAATGAATCAATATACACGTTACAGCAGGTGAGGAAAGTCAAATCTAAAGAAAAGAAAAACGGTTTGTAACTGTTTCGATGAAGGCAGTAGAACAAGAGCATCAGATGAATGTCAGTGCTCCCTGCAACATTGTGAGCTTGATCAACCTTTGTAAAGTTATACCAGGTTAGGTTTCAAAAATGAATGCTTGAAGGGAAATTTGATACTCTGGGATAGAATGATGCTCACACCAAGATGAAAACTTAGCTTGAGAGCACAATGTCGCAACAGATCTAAAGATCTGGAATTCCACCTAATAGACAGAAAGCTGAAGTCACTCGTCTCAGCAGAAGCAACTTGAGAGCTCAGATTAAAAGTCCTAAATGCTCCTGAATAAAGTTACAATATTTTACAATACAAGGCCACATCAAGAGACAGAGAGTGTCCGACTGCAAAAACACAAGGGAACTTTGATGCTGAAGTCACAGAATGAAAATATTACCTTGTCAGACACAATGAATGCAATTAAAGTAAAGAAGCAGATGAGGAAACAGTATAAATCAGAAAAGTTAACTGAGTTGATTTTGAAACTGAACCAGAGGGGACATCATTCCAACCAGCAGAAAGCCAACAACCCTCATGTGTTACCATCACAAGACACAAACAATTTAAAGATTGTGTGTGCCAAGTGCATAAATAAGTGAGCAAATATAGGTCTAGCCAGAATAACAGTTTCTTGCATAAGAACAGATGTATATATTTTTGATAACTTGCACAACTCCAAATATACACGTTAATGCATGCCTTTTTTGTATAAAGAGGGGATGTTTGGACTGAATATCTACAATAATCTACAAATTCTGTCTGCTGTTAACATGTGACCCCCTAGTATGGGGTAGGCACCTTGACATCTTTATAATCAAGTCCTTATTTCGAATGCTGCTGCATTGTACACTTGAAACAATGACACTTCTGTAAACAGTGGGTATCACAAAGCATGGATTGTTGAAACAATAATTAAATTTGCAGATAACAAGCATGGGGCTGGATGAACACAGCAGGTCAAGCAGCATCATAGGAGCAGGAAAACTCGACGTTTCGGGCCTAAACCCTTCATCAGAAATGGGGGAGGGGGAGAGGGTTCTGAAATAAATAGGGAGAGAGGGGGAGGCGGATAGAAGATGGATAGAGGAGAGGATAGGTGGAGAGGAGGCAGACAAGTCGAAGAGGCGGGGATGGAGCCAGTAAAGGTGAGTGTAGGTAGGGGGGTAGGGAGGAGATAGGTCAGTCCAGGGAGGACGGACAGGTCAAGGGGGCGGGATGATGTTAGTAGATAGGAGATGGGGGTGTCGCTTGAGGTGAGAGGAAAAACAGGTTAGGGAGGTGGAGATGAGCTGGGCTGGTTTTGGGATGCGGTTGGGAGAGGGGAGATTTTGAAGCTTGTGAAATCCACAATGATGCCATTGGGCTGCAGGGTTCCCAGGCTGAATATGATTTGCTGTTCCTGCAGCCTTCGGGTGGCATCACTGTGGCATTGTAGGAGGCCAAGGATGGACATGTCATCTGAGGAATGGGAGGGGGAGTTGAAATGGTTCGCGACTGGGAGGTGCAGTTGTTTGTTGCGAACTGAGCGCAGGTGTTCTGCAAAGCGGTCCCCAAGCCTCCGCTTGGTTTCCCCGATGTAGAGGGAGCCACAACGGGTACAGCGGATGCAGTATACCACATTGGCAGATGTGCAGGTGAACATCTGCCTGATGTGGAAAGTCTTCTTGGGGCCTGGGATTGGGGTGAGGGAGGAGGTGTGGGGGCAGGTGTAGCACTTCCTGCGGTTACAAGGAAAAGTGCCGGGTGTGGTGGGGCTGGAGGGGAGTGTGGAGCGGACAAGGGAGTCACGGAGGGAGTGGTCCCTCCGGAAGGCAGATAAGGGTGGGGAGGGAAAGATGTCTTTGGTGGTGGGGTCTGACTGCAGATGGCTCTGAATTAAATTTGCAGTTTATTTTCATGTTATTGTATTCTATGTTCACAGTGCTCATATCTTTGTGACACTAGGGTTACCCAGCACAACCAATATTGCTTTATTTAAGCAGAAAATGCTGGAGAATGTCAACAGGTATGGAAGCATCTCTTCACAGATACTGCCAAATGTGCTAAAGTTCTGTACCATTTTTTGTTTCAGTTTCAGATTTCCAGCATCTGCTGTATTTCGTTTTATTTAGAGTGCGTCTTTCTTTCACGTATTTAAATAACAAGGTGTTCACATTGCCAGCTGTTTCTCAAATTGAGGATGTCATCTACTCAGGATTGTGAGATTCTACCAGTCTTGACGTGATGAAAAAGGCCATTTTACAACATGCAGATCGTTGGCATGAGGTAGGATATCCCCCGAGGGATGTGGAGTGTAGGATTTGCTTTCATTTTTTCCTTTTCTGCTGCTGCTGTGCCACTCATTAAAGTATTGGAACTCAAAGCAAGATGCAGTTTAATGAACAGGTTGCCCCCTTTCTCAAAGATTGGTAGCTACCTCTTTCTCTTCATTAACCGCAATACCACCATACTTCAAGCAGAATTTCAGAGGATACTTGAAGTATTTTTATTGTCTAGCTTAAAAAAAAATTGTCAGAGAGCCAGATGCATTGGCCAGCCTACCAAAGTTGATTTTTCCGGAGTTTTGCCTGTAATTGTATGGACCTGGCTACATGGAGAACACTGGCGTTTGTTCAACCATCTTCTCACTGAATCCAGTAGATGTGCTGGAGGTATTGCTGAGGTAATTTATCTTACTTAATGGCATTGGCAGTCAAGGATAAGGTTCGTCATGACACTGTTACTGACAGATTAACAAAGGCATAATCTCTCGTTCTCTATTTAAACTGTGTAAGGCAGCTAGGATTAATATTATTAATAGGTCATTATCCCTGGGGCTTTCCCCATCCAAACAGTGACCCACCGAACAAGCAAGCCAAGTGAACAAGGCAAACCAATTCAACACCACTTATTGTGTTTGTAGTTGCTTGACCACACATTGAAGAAAGCACATTGTTGGCCTATCCACATTCAGAGAAAAGATAGCACACAACAAATTTATTTGTTACAGCCACTTTTGGTTAATCACTTTCCACAACAATTAAATCCCCATTTGTTCTGAATGGAGAAAAACATACACAAGGTGGAATATTCAACCCTGCAGAATAATTTTTATTCCATCTTGCAGCAAATTGAATAATTTCTCGGTGTCCCAAAGCTCTTTGCAGTGATGACTGAAGCATCGGAAGAGGTAGAGGGATAACATCTGGTGAGGGATACATGAAGTAATGGGTGATCGCTTACTAGTGATCGAGGAAGGGACAGAGCAGAGATCGCTCTGCCCAGCCCACAGAGAAAGAAGTTGTCTCACCAAGTTATTACAACTGCACATCCAACAATCAGCTGTCTTGTCTTTTGTTCTCCATTTACAAGACATCTGCAGCTGGCAACCGTGTTTTATATAGATTATATAGAATCCCTAGTGTGGAAACAGGCCCTTCGGCCCAACAAGTCCACACTGACCCTCAGAGCATCCCACCCAGATTCATCCCTATAACTCACCTAATCTACACATCCCTGAACACTGCGGGCAATTTAGCATGGCCAATCCACCTAACCTGCACATCTTTGGACTGTGGGAAGAAACCGGAGCACCCGGAGGAAACCTTTCTCAGACACAGGGAGAATGTGCAAACTCAACACAGACAGTCGCCTGAGGGTGGAATTCAATGGGGTCCCTGGTGCTGTGAGGCAACAGTGCTAACCACGGAGCCATCTTTCCCAAAATTCCTACTCCCCAAAGGCCACTAACTCTCACACAGCTTCATATCATTATTCATCTTCCTCCTCTTTCATCTCACTCAGTCTCTAGCCCTGCTACACCTTCAATTCCGACATTCCTCAACTTTGACTACTAATTTGTAATGTCTCACAGGCAGTGTGTAAGTATGCTTGAAGAGATGCGTTCATGATTGTCATCACTGTATCATGGCATGTCCTCTGAAAGTATAAAGGTCTCATACTCCGTCTGATTCTAACTCAAAGCCTGACATTCAATTGAAAGCTTGCTGCTTGATTGTAAATTAAGTTTAACGTTAACTCATACATTTATGTGCTTGTGAATATTATGTTTGTACATAATAGTTAGCTGTCATAGATGCTTGTTGGATTCTTCAATACCATGATAACATAAGTATTGCCACATCAGGGAAAATACCCTGTTGGAGTCAAATTCACATTATCTACCTTTCCTTTTGGATATCCCTATACCTGATCACTAACCCTAATCTACCTTCTCTCTCTTAGCCTAAAGCTCCTTTCTCCCTTATTTCCATATTTCATGAGTCCAACTGTTAATATTTAATTACACCCACTGCATTAGAAAATCAGTTTTGGGGAATCTATGACAAATAAAGTGAGACAACCTTAGCACTAAAAACTACTATCACTTACAGCTATAACAGGTGCCACAATTGTTTTAAGAGTAAATGTTTGATGAGTGTTTTCAATAACATACACAGAAGCGATTGCATATTTAGTATGCTTGTTTGTCAACTTATTTAAAAATTATTAATTCAGATTTTCAGCAAAGATCTTAAATGCATTTTGTATTAAACATTCCAGAAAAAGTTTAAAGATCAAAGCTGAAAAGAATTAAACTTCATTCCTAGATATATAGCAAGTGTTATTGTTTGGAACAAATGAATTCATTGCAACAACATCCATCAACTGCAGGGTATTAACATATACATTTGCAAAACTTTTGTAACTTCCTCCATTTTATCAAAACTGGAAGTGCCTGGAATTGAAGTCAACAATTTGAAAGTAAGAAATTGATTAGGAGGCATGTGACAAAGAGTGTGATATTGTAAACTTCAGAAGTTTGATAATTCTTTATGGCAGTTATACCTTTAGCAATGTAATTGACTCTTGACAAGTCTCTGAAATGACCCTAACAAGGCATGCAGCTCAAAGGCAATTCGGGACAGGTAACAAATGCTGATCTTGCCAGCAACTTGAGCATAGCACAAAATAATTTTGAAAAATCATATTTATTTAAAAAGGTTTTTTGATCATGATATTGAGAAGTATTACTAAGATGTATTTTGTACCTAATAACTCTAAAATAAGCACTTATGTATTTATGATTAACAAACAAAAGATTGGCTAAGTCAAAAACTGGCAGTCTTCCAGTCAAAGAGAAACTAATGTTAGGAATCAGCCGAAACACTCTGGATAAAATAAACTGTCACTGAACCTAAACCAATACATCCTTAAGAAATAGTTGGTGAAAATGAAAGTTGTTCGGTTGTTTGATTGTAAAGTTAATGGAATTGAAAAATAAAACACTAATTGTAAATTCTGAGAGTCCATATTTAAGGAAAGCAGTTCCCATGACTAATATGAGACAATCTCCATGTATGATTGATTAAACTATGAGGAGGGGACAATGGCAGTCAGATAAAGATTTCTAGTCTTACAACAATTATGCTATTCATAGAAAGCCAATTGAGCACAGAAGTTTTTATCCATACAAAAGAAAATCAGATGGAAATATATAAAAAACATTTCTGTTGCAAGCTATCAATTTTGAATTCTTTAGCATAAAAGAAACCATTGTCAATTGTCTGAATGATAGAAGAACCCAGCACGTCGGTGTAAAAGATAAGGCTGAAGCATTCACAGCAATCTTCATCCAGAAGTGCCGAGTGGATGATCCATCTCAGCCTCCTCCAATGGTCCCCAGCATTACAGATACAAGTCTTCAGCCAATTCGATTCACTCCATGTGTATCAAGAAATGGTTGGAGACACGAGATATTGCAAAGGCTATGGGCCCCTGACATAATTCCTGACATCTACCTGACAATGTGGAAAATTACCCAGATATGTCCAGTACACAAAAGCCAGGGCAAATCCAACTCAGTCAATTACCACCTCATCGTTCTACTTTTGCTCAGCTCATAAGAACCTGCTTCACAACAATGTGCTTGCTGATGCCCAGTTTGGGTTCCACCAGAACCATTCAGCTCCTGACCTCATTACAGCATTGGTTCAATCGTGGACAAAAGAGCTGAATTCCAGAGGTGAGGTGAGGTGAGAGTGACAGCCCTTGACGTCAAGGCTGCATTTGACAGAGTTTGGCAGCAAGGAGTCCTGGCAAAACTGGAATCAATGGGAATCAGGGGTTAACTCTCCACAGGCTGGCGAACCTGGCACACAGGAAGATGGTTGTTTTTGTTGGAGGTCAGTCACCTCGGCTCCTGGACATTTCTGCAAGTGTTCCTCAGTGTAATGCCCTAAGCCCAACCATCTTCAGCTGCTTCATCAATGACCTTCCCTCCATCGTAAGGTCAGAAGTGGGGATGTTCACAAATGATTGCACAATGTTCAGCACCATTTGCGATTTCTCAGATAATGAAGCAGTCCATGTTCAAATGCAAGGAAACCTGGACGAAGTCCAGTTTTGAGCTGACAAATGATAAATAACATTCATGCCACACAAATGCAAGGCTATACCCATCACCTCAAAGAAGAGAAAATGTAACTTTTGACATTCAATGATGTTGCTATCACTGAACCCCTTTCCCACTGTCCCCAACTTTCAACATCCTGGGTGTTACCATTGACCAGAAACTCAACTGAACTCATCATATCAACACAGCGGCTACAGGAGCAGGTCAGGTGCTAGGAATACTGCAGCGAGTAACTCACCTCTTAATCCTCCTGACCATCCCATCCCCCCAACGCCAGTCTGCCGTCTAGAAGGCACAAGTCAGGAGTGTGATGGAATACTCCCCACTTGCCTGGATGGGTGCAGCTCCAACAACATTCAAGCACTTGACAGCAACTAGGACAAAGCAGCACATCCACAAGCATCCACTCCCTCCACCACCAATGCTCAGTAGCAGCAGTGTGTACAATCAAGATACACTTCGGAAATTCAAAGGACCTCAAGCAGCACCTTCAAAACCCACAACCATCTCTACCTGGAAAGACAACAGCAGCAGATAGTGGCAACACCACCACCTGCAATTCCCCTCCAAGTCACTCATCATCCTGACCAGAAAATATATCACTGTCCCTTTACTGTAGCTGGGGCAAAATCCTGGAATTTCTGCCTTAAGGGCATTGTAGGTCTACCTACAGATCATGGACTGCAGCGATTCAAGAAGGCAGCTCACCACCATTTTCTCAACATCAACTAGGAATGGGCAAGAAATGTTGGCCAGCCAGTGACACCACCCCACCCCCACCCCCCCACCCCCACCTCTCACTTGTGAATTAAATTTACACAGCAGACCGATTTTAACAACGGGCAGGGGGTCAAACCAGTGTTGTCCGAAAGAAATTTCTGATTTCACGTAGTGTGGCAAGGCGACATCATCTTCACAACATATACAAAATTTAGAAGAAAATGATGATACAAACAGGCATATACAAAGATTGGTGGAGTAGTGTAGAAGGTTGTCAAAGTGGGATAACGATCAGCTGCAGATATGGGCAGAGAAATAGCAGATGCAGTTTAATCCTGGTAAGTGTGAGGTCTGCACTTCGGGAGATCAAACGTTAAGGAAAAATATAGAGTTAATGGCAGGACCTTGAACAGCATTGATGTACAAAGGGATCTTGGGGTTCATGTCCATAGGTCCCTGAAAGTGGCCATGCAGGTGGTAAAGAAGGTATATGGTATGCTTGAGAGATAAAAGGTACTGCAGATGCTGGAGAATCCGAGATAACAAGCATGGGGCTGGATGAACACAGCAGGTCAAGCAGCATCAT
>JAHRHZ010000133.1:29007058-29072610 GCA_024137785.1 Ginglymostoma cirratum | reverse complement strand
TTTCTGATGAAGGGTTTAGGCCCGAAAAGTCAAGTTTTCCTGCTCCAATGATGCTGCTTGACCTGCTGTGTTCATCCAGCCCCATGCTTGTTATATGGTATGCTTGCCTTTTTTGGACCAGGAATTGAGTACAAGAGACAGGATGTCATGGTGCAGCTTTATATGACTTAGAACACACTTACAAGTACTGCGTTCTATTCTGGTTGCCACATTTCAGGAAGGTTGTAGAGGTTTTGGAGAGGGTGCAGAGGAGGTTTACTAGGATGCTGCCTGGACTAGAGGTTATGAGCTATAAGGAGAAGCTAGAAAAATTCATTGTTTTCTCTGGAGCAGCGGAGGCAGAGGGGAGACTTGATAGAAGTCTATAAAATTATGAGATGCATAGATAGGATTTTTCCCAAGAGTTGAAATGTCTAATACTAGGGGACATCCATTTAAGGTGAGAGGGGCAAAGTTCAAAGGAGCTGTGTGGGGCAAGTTTTTTTTTCAAGAGAGTGGTAGGAGTGTGGAATGCACTGCTGCAAAGGTGGTGGAGGCAGATACAATAGGGGCGTTCAAGGGACTTTTAGATAAGCACACAAATATGCAAGGAATGCAGGGACATGGACCAAGGGCAGGCAGAAGGGATCAGTTGAATTTGGCGTTATGCTCAGCACAACATCATGGGCCGAAGGTCCTGTTCCTGTGCCGTACTGTTCTATGTTCTAAAATATTTTATATATACTATCACAACACCGGTAAATATATTTTACACTGCATATTTACTGAACAAACAAACTGCTCAGTAACCAAGGAAGTAAAGCACTCGCAATGATTAAATTTAGAGGAAAATATTTTATATATACTATCACAGTGCAGGTAAGTATACTTCACTCTGCACATTTACTGAACAAAGCGCTCAGCAACCAAGGAAGTAAAGCAGTTGCAATGATTTTTAAAAAATTATCTACTTTGCTTTTCATCCGAACACTTTACCAACATACCAAAAATTAAAGTACACCTGCAAATGCCATTCAAATTTGAGTGCTAGCATCAAACACACAATGATGTTATCTTTGACTCATTTTTATTTACTGATCAGAAATGTAATTAGCTGCATTTGGATTCCCAATTAGATACACGTGGCAAGTGGACCAACATATTGCTCAATAGAGTGTCATAAAGTATTACATTTGTCAAACAATAGCTAAACTTTTAATTAAAGTTACACCTTGCTACTTTAATTCTAAGAGCACACAAAACAACATGAATGCCAGCAGATTGCTTAAATTGTAATAAACACAGTTAATTACTAAAACACTTACTGTGGGTTCATAGGCTTTAGGTGAAAGAGCCATGTGGAGGTGACGGTTAAGAACTTTGTTTATTGCTGGAAACAATCAAAAAATTGGTGCTGCAGCTACAATGGTGCCCAAAAATAGAGACCAAAGAAGGTTCTTTCCAAATTAGACTTCATGTTCCATTCCACAAGACTGAAACACTAGTCGAGTGTCCAGATACTGCTCAGGGGTGTTCTGAAATCAACTCAACAACTGTCAACTCAGTTCACACGGAAGTACTGCTGAGAGAGAAAATGGGTGGCTTTAAAAGTGCTCTTCTTGGCTACACATTAACTGGAGTGAAAACTAGTTGCCTATTCCTTCTTTGACAGTCTCCAGTGACCTGAAACACAGATTGGAGTCCACGTAGGACATGCTTTTCATGATTATTGCTAAAGGAGACATTGCGTCCTAGAAGCAAACTTTAGGACCCCATTTTGTATTTCAAATGGTGTGCTTCTTGGTTTTATATTTGCCACAAGCACCCAGAATTGGGTATCATGGATCCTACCCAGAGATTAATCTTGCCAAAGCACATTCCCCTTCATCAAACAGGTGAGATAGGGAATAATTTATTCCCTTGCAGATCACCAGAAAAGATTCATATGTACTTTCAAACAAGTTGCAATCTTTAGAATTATATTTTTGCAGGTTGTAAGTATTTTTACTAACATTTGGTTAAATGCAAACATCATTGTCAAACAAGTCTACTCATACACAACGTACTTTTAAATTGGCTTATAATTCGTACAAAGGATATGTCATCCATAAGTCAATACTATGTGCAAACTGAGTCAGTGACCATAAATAACATGAGAAACAGAAAAAAAGGTTTTAGCATTATGACAGGTAGTATCATGAGTTTGGAATTATTTCAGATTGCTGAGGTGTATTAATCTTTAGCTGGCCCAAATTATACATGACCCAGGAGCACTTTGGTGTTTGTGGAACACAAATACTACAACCAGTGTATCATAAGAGCATTCCACATTATGAATATAGGAACAGATCTTCTTAGACTCACAAGATTCCCTCAATCATATAAACTTTGTGCATTTCCAGTATAGATTGATCTGAACAAAGGCTGTGTGAAGACTGTATTTGGGAATTGATAGGAGGAAATGTGGGACAGAAACTTTGAAGTTCAGGTGCAACCCTTTGATAGGTTTTGATAGTTCAAATTGATGTTTATTATGGCTTTATTTTGAACAGAGCAACTTGTATGGGAAAATTAATGATGATATTCTTTCCTCAAAAGAAGATCTTACCACAGAAACAAAATACAAAAAAAAATGATAGCAAAGGTGTGTCTGAATTTTAATAAATTGGCATCCACTCATTCATTCTTTCATCATTGCAAATTAAAAACATTACGACTCCTTACCTAGGAGTATTGTGGAGTCTTTTCACCACATGGAATGGTGCAAGATAATGGCTCGCTCACTACCATCACCAGATAGGGATGGTCAAAAATGTCAAACCTTCTAGGGCTATGTATGATCCACAAATTAATAAAAAATAATATGCTGTTCAGATTTACAAGCTATGTCCTTGTCTTCGATGAATGCTCCTTCCATTTAAGATCTAGTAAGACAAGTTGAAATAGACAGAAATCATGGCATTGACCCTTTACTTTATCTGTTGGCTAATGATAAAGCATTCTGAATAAAGTGATGCTCCAAGCGTAATGTAAAATGTAATAATTTATAAAGCATAACTGAAGATTGTAAAGAAGCAGTGTAATTTATACATGAGATGAAAGTACAAATCTTATCTTGGTAACTGAATTATGTTTACAATATTGCTATTTATTTTGCATTTACGTTTAATAAACACAGAGAAATAAATCATGACTTGTACAGTATAATACCTACTTACAGCAGTACTTTCATCAGCAATATACCATTTACAACTTCAAACAGTAGCATCTGTTATTTAATTTCTAGTTCGATCTCTGCCTAGTAACATACTGACATCTCTTTACACAGGATGTATTTCAACACTAGCTATTCAACTAAGGGCCCAATTTCAAAGACTGTAAAAATTGGTACTGCTATTTAATACCAACGTTGCAAAAGTAATTGACAAGCTTTGGCTCACAATTATGTTGCCGAAGTATGTAAAACTGTCCAAGTGGAAGACAAAAATATCCAAATGCTGGCCTTCTATGCAGTTCAAACCAAATTTTGAATGCACCTAACCCTGGATTCCAGAGATATAAGACCATAAGACATAGGAGCAGAAATTAGGCCATTCAGCCCATTGAGTTTGCTCCGCCATTCCATCATGGCTGATAAGTTCTTCAACCCCATTCTGCCACTATTTCCCTGTAACCCTTGATCCCTTTGAAATCTCAAATTCTGTTTTGCTATGTTTTAGTTTTGATGCCCTGTCTCGAGGTCTTTTCATTGAAGACTGTTGTCAGCAAGCAGCAGTGAGTAGCAACAGAAATAGGCAGAAATGGCCTAAAGGAGTATTTGAGTCTTACCGTGGGCATGTATAATCTGCACACTAAAGAACGGGAAGTGATTCCCTTGCATCAAAATTAATGCACTGGCACAAGATGTTAGTTTACACACAAGTAAGCCACAATTACACTTTGGGAAGCCAGTCACAATGATCATTTGTTTACTCCTGACAATACTACAGAAAATTCTGCCCGCTACTCGAATACTTTAACCTTTTGATAAATATTGAGATATTTTAACATTTATGTCATGGGCTCAGTGCGGCCAAGCAACTATTTTCTTATAGGTGGAGGGGTGAATCATTTGATCAGCTACAGAGTGACTGGTCCAGCTAAGTCATAACTAAGTGTGGGTGAGGCAAAGTCTCACGATCCAAGATATGTTTACAATAACCCAAATACAATTGGAAGGAACGCTGATCTGGAAAATTGCCCTTAAATAGTGACATTCAAGCACACTAGAGAATAACTGCTTTGTTCAACTCATCTTGTAGAACAAAGGTGAAATGAACAATCTTTTGCAATGGTAAACCATGTATGTTGTATGTACACAGAAGTATGCACTGCAGTAACATATTAAGGTTACTTTGCCAGCCCTGGACTGCCTTGTAAACTCTACCCTCAATAAAGAGAGGACTAGCAATATTATGGACAAGCCACCCAGACTTGGACAGATATTGAAATTCATTCAATGTCACGGGGTTGGATTTCCCCACGTAACACAAGTATGGGAAGATCATCAGTTGACATCCTTAGGCATTGGTTAAAATAGAGACAAAGACAGTGGCAATGTCCTTGGAGTAATAAAGCAGAACACCAGGTTAATGTTCCTGGGATATGGCTTGAAATGTACCACATCAGACAGTGAAAACGAATTCAACTTTAAAAAATGTCTGGAATAACAGCTAGCCCAAAGATAACCATGTAAATACTGTCAATTGTTGTTACTAATGCCCTTTAAAGAAGAAAATCTGCAGTCCTTGCCTAGTCTAGCCTGCATCTGACTCCAGGCCCAAAGCAATGTGGTTGACTTTTAACTGCCCTCTGAGCCATTAGGGATGGGCAATAAGTGCTGGCCAGAGGCAATCATCCTGTGAGCAAGACAAAAAAAAAGTAGGCCTGTCCCAGGCATTCCATAGACCTTTTGGTTGGCAGAGTTCTGGGGGCAGATGATTATCATATTTTCTGGCAGTCTGCTGGGGGATCAAAGCTGATACTTAAATTTAAAAACTTCAGCTGTTATGAAAGGGTCAAAGAACTAGTTTTGATTAGAATAGAAAGACATAGATTTCAGGGAGAATTTGTTCGTGTATTTTAAGAAGTTTTTAATTCACGTCTTCAATGGCGAGCTCTGCATTTATTGTCCATCTGTATTTGTCTTTGAGATGATGACAGTGAGTTGCTTAATTGAACCGTTGCAAGCATTGCCCTTTGGAGGGCTAGTAAGAGACAACTGCATTGCTCCATGTCTGGAAGCACATATGGGTAGGGCAAGGTCAAGAAAATGAGTTTTATTCACTAAACTAAGACAGGTTTTACCAACAAGTTAGCAGCTTTTGGGATCACGATTATTTTCTTACCCCAGATTTAACTGACAACTGAAATTCTTCAGTTGCTTTAAAATTTGAACTCATATCACTGGATCATTAGTCTCAGGATCTGGATTACATGTGGTCACATAAACTGTCGCCAGTAAACAGTGTGGGTATTTGAATTCCACACAGAATGGCGAACAGATGAAACAACCGAACTATGATAGGTGATTGTTTCCTAGAGGGTTACCAACATTTGCACTGAATAGCCAGCTCAAGGAATGGGTGCCATTTCACTACAAGTATTCAAAAAGTTAAGTTCCTGGCAGAGGTCCAACATAATTGTTTCAAGAAAAAAATAAGTCTGAGATGACAGTGATGCACCTCAGGCTACATGGAACTGTCTCCTGGAACTGATGCTTGGACAACTTTAGAGATCAGAGAGGAATTGTCAGAATTCTTTCCTATCTCAAAAAAGACCTAGAGTTTTTCTTCCAACCTGATTTTTCTTTGGTTCCTCCAAGCAAATGGTGTATGGGGAGCACGTGGGGTGTTGTCCATGTCATCTAATAAACAGTAAGGCACGTAGCGAATCAGCTAGTTTTTTTACTGCATATATTATCATTTCAATTCTGTGCAATGAATACTATAAAGATGCAAAATCTCCTTGCTTCTCTACTTTTCTCAGATAGTACTCAAATATAGAAAGTTACAAATTCCATAACATGGACATTCACATTTTTCCAGTTCTTGATAGCAAAAAGTCATCAATATATTTCAAAAGATCTTCAATGTGTAAGACAATGATGGCAGATAGTCTCCAAGAACTGATCAAGATGCCAGGCTCCTGACAAAATACCATGCCAAGAAATGGAAGCCAGAATCCTCATTTTACAGCTGACTATTCATATGTGAATGAAGTACAGTTGCTGCAACTGCTTCAGCTGTAAATAGACCGTTAGTCTCTTGAACCTCTTGATGCATCTATCAATCCTTCCCACAATCTGGCACAATTGGGCACTCCTTGGAGATCTCACCTCAGGTGAATGCAGGATCGGCTACCAGAAAGGAATCCCATATTTGTCCAGCTCCTTCAAGCTATGCTCTTCCATCAGTCACTCAATAAATTTCACTATTCCAGCATGACATGTACCTTTACTTTCATGTAAAATATTATTCCAGACTTCAATCTAAATGGATGCTACCGGAATACAAATGCAAAATACTGCAGTAGTTAGAAATCAGAAATAACAAATAGGAAATTGTGGAAATACATAGCAGATCAGGCATTTACAGAGGGAGAAAAGGAGTTAACATTTCAGGTTATTAGCTTTTATCAGAACTTGACAAAGTCATAGATGGAACAGGTTTCAGGAACTCCAAAGACAGAAAAATACATTCGTGGTCTGCTGGGGAGGTACAGCAATAAAAGGATGAAGGGAAAGGGTGGAAAACAAGCAAGATTAAGTAACAAATAAGATAATTTTGCAAGGCAAAAGGACATTATAGACTGGAAGAAACGAACAAAGAAAAAATTAGTTCAGTCAGTTAAAGTATACGCATAATAAAGCCAATGGTATGCATTCAATCCCTCAGCGGTTGGAAGTAATTCATGGCTTCTACCTCTTCCATATGCTCCATTGTGATATCATTGCATCGGACAGCCTTGACTATCAACGCTGTGACAACCAAGAATTCTACATGAAAAGAGAAAGCAAAAGAAACAAAAAGGTGAGGCTAGAAGAGTACACGAGAGTGACATTTATTTCCGACAGCTACTGATTGAAAATATGGAACAGTAGTCATGATCTGAAAATGAACTCAGTGTTGAGTGGAAGGCTGTAAAGTGCATAATCAAAAAATGAAGTACTGCTTTTCAAACTTACAATGAGCTTTACTCACAGTATAAGGGACAGAGAACAGAGAAGCCAGAAAGGGAATCGGGCACAGCAGAAAGAAAAGACTGAAATTTACATGGAGCCTTTCAAATAACCACCAGAAGGCTCAAAGTGCTGTACAGACAATCATGTCACGTTGAATTTGGAATGTTGAAAGAAGAAATAAGGGCTTGTATTTTCTTGTGGCACCATGCTGGAAGTAGCAAAAAAGATCCGTTGGAAGTGGAAGATGGGGAACAAGCAGTAGCCTATGTAGTTGTCAGAGGGAGGGAATGGGTGGGAGTGGAAAATGAGATAGGCAGTTGAGGGGAATGATGGTGGGCATCTTTAGCCAAGGGAAATGGAAGGCATCTGGAAGCACTGGAAGCGAGCAACATCACAATGGATGAAATAGAAACAGAAACTGGAAGAATGCAAAGCAACCTTACAAAAATGGGAAACAAAAACAGAAATTGCTGGAGAAACTCAGCAGGTCAGGTAGCATCTGTGGAGAGGGAGACAGCATCAATGTTTCAAGTCCAGTGATCTTTCATGTTCTGAAGGGTAACTGGAGTTGAAATGTTAACTGTTTCTCTCTCCACCGATGCTGCCAGAATTGCCGAGTTTCTCTGGCAATTTTGGTCGTTGTTTCAGATTTCCAGCATCTGCAGTTCTTTGTTTTATTTTGTTACAGGGGGCAAGTGTGGTCAAGCTGTGGTAGTCAGTTGGCTGTCAGGATATTGGTTAAAAATAACAAACCATCTAGGTGATTACTTACAAAATTGAGCAATGCATTGGACAGTTTTTCTTTCACTCTTTATGGGTCAGCAAGCTTGGGTTTTTAGGAGGACCATGGTTGCACACAAAAGTCCCAAATCATCGACAAAGTTCAGACATACACATTTTTTCATTTTGTTGTATAAAAACGAGTTGGTGTCAAGAATGAGGTGAAGAGACGACAAGTCTCATCACAACTGATGTTTAGGTTTAGAAAATAAAAATAAAATGTAAATTCTGCACAGATTATAGGATAAATTAACTTACATCCAATAAAATTAAACTGCTAAAAATGTTCAGTTACATATTGACTTTTAGAATAAATATGCTATTTATGACACAGAATATTGGACATTCACTAAAAACCCAACCAATCCTGACACATTTTCAGATTGGGTTTTTATGTCATGGAGAGGAAATAGATGCACAATAAAAAGGCAAGTCTCAAGGATACAAGGGAGGTGGGTGCACAATTTTGCTAATTATATAAATATATCTGTAAAATGATGAAAGCTGGATAAAACTGCACCATATAGCATCATATCTCTCAAAATATGTCTCAAAATCTGAGGACAAAATAAACTGGATGAGCACATTTTAAGTCATTATGTTTTATTTGATGTACTGTAGAGCTGTTTCAAACTCCAGCCAAAACAAAAAAAATTACGGAAATTGGGGGAAATTGTACTTAATGACAAAAATGCAGCAATCTTAGTAAAGTCTAAATTTTCTCCACAGGTCAGCACTCTTCACAAAATTCACAAATTTTATTTGATTGCTGATAAGAGTTCTACATGAGGTTCCACTATGTTATCAATCAGAGATGAAAACAAGAAACAGGAGTTCATGAGGCACATTAAAAATAACAATACTGGTGCGGCTATTTGTTCATCAAGGCAGAATTTGGAGACTTTAGATCAGTGATTTGCACTGTAATGTATATGGAAGCACTAATTTTAAGAACATGCCTTCAGACTCCATAGGACAGAAGCAATAATTTTATCTAATGAAGACAAGCAATTTGTAAAGTCCTCTTTTGGTGTATTACCAACGTAGTGTGAATCTGTTCTGTTTAAAAGGCAAGTAGCACAGACGCAGATGTTTTGTATAATGTGCTGGAATAGATTGCCAGCTCTCTTTGTCCTGCTCACTGCAGGTGCTACATATTACTTCATCACCATTCTACACTCAGGTGGCACTCGAGACTGCTAGCTTCTTCAGATGATCCATGAACACTTGCAAACTGACATCATCTGTCAGGATTGGTGCTCCAGCCTCCTAAGGAAACCATGAAACATGAAGGTTAATTGAACAAGCAACCTTGCCACTTGTTATAATAAATCAGCTAGACTTAAAAGTAGAAGCCACTCTACATAAGATATCATTTTCCAGATTTAAAAAAGCATTAGCAGCCTGATATGTTATACTTTGAACTTTTCTATACACCATACAATTATGAAACAACATTACCAAACAAACAAAAGACCATTATTCTAAGACAGTCCATTGTTTAGTAGTTCAGTACTCCTTACAAGTATGAGTCAACAATAATTTAGTTTATGACTAACCTGGGTTTGGGGATCACGTTCGCTGCTACAAACATATTGTGCTTATGAACAAATATTTCACATAACTACTGATGGATAAGTATTGACAGCAAATAAAACAATGGAACTAAATATGAATCCTAATTACATTCCTAACCTACCATTTAAATAAATAATGTTTAAAGATCAGAGATAATAATGATAATAATAATGTGGAACATCCTACATGGTATTTTTCAGCCAATAAAAATAATATCATGCAGTCTCAGCTTGCCTGTTGGACTACAGCATGCATTAAAAAAATTTGACTTACCTGTCCCCATGCGTACATGTTGTTATGGGTCTGTGAAGGATTTACTTTGGACAACAAGAAACGAGCCTGTTTACAAAAAATACAAACATATTACTGAAAGAAAGACTAGCACTAATACACAATCCCACGGCCTCCCGAAATGCTTTATAATCAACAAATTTTGAAGTGCTTTCACTGCTGTAATGTAGGACATTAGAGTCATTTCTGACAAAGGAGGCTGCCATGCAGTACACTGAGTCTGTGCTGGTTCCCAAAACAGTGGCTCAGTCAGCCCATAACTCTGTAGGTTTATTTCGTTCAAATGTCCATCCAATTTCCTCCTGAAATCATTGGTGGTTTCTGCTACCACCACCTTCATGGAGCAACAAGCTTGAAATCATCACCATCCAGGTGTTAAATCACTCCGTCTAGCGCATGTTAGCACTTCTATGTATAAAGCCAAAAAAAAATCAAAAGCTCTCTCTCACATTTCCCGTGTACCTCCCACTAAAAACATGAAATTCCTGGCTCCTAACAGCTGTACCATCAACTAATAGGAAGAGATTTCAGTGTGATTTGGAGAAGCTGAATGAGCAAGCAAATCTACAGCAGATGCAGTGTAACATGGATAAGCGTCAGGCTATCCACTTTGGTAGCAAAAACAGGAAGGCAGATTATCAGAATGGCTATAAATTGAGAGGGAATATGCAATGAGACCTGGGTATCCTCAAACACCAGTCACTGAAGATAAGCATTCAAATGCAGCAGGCAGTAAAAGTGGAAAATAGCATTCTGGCCTTTATAGTTAGAGGATTTGAGTACAGAAGCAGGATGTCTTGCTGCAATTATACAGGGCCTTGGTGAAACCACCTTGGAATACTATATACAGTTTAGTTCTCCTTATCCAAAGAAGAATGGTCTTCCTATAGAAGGAATGCAGTGAAGGTCTACCAGACTAATTCCTGGCATGTATGAGGAAATGTCAAATCAGTTAGGATCATATTTGCCGGAATTCAGAAGAATCAGGAGGGATCTCAAAGAAACCCATAAAAATCTAACAGGACTAGACATTGTGGATGCAGAAAGGATGTTCCCAATGATGCAGGAGCTCAGAAATAGGAGCCATGTCAGGGGATATGGGGTAAACCATTTAGGACTTGGGGGGGAGAAATTTCTTCACCGGTGTGGTTTATGGAATTCACCATCATAGAAAGCAGTTAAGGCCAAAGCATTGTGAGATTTCAAGAAAAAGTTGGATATAGCACTTCGGACTAATGGGATCAAAGGATATTCGGGGTAAGCAAGAACAAGCTATTGAGTTGCATGATCAGCCACCATCTTAATGCATGGTAGAGCAGACTTGAGAGGCCGAACGGCCGACTCCTGCTCCTATTTTCTGTGTTATGATGTTTGCTCTCAACTACCTCATCAAACCTGTCACAGTCCTAAATACGTCTGAAGAACCTCCCCTCAACTCCAGGAGAAAACCTGCAACATTTCCAATCTAAACTTGTAAGTAAAATCCCAAGCCCAGAAATCATACTGCAAAGTCTCTTCTACCCACTTTCAAGTTCCCTCACACCTTGCCTAAAGTATAGTAACATTGAGAAGTTAAGACCATTATAGAAGCAAAATACTCATTTACCTTTAATTTTATGTTCCTATGTTCTGTTTAGCCTTTGAGAAAATAAATTTTTGAATTACAAAGAAATAAACCTACATCTCTGTCTCTGATGAAATGTAAACTATCTCAAAATACTGAGAGAATCCTCTCTCTTATGGTGTCTGATGTTACTGTTGTATAAAATAACGGTTCTGAAAGAGTCAATATTGAGGTTGTACTAGCTCCACCCAAGCTGATGATGTCATGCAGTCTTTGGGCGGAGGGAGGAAGTTTTACAACAGCTTTCAGAGACCAGATATATTCTGTACAGTTCCTGAATGGCCCCAGAAATTATGTCTGACTGGCTATGTAAACTGCACCTATTGCTATCACACAATAAACCAGAGGCACAGCTGCATTGGACGACGAAAGAACCTGCAAAATAATTTATACTGGGGCTGCAGGATTGGGAAGGCCTCAGAATTTACTGAAGCTGGGAAGGAGCAAATTTAGAGAAGTCTAGTGGAAGAAGCAGTAGTAGAACAGGCAGGAAAAATTAATCAGACCAGGACTCTACATAAAATGTGATTTCAGTGAGAAAATTTACAATAGTGGCAGGCAGAGAACTTTATTTAAATAATTTGGAAAGTTTTTGGGCCATGGAAAGCAGGAAAACAGCGTTTTGCCCAGATCAAGGTGTGAAAACGCCATCCTGACCGCATAAAAAGATGGAAATAAATTTTGATCATTAATAAGATGGGAAAACCTAGTGAACAGTACATAGATAAGGTTTTAAAAAGAAACAGAATTTTAAACATTTGAAAGCAGAAAATCACTACCCAACACACAGGAATACAACTTGTAAGCTTCGTTGAAGAATTTAATAGAGCATTACTGCAATTGAGTCTAAAAAAGACTAATAAAGAAAACACTGTATAAAGTCCAGCAAGTTCTACAGTAATTGAATTTAAAACAGCATTGTTGAATGCAAGAGTACAAACTTAAAAGAACAGCGGATGATAAGCAACATTGAAAAGATACACACTCAAAATGGCTTTATAGTAATATAGCAAAGTAATAAATATTAATGTCATTTTAAGAAGGAATGGAAGTAGATATAATATTTCCAAAATGATGCAAGATTGGAGAAGGTCCACACAGAACCCAAGACTGGGCATTGTAGAGGTGATAGTTCTTAAGACACAATGTTACCCAAAAATTAAAGAAATCCAAAGTTGAGCAAATTAGAGAGTACAGTTAGAGTCATTCAGCCATACAGCTGTACAACCAGTCTACACTGGCCATGTTCCCAAACTAAACTAGTTCCACCTGCCTGTGCTTGGCCCATACCCCTCCAAACTCTTCAAATTCATGACCTTATCCAATGTCTTGTAAATGTTCTAACTGTACCAGCATCCACCACTTTCTCTGGCAGATACTTTTAATTGTGTCCTAAAAGCTTCTGATAATTTCTTCAAAGTAAAAGCAAATAAAATTCTTGAATGATCACAAGTTAACAGAAGAGTTCAGCTCCCAAAGGAATCTGTAGACAATTTAATTAATGACCTTTATAGATTAGCGGAAAACTGTAAATATAGATCTTTGAAATCAGAATTTAAAAGAGACAAAAATTGTTGGAAATCTTGACAAAATATGATCTTATTTGTTACAGTCCAAAGAGGATTTAATTTGGAAGACAATTATTCAAACCAGAAGGACACTCGGACAGATCCCGAGAGAAGAAGGCCAACTCTACCTCAGGAAGGCAAAAAGTATATTCACTTTACATGTTATGGACAATCTAACGAGGCATGTGACAAGCCAAGAGAGAAAGTGAAACAACAGATTTGCAGTTTCAGTGCCGTGGGTCAATGAAACAATACAGGAACAGAAAACATCCAACCAAGACGAAGGCATGGTACATTTATTAAACTGTTGGTACCTTCTGGCAAATGCGCAGAAGTGAGAGACAATTTTAGGAAAGAGGGAATATCAGTGGTCATATACACAAGGGGTCTATGTAGTAGAGAAACTATGTCATTAGAAAAAATACCTGCATTAGATGAGATACCCCCATTGAAGAAGATACCCAAAGTGTTCCTGGGAGAACTTGCTGATCCAGCCAAACTAGAAGACACAGAACCTGTCTGTGCCAATGAACATTCCATTAATTTTAAGTGAGCACTCCTATTCTACAAGGCCAGTTTCCAATGCTAAAGATGTTATTGCCTGAGACTACATGACACAGATGGAATAATTGTCAAGAGCACAGGTTTGTTACAAGTTACACTGTAATTAACATAAAACGTAAGAACCAGGAACAGAGGTAGGCAATTCAATCCCTTGAGTCTGCCCCACCATTTGATATGATCACAGCTGCTCTCATCTCAGCCTCAACTCCACTTTCCTGCCTGATCCCCACATCCCTTCAATCCATTACTAATTAAAATCTGTCTGTTCCCTCCTTAAATTTATTCAATGTTCCAGCATTCAGTGCACTCTGAGATAATGATTTCCAGATTCACCGTCCTTTGAGAAGTATTTTTTCCTCATCTGTTTTAAATCTGCAGGCCCTTATCTTAAAACTATGAGATCTCATTCTAGATTGTCCCACATGAGGAAACATCCTTTCTATGTTTACCTTGTCATTCCCCTTTAGCATCTTATACACCTCTATCAGATCTCCTCTCATTCTTTTAAACTTCAAACGGTATAGGCCTAAGCTGCTCAATCTCTCTCCATAAGACAAACCTCCTCTGGAATCGAACTAGTGAACCTCCTCTGAAATGTCTCCAATACATGTGTCCGTCAAGTAATGAGACCAAAATGTAACTAAGTGTTTCTGCAACTATACAAGGCATTAATGAGAGCGCAGCTCACCCAAGAGTTGAAAGTGTACATTGTTCATCATCAAAAATCTTCACTTTTGAACCTTCCCTCATGTCTCAACTTCAACTGTATTAGAAGAATTGAAGAAGATTGATTATCTCTCAGAGAAGAACTGTTTCAGAATCAAACCATTCAACGAGTTAAGGGATAACGGATAGAGACTTCATTGGACTTCGTAGATTTAAGGCAGAACCAAACTGAAGAAAGATTCCAGTTAGATTATTTAACTGGCATAACAGAGTAGTTTTGTATTGTCAACATAGAGTAATTAAAAATTTTGCAGAACTAGTGGAAGTGTTCCATCCTCTGTCAGCCAAAACAGAATAATCATTGGCAGTAACAAATAGTCCTGGGTGAGCAGAAATTTTTCCATGACACAACAGTGTCTGAAATCTACTTTACAAACAATCAGAGGGTGAACTGATGATTTTTTTTTCTTTATTCATTCACAGGATGAGGGTGTTGCTGGCTAAGCAGCATTTATTGCCCATCCCTAATGGCCCAGAGGACAGTTAAGAGTCTACCACATTGCTGCGAGTCGAGAGTGACATGTAAGCCAGACCAAGTAAGAATGGTAGATTTCCTTCCCTAAAGGACATTAGTTCTAAAGGACATGGGTTCTCCTGACAACCGGCAATGGTTTCATTGTCATCATTAAACTCGTATTTACAGATTATTATTGAATTCAAATTCCACCATTTGCCACAGCATGATTCAAACCCAAGTATCAAGGACAATACCTGGGTGTCTGGATTAATAGTTTAGCAATAATGCTATCAAGCCATTGTCTACCTACAATGCTTACACTTGACTGATGTATTCCTTGCAACCCTTGGGAGTCCTTAGTAATTATGCCTGACTACTAATGCAAATTGTCCTATTGTTATTGTGCAATAAACCAGATTGCTAATTGAGATAGTGGTCTCTTCTGTCAGATTCTGCAGTGGTCTAACCCCTACCACTGATAATTAAACAGGCCCAAGACACAGTATAGGCAAAGAAAGACTCATGACAACAAACTACATTTGGCAGAGGTGATACAGCAAACACCACAACTACTATTCAAAACCAGTTCTTTTAACAATCCTGGTTCATGATCCAGTTAAAAACTCAATATAAATCTCCTTTATTTGTCAGACACCGATCTGGGGTATCCTAAAATAATGAAGATTCTATCACGATTAAAATTGACCAGTTTTTCAAATTTTATCCAGAATTTTATATATACCAGAGTAAACAAATATCTGTGATTAAGATTTGGAGACAAAAAAAAAGTACCAGTGAAATTAAGTAATGAACTTCAAATGTTGTCTGCAAGATGGAAAGAAAAGAGGTACATTCCAAAGACATGTACAAGGAGAACAATCAAAGAATAAAGAATCCATGCATCTTCTGCAATGTATACAGAAGCTGGCACTAACACTGCGGGAATAATATCCAGCACAGTTACTGACTTGAAACCTGGTAAGGATTCCTAGAAAAAGAGTAATAATTATTCAGGAACAAAAACAAAGTTGCTGGAAAAGCTCAGCAGGTCTGGCAGCATCTATGAAGGAGAAAACAGAGTTAACATTTTGGGTCCGGTGACCCTTCCTTTTATTTAATAATTATTCAGCATTCTTCCACCCTGCCAAATGCTTACAAAGCAAACATCAATATGTAGAAATACAAATTGTTAGACAGTGATTTCAAAATTTAAAATAACACAAATGGAGAAGGTTACCTGGCTTCCTCCATGCTCTGTGTCAACATAGCGTGGCATTGGGAATCTGCTATGCAGAATCTCTTGTGCATCATCTACAGGTGCTTGTAGTAAATGGCGGAAATTTTCATACTCAGGCATGTCATGATAGCCAGCTTTACGCCACTGAGCAATAGTCTAGGAAAAATGGTTCTCTGTTGAGTTACTGTGTTCATTTATTGCTATAAAAGTTAGATTAAACTATTTAACAATTGCATGAAATGAAATTATTAATCTCTAATTAATCTATGAAATGAACATAATGTTAGTAATTAATGAGTGTAATGAAACGTGATAAAACTTTAACATCTCTCCAATATTAGCTAGCATTTCTAATGCTGATCAGAAATATGTGTGTTACGTATATTTTGAAATGTTATGTTCTTACCTCTCCATGGTAGATAAGTATTTGAAAGAAGGTGTCCATAAGAAGAATTCTATCAGGGAGAATACTGCTGCTGTCTAGAAGAACAGGCTACACAAAGGCAGAGAGAAAAGTGATTACCAAAATTTTGCTCAAAAAACTTCAGATTCCAAAATGCATTCAGTTATCTTATCTCCTCTTCCCCCAAAATGAACAAATATGCTTTTCATTAACCATTGGATGGAGTTATGCTCAGAACTGCACAAACGCATTTGCTCCCAGTACTCAAAAGCCTAAAAATTAAAACTCTTATCTTGATGTTTAGATACAACCTGTTCCACACACCTCTTAAGGCTCATAATCACCTGTACTCTAGGATATCCAACTCCCCCACTCATTCTCTAACTCTGGCCTCTTTAATACCACACACTATGGATAAACAATAGATTTGTTGCCTGCATCCGTTCTCTGCAAACACATATCTCAAAGCTTCTGACATTCCATTTGCCCGTGCTTCTTTAAGAAACTTAAAGCCTATGTGATCCAACTTCTGGGCAACTCTTCTAATCTCGTCTACAAATCTTTTACTACGTAACGTACGTTGGGACGCTCCATTTGTCAAAGGTACTGGATAATTACAAGGTAATGTTTATTGGTGTAAAAGGAATTTAAAACTCCAATAAATCCTACTGTTGTTTCTAATTACAACAAAGAGTCATAGAGTCACACAGCAGGGAAACGGACCCTTCGGTCCAACCAATCCTTGCCGAATATAATCCCAAACTAAACTAGATCCACCTGCCTGATCTTGGCCTATATCCCTGCAAACCTTTCCTATTCACATATCCATCCAATGTCTTTGAAATGTTGTAATTGTACCCACATCAACCACTTCCTGAGGAAGTTCATTCCACACATGAACCACCCTCTGTGTAAAAAAAATTGCCTCATGTCTTTCATAAATCTCTCTCCTCTCAACTTAAAAATGTGCCCCCTAGTCTTAAAATTCCCCATCTTAGGGAAAAGACAACAACCATCAACTCTATCTATACCTCTCGTTATTTTATAAACTTCTATTAGGCCACCTCTCAACCTCCTACGTTCCAGTGAAAAAAGTCTCAGCCTATCCAGCCTTTCCTTATAACTCAAACCTTCCATACCCAGCAACATCCTGGCAAATCCGTTCTGAACCCGCTCCCTCTTGATAATATCCTTTCTATAACTGGACGACCAGAACTGGACACACTATTCCAGAAGAGGCCTCACCCATATCTGTATAACCTCAGCATAATGTCCCAACTCCACATTCAAGTTTGATAAAAATCAGAATGCTTTTCCTCAAAGAACACAAATGTGGACATCTCTATTCCACTCTAAATAAGAGAGGTATAAGACAGGAAAATAAGCATGGAATTGGAGTAAATTGTAAGCGCTGTATTCTGATTTCAGCACTTCCACACA
Source organism: Ginglymostoma cirratum (assembly GCA_024137785.1). Lineage (NCBI taxonomy): Eukaryota > Metazoa > Chordata > Chondrichthyes > Orectolobiformes > Ginglymostomatidae > Ginglymostoma > Ginglymostoma cirratum. The sequence continues at coordinate 29,054,741 of JAHRHZ010000133.1, read as the reverse complement.
AACAGAGCACAAATACACCATTTCTTACAAGTTCACTACCAGTACAAAATAGCTTCTAGTTTGCATCACTGTTTTCTCGCTTGACGCAATATGACTTCGAAGTAAAGCTAGATTTCCACGTAAGCCACACATATCCTATGACTATCGCCTCAGACCAAATAAAAATTGCTTTGGACAGAGACAGCAGTTGTACGTAAAGCAACAGCACAGACCACAAACTAAGCTGAAAGCAAATTTCACACAAGATCAACATAGCTTGTACAGAGGAAAGATTGCTAACGATCAGTTCGAGCTGGATATTAATCAACACCTCACGCAAGATCAAGCGTTTAGCCTCTCAAGCCTGTTCTTCCTTCAACTGGATCACAGCTGATCTGTATTGGGAACTCCATCTGCCCACCTCGATTACTATCTAATTTGTGATTGGATTTTAGTGCAGATGAACACTGTAAAGCTCAGTTGTAGCTGTTTACTATTTATTCAATCTGACATCACAGATGAATAAAACATCAGAAAACACATTTCTCACCTCTGGAGGGCCATTGAAAGAATAGGCATACAGGATGGGTTGAATCATGATGAGGGACTGCGTAAGATCCTGACGCATGAAATGGTGACGGTAGTAAGAACTCTCATCTGGGCTGTTATTAAAAACTTGTAAGAATGGAGATCTTCTCAGATGAAACATAAACTAAAATGGAAACAAAAAAAATTCTCATCTCTATATTGCAAATCTAGGCCTCTGTTAACTCAAACTTTTCTTTTATGATCACAAATTTAAAATGTTGTTTAAGTTCCCACTGCATAATCTATAAATATTCAAATGAATTGTAACATAATTTCAAAGTTAATGAACCAAAATCTATGAGAACATATACACATGAAAATAAAGGGCTCACTTCATACCTGTGGGTACAAAGAAAACGTTTCAGAAAATTTGAAAGAGGCTGGATCATCTTTGTGATAATCTCCAAATTTCTGACACTGAGAAAGGAAAAAGATGGAATTTATTGGATATTATTCTTTTTAAGAATTATAATAATAACAAATTAAAGTAGCCAGTAAATTGCTTCTCTCCCTCCTGCACACCACCCCTCACCCACAGACATACACAGAACTACAGAAAACGTATCGTACCAGTCGTATAAGCTGTCTGTCTAGCCATCTGAGAACATCAGGTCCCTCCTCAGTCTCTGCTCTGTAAACTGCCAATCTTGCCATGAGAACAGCTGCAGCTTCCTGGTCAAAGGATGCAGCAATATTCTGGATCTGTGTTTGTGCATCTGCCCAGCTTTATAAAGGGGGGTGGAAAATAAGCATGATTTTTATAAACCAGTATCATATACCATATACAAAGAACAGTATTTAAACAAATGTATATTAATAATGAAATGTAATGTCTATAATTGGTTTTATGTCTTGGATTTCAGTTTAATATGAAGAATAATTGCTGGATACATAGTAGAGAGTACAACCTGTAAACAAATTAGGAATCTGTTTTAGTGAATTTATATAGTAATAAACATGTTTATAATGGACAACAGAGTCAAATTCCAGAACAAAATTGAACACATCAAAAAACATTGTCATCAGAAATATACTTTGCGAGAGTATTCTCCTCAACTAATGGAGTGAGTCATAAACGAAAAATAAGCAAAGTTTCTAAAATAACTTAGCACATTAATTCCAGATTGTTTTGCAGTCATGAGATTTTGTCAAACTACACTCAATGCTCCTAAGTTGCAAGATGTAGTTTCACTCATGTGAACCTGACAAATCACTTTTCAAATATTGATATGTATGAACAATTGTAATGCTGTACCCTAATCAGACATTACATAGGATGCATGGGGTTTACAACACCATCATTGCAAGAGAAAAGATAAACTTTTTATCAGTAGTCATGTGAAGCAGATTATGAAATCTTGCTCAAGTCTGTCATTTGGCATGTGTGGTTCCAGCTTTTAATTAGTTCTATTTAAGATCAGCAATGACAACAATCTCAACACAGTAAAATATTTACCTATTCATATATTATTATCTCAAATTGGTCAATATCAACAAAGACGTAGTAATTAACTGTGCAGAGCCAACAGCTGCCTCTCTAAACATGTTTGATAAAATCATCTACTAAGAGTTCCCACCAAAAACCAAAACATATGCAAAGGATATCACCAGTGCTCCATTGTATGGTTTGGTATCTTGGATTCTGTACCGAAAATAAAAGTGACTGCTGGAGTGCTTCTATAAACCTGGTCTTCATTCCATCATGAACACCAGATGCCAGAACTACACCTCAAACAACAAGGGGCTCAAGAACCTGCCACCCCCTAGCCAAGCTGTTCCAATAGAGCTACAAGACAGCCATCTGACAAACAAGGTGTAAAAATGCCCAGGAATTTTCTGTATACAAAAAAAAAAGGACAAATACCACCCGGACAATTAACACCTTTTAAGACTACTCTTGACCATTAGTAAAGCGATGGAAGGTGTCAACAACATCCAGCAGCTCCTGCCCAGCAACAACCTGTTCAGTGATGCCCAGTTTGGGTTCCACAGGGGCACTCAGCTACTGACCTCATTACAGCCCTGGTTCAAACATGGACAAAAGAGCTGCATTTCAGAAATGAGGTTACAGTGACAGCCCTAAACTTCAAGGCCATATCTGACTGAGTGTGGCATTGAGATGCCATACAAAACTGGCGTCAATTGAAATAACTGGCACACAGGAAGATGGTTGAGGCTGTTGGAGGTCAGTCGCCTCAGTTCCAGGACATCTCTGCATAAGTTCCTCAGGGAAGTGTCCTAGGCCTAACCAACTGTAGCTACTTTATCAATTACCTTCCCTCCTTCATAATGTTAACACTGGGGATATCCACTGATGATTGTACAATATTTAATACCATTCACAATTCCTCAGATAATGAAGCAGTCTATATCCAAATGCAGCAAGACCAGAGCAATTTGTCGAACTTTTCAACCAATTACACACTGTTCTAATGCTCCATTGGGTTATTCGCATTGTTGCTGTTTGTCCTATATATAGATTTGAGTCTCTCCAGTCTTTCAACACAGTAAAGAGGTTAATCCAGTCTACCCAATCAAATTCTAATTCAAAATCCACAGGACATACTTAATTATTGCTTGAACTCTACACCGTATTCATTACTCACTTATCTTAGAATGCCGATTGCTTCTCCCACCCCTCTTTCTCCCTGGAATCTAAATGTTTCACTTCCAATGTAGTTCTGTGCCTTCCTGCCAACCCTCTGTTATAACTCTTAATAAAAACTTCAATGGATGGACAATCAGCTGAATTGTATGAAAGTCAGAACATCAAAAAGCCTTTCATTCTTTCTTCTGCCTGAAGTCCCCTAGCCATTCTCCTGCTGAGTAAATTCTGTACAATTTAGCAAATATCCATGTTACGTTCATTCCCATATTCTTAGGGGTTTCAGCTACTGTCGCTGCTTTCCAATTTTTTATCTCATTTATTGCTGCTCTTACCACTCTGTCATATTTCTTGTTCATGAAATCAATCTCAACGTTACTTTCTTCTTCTAGCTCAATCATTTTAGTTTTTCATTTTTTGCAGACAATTCTTTAATATTCTTCCATATTTTTCTTCATTGCTCAGGTTTTTGTTCAGAAAAAAAAATTCTCACCCACCAGTGCAATTATTTTCAGTCCTTAATGCTGTGTCACAAATCTCTTCTGCTTTTGCAAATAAAAGGCCTTCCTTTCTTAGCTGATCCAATTCTTTTAAGTATATCACACTGCTCTTTTAACCATCATTTTTGTCACTTTTCCTCTTAACCTGTAATTCAAGCATCTGTTTTTCAGCTTGTTTTGTTCATAATTTACATCCTTTCTTCATTGCAGTGGTGACCCATGATCTCTTGATCATTTTCCTCCTAAAAGCCAATGCTTTTCTTCAGCAGGCCTTTTAATATGTCTGCATTGTTCATTCAGGAGGTTGTTGGCTTGCTTGCTGAGCTGGCTGGTTATTGTACAGACATTTTATCACCATGCTGGGTAACATCATCAGTGCGGCTCCGATGAAGCAATGTTTCATAAGGACCAAAGAACCCATACCCATGACATGCAGGACCAATGTGGTATACAAAATAACATGCAATGACTGCAACAAATATACAATCAGCCAGACTGGAAAGAAACTAGCCATCAGGATACACAAACACCAGCTAGCAGCAAAACAACATGACGAACCTTCCCTCATCTCAGTGCACTCGGACAATGAAGGCCATCAATTTAACTGGGACAACGTGACCATTCTAGCTCAAGCCAACCACAGACACACATGGGTATTCCTCAAGGCCTAATTTTCATCCAGCAATGCAATCAACAAACATGTGGAATTAAACCCCATATACAAATCCATGCAGAACAGAACTGGAAGTGACATAACCCAACTGAACAGATCGGATTATATAGATACCAAAATATAAATGCTTCATTAGAGGCCGCACCAATGATGTTACCTAGCATGGTGACGAAACGTCTGTACAATAACCAGCCAGAGAGGAAGCCAACAACCTCATTCAAAACCCAAGTTACAAATCTTTGCAAGAACCTTAAATTGTTCATTCATATTGGTAATATTGTAGCCTTTTCTAGTTAGTGCTGTTTACATCATTTCAAAATCGTGTATTTACTTCTGTCGGTCTCTCTAGGTCCCACTGCTTTCTGTGAGGTCTGTATCAGCTCCTGACTGAGCTTTTGAGTTTGTAACTATATTTCTGTATCTCTTTCTTGTCGTTATATGGTCCAGCTGAAATCATTTGGTCATTTCCAGGTCTTTGCACATGCACATGCACATGCACATCATCAGTCATCTGTTTTCTTTGTAATACTGCCAATATACTCTCCACATCATGATAACTTCCTTTCACAGTTCAACCATGGTACTTGCCCTGTGCTTGCATGCTACTTCCTTCAAAAATACCATTCTGTTCGAGCATAGAAAACCAACCACGTTAGCTAAAATGTTGAAGGTATATATCAGACAAAGAAACATGACCAAATTCTCCAAAAAATGCAAATGGCTACTGTTTGTCTGCTGTCTCTTGACTCCCAACCCACCTGACCTATCTAATTTCCTGCCCAAGTGGTCACAGCAACAACAGCACATCCTTTCATCTCCAATTTCCTCTTCCCTTTCCAAGTTGTCTTAGGTTGCATCCTCCAACACAGATTCCAAGTCTGTATGTCATTATTTCTAAATGTACCAGCGCTAGATATTTCTGTCCGTTTCCAACCATGTGCACTGCAGATATTCCAACTTTCACCCAAATGTTTCAATCAATATTACTTTAATATGCTAACTGTTTAAAACGTGTGTCAATGTTGATGCCACAAAGACATCTGTTAAACTCCAAAACATCAATCACACACATAAGCAAATGAAATGAGAGCAGATACCGGCCATTCAGCCCCTCAAGTCTGCTCTTCTATTCAATAAGATCTTGGCTAATCTGTTTATTTTGAATTCCACATTCCCAGCTACCTCGGATAATTTTTGATCCCCTTGCATAACAAAAGTTCATATTTCTGCATCAAAACAGTCAATGACCTGCTTCCACACTCTTCTGTCACAGAGTTCCAAAGTCTCACAAACCTCAGAAACATTTTGTCTTCATTGGTACTAAAAAGGTAAACCATAATTTCAAAATGGTGCTCTCTAGTTCTGGATTCACCATCCTTGTCAAGACCATTCAGGATCTTTATACATTTAAATCACATCACTCTTTAGGCTTTCTTTTAAAATGAACCTGTCCAGGGATGTTTGACACACCTCTGAAACAGCTGGGACTTGAACCTGTGCCTACTAGTTCAAAGTTAGGGACAGGGCCCCTGTTTCACAGGAGTACTCAATCAAGTCACCCCTCACCCGTAATCTCCAGTGGAAACAAACCCAGCCTGTTAGAAATATAGGAACCGGAGTATGCCATTCAGCTTCTCGAGCCTGTTCCTATGTTTCTAACAGGCTGACATTGTTTGATCATGGGATGAGATCATGGCTGAGCTGTGGCTTAATGACACAAACCTGCCTTTAGCCCATACACCTTAATATCTTTGCTTAACAAAAAATTGCCTATCTCAGATTTAAAATTAACAACTGATCCAGAATCCACTGCCATTTGTGGGAAAGAACTCCAAACATCTATCATCCTTTGCCCGGAGAAGTGCTTCCTAACATCTCTCCCGAACTGTACGGCCCTAATTCTCAGACTATGTCCTGTAGTTCTAGAATACCCAACCAGTAGAAATACTTTATTGTTATCTATCTATCTAAACGTCTTAAGATCTTGAAGACTTCAATCAGATCACTCCCTAACCTTCTGAATTCTAGAGAAAACAAGCTCAATTTGTATAATCTCTCCTCATGATGTAATTCCTGAAATCTAAGTATCATTCTTACAATGTTGTATTCTTTCCAAGGCCAATATATCTTTTCTAAGATGCGATGCCCAGGTCTGCTCACAGTACTTCAAATGGAGTCTAACCAGAGTTTTGTATCACTGCAGCATAACTTCTGCATCCCGTATATTCTATTCCTCTAGAGATAGAAGCCAATATTTCATTAGCTTCAATCTCATTCCAGGTTTTAATATAGTAAACTTCCTCTGAACCGCCAACATTGCATTTACATCCTTCCTTTAAAAAGCCACACTAAAACTGTGTACTGAATCCAAAAGTGGTCTCATCGATGCCCTGCAGCCAAACATGACATAATTCTAATTCAGATACCCTTTAACTAAATCACCAGTTTCAGTCTTTTTTTTAATAGGGGCACAAGTCAAACTGCAGTTAATGCTCACCGCCAGAAATATAATTAAGACATAAATCACATAATTTGGAAAATCTGGGTATGTTTTGTTGCCTGATGCAAAGTCGACATAAATCAATAGTCAAAGAAACTGTAAACATTGGCATATGAACACATGCAATAGCAGAGACTGGGGGACACACAGACATGGGCTGCAAGAAGAAAAGTGAGAGACAGCCAACCAGAGAAAGACAAAGAACGTGGAAAATATAAAGGCACAAAGTGCTAGGCAACTGAAGAAAACAAGGTTCTGTGTAGGACTCTTTTAACTTTGCTTGGTGAACGACTTGTGCAAGTACCACAATTTCACATAAATTTAAAGATTTTAAAAATATAAATTCCTTCATACTATTATTCAATCACCAATCACCTTTTCCCAAAATTAATTTATTTTTTCCCACCTTGGCCATAGTTTCTCACCAAGCATGTTGGAATATTTGGTGCCAGAATTTAATTTAATTGTTTCCTCAGCCTAGTATGCAAAAGCCTGCATACTAGGCTGAATAATTTTCTGAACGTCGTGATGATTTTGAAGGAAGGAATCAAGAACTAGGATGAACGAACGCCCGAGAACAAATCCGGCTTGATTTGAGAAGACTGGGCAGATATGGTCATGTTTATCGCAACAGTCTAGGACAAATAAGATCAGAGTTGATAGGATTGCATCAAATGAGTTGGGAAAACACAAATGCAGAGAATGCAACCAGATGCTGGCAGACAGCTTGTAGTTATTGAGAAAGCATATGCTTAACCATTATCCCAGGGGAAAAGTCAAAAGCATGCAATTATTATGTACAATATTGATTTTTTAAAAAATCCCAGACCTCAAAGAAGAACAGCACTCTTAGAGAATCATGGAAAGCAATCACATCTTGTGCCAGTTTTTAGAACTGGAGTATTAAGCATGAAAACCATGTATTAAAAATTAATGGTGTTATTAAATGCTGTCCGAAAACGTGAAAGCAACTTCTAACCCATTGAAATGCGATCTTTAATCAAATCCCAGCTAATTCAACAAATAGACATTATTGAGGAACTTGTTAGGTTTAAATTTAGAATTAGCATGTTGTATTTTATTTAATGCTGCCTGTTTAGTTAAAAGAGGAATAGATATTTTCTTTGTCACTAAGTTTGTAAGGCAAGTGATTTGGCTCAGCAAAAATGGGCAAAAATAAACACCCAGAGCAATATCTGCAATTTCCAGCCTCACCTTAGTTTTAATCAGCAGCATGATTAATGTGCCAGTTTCTGCTTCTCAACTTTCTATCATTTCCAAAGCTGTACATATTTTGCCTAACCAACTACAGTGTTTAAAGCCAGACCTGAAACAAAGTGTAAGCAAATGTAGATTTGTATTTCTGAAACTGGACAATTTGCCTGCATAATGTATGTAAATACTTAGGTATGCATTTTTTACTGTACTGTTATTACAATAAACAGCTGGGAACTTAATACATAGGCACGAACAAGACCTTTAAATTTGGTGCTGATTAAAATTAAAATATTAACAAGGAAAGGTTGTGCTGTTGTGCAAAAACAAAATCAAAAAATTAATTACAGGAAGATAAATCATTAAAAAATACTTGCTTGCCCATCAGATACACCTGGGCTGAACCAGGCTTCTTCCTTTTCAAATACACAGGTGAGGTGGCGACATAGTGGCAAATCATTGGACCAGGGGTCAAGGCTGATGCTCTGGGGCATGGGCTCAAATCCTACCATGGCAGATGGTGATATCTGAATTGCATTAATATAATATATCCAGAATTTAACGCTGGTCTAATGATGACCATGCAAATCAGTGTCAAATTGTTGCCTTCTAATGACGTGGTTGGAGACTCAGGACCCACTAACTCTAAAATCCATTCTGAAATGGTCAAGCATTCACTCAAATGTATCAAGCTATTATAATATCTAAAGGAATGTAACTGAACTATTTGCAGTTTCAGCAGGATGCCAGCGGCGCAGTTATGCCTGCCCTGACAGCCCTTGACGCATCTGTTCCCTCTGTCACCACTTCAGACATCAGATTGGTCTTTTTGAAGTCAACCCAAGGAAAATGATGGGCCCAACAGCATCCCCGGCTGAGCACTCAGATCCTGCGTAGACCAACTGGTGGAGGTATTCACCGACATCTTCAACCTCCCCTACAGGCTGAAGTCCCCACCTGCTTCAAGAAGACCCCCATCATCCCTGTACCTAAGAAAGCACAAGCAACGTGCCTTAATGACTACTGCCCAGTGGCTCTGACCTCAATAATCATGAAGTGTATTTTCGAGAGATTGGTCACAGCTCACATCAAGTCCAGTCTCCAAGCCCACCTCATTTCCCTACAATTTGCCTACAATGTAACAGGTCCACAGCAGATGCCACATCCCTAGTCCTGCACTCATCCCTGGAGCATCTGGACATCAAAAGGCACCTACATCAGACTCCTGCTCGTTGACTACAGCTCCACCTTGAACACCATTATCCCCTCCAGACTGATCTCAAAACTCCATGACCTTGGACTCGGCTCAACCCTCTGCAACTGGATCCTCAGCTTCCTGACCCACAGCTGGATTCGGTGAAGATAGTTAACTGAACCTCCTCAACAATAACACTTGACACTAGAGCCCCCACCATGAATGCATCCTCAGCCCCCTACTATACTCTCTTTACACCTATGACTGTGTTGCCAAATTCCAAACAAATGCCATCTACAAGTTTGCTGACGACACTGTAGTGGGATGGGTATCTAACAATGAAAAGTCAAGCTACAGAAGGGAGACAGAGAGCTTGGTGACGTGGTGCAATGAAAATAATCTGCCTCTCAACATTGACAAAACTAAAGAACTGATCATTGACTTCAGAAAGAAAGGAGGAGAACAAGCCCCCAACTACATCCATGGAACTGAGATTGAGAGGGTGAAGAGTATCAAGTTCCTTGGAGTGACGATAACTGACAAACTGTCCTGGACTTCCTGCAAAGATGCGACAGTCAAAAAGGCACAACAATGCCTTTTCTTCCTCAGGGGGCTCAGAAAATTTGGCATGTCCACAAGGTCCCTCACCGAGTTCTACAGATGCACCATTGAAAGCATACTGTGGGGTACGTAACATCCTGGTATGGCAACTGCTCTGCCCAGGCCCGTAAGAAACTACGGAAGGTGGCGTGCACAGCCCTGACCATCACGGAAGCCAACCTTCCATGCACAGACTCTATTTACATGGTTCACTGACGCGGAAAGGCTGCTAACGTCATCAAGGATCTATTGCGCCCCGGTAATGATCTCCTACAATCTCTTCCGTCAGGCAGAAGATACAGAAGCTTGAACACACTCATGAGCAGGTTCAGGAACAGCTTCTCCTCTGCTGTTATCAGACTAATGACTGGACTCTGTAGCCTCAAATAATGCTGATCTTGCAAATGTTGATCTTGCCTAGCGCACACCCTGTGCAAGGTGCAAACCTGAACGCCTCTGGCTAAGTCTTTCTGATCTGTACATCCTCCGCTTATTATGAACTGCCTGTACCACTCAAATGAAATTTTTCACTGAATTTTGGTACACGCGACAATAAATAAATCAATTATAAGGAATATTAAGCATCAACACAAGGACAAGAAACAACAATGGCATACCCAATCCTGTTGACATTGTAAAGCCCTCCGTATTGATGTTTGTGCCAAAATTGAAAGTGCTGTCCCTCAAACCACTCAAGCATACAGTGATACACACGTAACAAACCTTACAATATCCCATACACCACCTTCATAATCTCTTAGTATGATCTGCCTTAACAGACGTGGCAGCAGCTCGATGGTATGCCCTTCCCTCAACACTGACTCCTGACTCTAACAAGTCTCATCGCATCAAATCAAAATTGGGCAAGGAAACCACTTGATTACCACCCGATGCATATTACTCCTGGTGAATCAGTAGTCCTTCATGTGCCAACAGCACAGTCTGTACTCTGGGTGGGGACTTCAACATCTATCATCAAGAGTGGCCATGATAGACTGAGCCATCCAATACCAAAGAACATAGGACATGAAATAGCTTTGGGAAATAGGGTTAAGGAAAATCCAATGGGATTCTACAAATACATTAAGGACAAAAGGGTAATTAGGGAGAGAATAGGGCCCCTTAAAAGATCAGCAAGGCTGCTTATGTGTGGAACTGCAGGAAACAGGGGAGGTACTTAATGTGTATTTTGCATCAGTGTTTAATGTGGAGAAGGATATGGAAGCTAGAGAACTTGGGGAAATAAATAGCGACATCTTGAAAAACCTCCATATTACAGAGGACGTGGTGCTCAACATCTTAAAACACAAAGGTGAATAAGTGAGGTAACAAGGTGTAGAGCTGAATGAACACAATTTCTGAAGAAGGGTCTAGGCCCGAAACGTCAGCCTTCCTGCTACTCTGATGCTGCTTGGCCCTGCTGTGTTCATCCAGCCCTATACCTTGTTAGCTCAGATTCTCCAGAATCTGCAGTTCCTACTATCTCCGAGGTGAATAAGTCCCGGGGACCTGATCAAGTGTACCCTAGAACTTTATGGGAAGCTAGGGTAGTGATTGCTGGGCCCCTTGCTGAGATAGTTGTACCATCGATAGCCATAGTTAAGGAGCCAGAACACTGGAGGTTAGCCAATGTGGTGCCACTATTTAAGAAAGGTGGTAAGGAAAAGCCAGGAAACTAAAGACTGGTGAGCTTGTCATCGATGGTGGGACACTTGTTGGAGAGGATCCTGAGAGACAGGATTTACACATATTTGGAAAGGCAAGAACTGATTAAGTATAGTCAACATGGCTTTGTCTGACAGAGGTTATGTCTCACTAACATGATTGCTTTTTGAAGTAGTAACTAAGAGGACTGGTGAAGGCAGAGCAGTGGAGGTGATCTATACGGACTACAGTAAGGCATTCAACAAGGTTCTGCATTGTAGACTGGTTAGCAAGGTTAGATCACAGGGAATACTGGGAGAACTAGCCATTTGGATACAGAGCTGACTCAAAGACAGGAGTCAGAGGGTGATGGTGGAGCATTGCCTTTCAGACTGGAGGCCTGTGACCAGCGGTGTGTCACAAGGATCGGTGCTGGGTCCACTGCTTTTGTCATTTATATAAATGTTTTGGATGTGAACATATGGTTAGTAAGTTTGCAGATGACACCAAAATTGGTGGTGTAGTGGACAACCAAGCGGGTTACCTCAGAGTACAACAGGACTTTGATCAGATGGGCCGACGGGCCAAGGAGTGTTAGATGCAGTTTAATTTAGATAAACGTGAGGAGCTGCATTTTGGAAAGGCAAATCAGGGCAGGATTTATACACTTAATGTGTATAATGGGGATGTTGCCGACCAAAGAGGCGTTGGAGTGCAGGTTCATAGTTCCTTGAAAGTAGAGTCACAGATAGACACGATAGTGAAGGTGGCATTTGCTATACTTACCTCTTTTGGTCAGTGCATTGAGTACAGGAGTTGGAAGGTCATATTGAGGCTGTATAGAACATTGCAGTATTCCAAAAGTGGCCTAACCAATCAATTTTGGTCTCCCTGCTATAGGAAGAATGTTGTGAAACTAGAAGGAGTTTAGAAAAGATTCACAAGCATGTTGCCAGGGTTGGAGGGTTTGAGCTGCAGGGTGAGGCTGAATAGGCTGGGGCTACTTTTCCTGGAGCATTGGAGGCTGAGGGGTAACCTTCTAGAAGTTTACAAAATCATGAGGGGCACAGATAAGGTGAATAGCCAGGGTCTTTTCCCCAGGGTAATGGATTCCAAAACTAGAGGGCATAGGTTTAAGGTGAGAGGGGAAAGATTAAAAAGGGACCAACGAGGTAGTGTGTGTACGGAATACACTGCCAGAGGAAGTGGAGGAGGCTGGTACAATTACAACATTTAAAAAGGCATCTGGATGGGTATATGAATAGGAAGGGTTTAAGAGGGATATGGGCCAAATGCTGGCAAATGAGGCTAGATTAATGTTGGATATCTGGACGAGTTGGACCAAAGGATCTGTTTCCATACTGTACAGCTCTATGACTCTATAACTCTTAATCATTGCTTCTAGACTGCTATAGAACCAATATTCGTAGGAGTGGTCACTACACAGTCCTTGTAATGACAGAGGCCAGTCTTTATACGGAGGACATCCTCCGATGTGTTGTGTGGCATTAACACGGTGGCAAATCGAATAGATCTCAAACACATCTACCAACTCAAAAGTGGGCAGCCATGAGCTGCTGTGAATAATTAGCTGCAGCAGAATTGCATTCTGTGTAACTTGATGATCATGGTTTAATGAAGAGTTCAGACAAGCATGACAAGAGCAGTGCCAGACATACCTGAAAATGGGGTGATAACCTAGGGAAGCTACAAAACAGTACTTCTTGCATTACAAATATCAGAAGCAGCATGCTATAGTTAGGGCTATGTGATCTCACAACTAACAGGTCTGGTCTAAGTTCTGCAGTCTTGCCACGTACAATTGTGAATGAAGGGGATCAATTACGCAACTTTGAGGAGACAGTTTCATAAATATCCTAGTTCTCAACAACAGGGAAGCTCAAAACATCTGTGAAAAAGGAACAGCTGACGCATCTGTAATCTTCAGCCAGAAGTTCCAAGGACATGATCCATCTCAGCCTCCTTCTGAAATTCCAACCTCACAGTTACTCACCTTCAGTCAATCGAAAAGAAAATCCAATTTTCCAACAATGCACTTTAATCATAATCTCAAAATTGTAATTGGTGAGGCAGAACAATATAAACTTGCAAACTATTTTTGTGACATTTTATTACACTATTTACAAAATAACCCAATTTAGACAGAAAAAAAGTCCCACATTTGAAATATCACTTTAGATCCCGAAATTGTGACATATCAAATTTTGTCAATCATTGAAAATTCACCAGAATGTTGACTGCTATGAATAAACACAATTACAATGAAAGACTTTAGAAACTGTTCCCTTTTAAATTAAGGCAACAAAAACTGCAAGTATGAGAAGAAGTGATTGAAGTTGTAAAGAGATGCAAAAGGCTTTTTCCAGTATTGTTAAGGGGCCATTGATACAAGATTAAATACAAGATATAGAACAGAGGGCATACAATATGTCATTGGAAACAGTTGAAATGATAGTGGCTGAGCAGGAGTTATATGAGCGTTGAATAGGTTCATAAAAGAAATGTATCATGGATAATTTGGATTAGAACTATTTACTTCTAATCAAATCCATACCCGATAAAACACGCGCGTTCTATCAAGTTCTCAGTTTTTTCAGACTAGTACCCCAAGCCACATCCTATAGTTTACCTCACTTAGGATTTCAACCTTTTTTTACCCCAATTCCAGAATCAAACTACAATTTCTTTCTCCAACCTGACTTCAAATTCCACCCGAGCCTGTCTCTTAGAGATCTTTTTCCCATTCACCTAGCCTTCTATGGTCCCAGTTCCAGATTTAGCGTAAGTTCTCTTCGTCAGTTTACAGCACTAAGTTGCATATCTGAAATTTGTTCCTAAATTACTTACAGCATTTATAATGTTTTAAGTGATTAAAACATGAATTATTTGTCCTCAGTCTGCACCCATTCCTTGGTCCAATTCAACTTCGCTTGGCTGGTTCTTAGCGCTAAGCTGCAAATTGGTAATTTTGGAAAATGGCTTTCATAAAACATGAATGGACGCACAGACTGAGTGAGAACAGACCTTCATCATCATTCAGCCTCAATCTAACTATTTCCAGTCCACTTAACTCTGTATGATGCTTAATGTACATCAGCCAATCCTGTTTGTACTTCATACTCGGTCCACTCTCACATCTGCCTTTCCTGCTCTGTGCGCTGGATTTTTGCCAAACTCAGAAGACTAAGTGTACCTTTAAAAATGAGGACACAGTCAGAATTCAGAAGTTACATATAACTTCTGCTAATGGATGCAAGGGCAGGAGAAGGGCATGAGTCTCACAGGCAGGATTCCAGTACTCAGCACGGCCAGTTAAACCTAGCACTGGGTTAATGCAAACCCAATTTTGGCTAACAAAATGTGAAGACAGACCTGTAGAAATTCAGCTAACTGAAATTATTTGGATCCAGTCACAGCAATACTCAACAGAATGTGTGGCCAATCAAGTTCTTAGTCCATCATCCGTAAAGAGAGAAACAGAGTTAATGCTTGAAGTCCAATGCTCTCAAAGGGAAGATAAGGTCTGTTTAAGTGTCATAATCTGAAGTTGTCTTTTTTTTTTAAAAAGTCCCACTATTTAATTTTTTTTAAATGCTGAAGCCATCACTAATGTTTTAAAAAGTAATGCCAGGAGGCATGGGCAAGGGGTTAACAGCTCAAAGAGCAACTGGTAAGAGGTTTCAGCCATCCCAGGTGGGCAATCCAATCAGCCTGCCTCAGGAGTCAGCATCCTGGTGGCTACCCAGGATCTTCTTCCAGGATCAACAGGCACTGCTCTATCCTGCCCCCGCTTCACCTTTTTCTTCGCTCATGTGCAGTCACCTTCACCACTGTTCCTAATGCTCACACTGTTCACTCCCCTCTCCACTGGCCACTCCCATATCTCAGGACAATCAAACATCAGGCCAGTCCATATCAAGCTCATTTCACAATGCACGAAGTCAATGCTGAGCATTCTTGAATAGATCAAAATCATTAAACCAATAAATCCCACGACAATTCAACCAACTAAATGAGAAAATGAATAAAACAAACAAAAACACAAAAGGCAACAGAAACAAAATGCAAGCAAATTAGGGAGGAAAAATGAAAGAGGCAGAAAAATATAATGGAGAACATAGAGAGCAAAATGGATGAAAATCACCGGATAAAGAGGAACAGTTAGCACTGACGTATCATGAATAACACAAAGGAGATATTAAAGAAACAAGATATCACACATGCATGGTGCACACAGTGAGAAATTTAACAAGCCTTCAGTAAGTGAATCTCAGAAGGAAATTCAAAGAATAAAAGGCAATAGAGGTTATGACCTGTAAATTGTGAATTACGTTTATAAAAATCAGAACATCCAAATTTAAACCAAGCAACATATCTGCATTAGCACAAACGCAAGTCTGAATCTTTGTCAAATTCTATTAGCGATGCACACCTAATTCTTCAATAAAAGTTCAAGTGAAATTTCAAAAATACCTGTACAGCCACTGTATTTTACACTTACTTTCTGGCAATTGTTGCAACTCTGATTCGCCTTTGTCCACTGGAATGCTGATACTGTGTCACAAACTGAATTGCACCACGACCACCCTGAGGAATTGGAGCATTGTGCTGAGGATAATAGACAAAAAAAATAATACTTGGTGGTTGAGAATTTACCACACAAAAATGCAACAATCATAATGGGGTCAATGAAACAACAAAGCACAAAGCACACAGTACTGTAGCATTCAATTTTTACCATGGAGACAGTTTTTCATTTCACCACCCACTTCCTATAATAGTCACATCCAGCTCATAAGCAAATGTACTCAGTTGCCTCATGAACAGCAGACAGAACAGGATAGGATGAAACTCACCTTATGACTACTGACTCAAGGCATTTTCCAATCTGCTTTGCTGAAATTGTTAGATTAAACAGATATTTCTCCAGTGGAATTAGTTTACAAAGCAAAGTTTTCTATGGACACTTAACTGAAGTTTAGACCACTCTTCTGAATTCTTCAGTCTAAGAGTGAGGCCATGAACAACAAAGGAAACAAAACTGGATCAACAGTATCTGCGTGACCATTATTCAGGTAAATGTTTAATTCTAGCTTACTTTAAATGAGAAAAAATATGAGAAACAATAGGATACACAAAAATTATGAACTAGAATACCAAAAGGTCAAAAAGCGTGCCTTTTTTAAAAAAAAATTTTCAATACAGTAACTATTTAAATTAACTGCATCTGTTCAACATGCATAAACATCAGCTATAGAAAACATAAGTGTTGAACACATTAAAAATATTTGTAAAAGGTTAAACTACTTCAGATCTGAAACAGCTAAAAGAGTACTCTCAGATCACATTCAAATGAACAATGTTAAAATTTTACTTTTACTTTGAGCTTATAAAGTCACTCTCTATGAGAGCAATGCTTTTATCAGAAAAACAGTACAATGCCATTATTTTACAGAATTAAACATTGTTATTGTTTGATCTTTACAAAAAGGCTTTATAATTTAATTAACTTGATTAAATACTAGCTCATTGAAAATGATGAAAACTATGACTACAGATTAGGTTAGGCTCATACATAACAGGGGCTATGGAAGAAATTTTACTGTTTTGTTAGCTCTTTTGCTCTCCCACTATTTTTATTTTACCCAACTTATTTTAATTAAATGTATTCATTTAAAATGGCAACACACCTACAAATTTTAAATAATCAAAATGGCTTACAATTTCTAAATAGCACGTAGGCTGCAGTAAAATTTCATCTTTGTGTGATCTTTAAGATAGAATCTCAAAGAGCTCTAAATTGTGGCATGTACTTAAATTATAATTCTGAAATATTGGCCAGTTAGCTTGTTGACATTAAAAAATTACCAAATGACAGCTGCTTAATCATATGGTGCGCTTAAATACAAAATGGTCTGCACTGATTATTAAGTTTATTTTTCTTTATCTCTGATAAGTATTTACTCATTGATAAACATTGAGCTAGAGAATAAAAAGTCGATGCCGCTACAGCCAAGCAATACTAAACAGTGGTCTACATAATTTAAAAGGTTTGAATCTTTGCATCAAGAGATTCTTGCATTCTTATTTCCTTCCTTTCAATTAAGCTTGCTCCTCCATACTCCAATCTCAATGTCTTACTGCTATTCTCCAACAAAAAAGATGACCAGTTAAAACCATCCAACTTGTTGGTAAAGTTGCTCTTGGATTGATGACTAGTTCACATCCAAAAGTGGCAAAACAGGAATTGCATTGTAATTTTGCAGCCTTGCTCTATGCACCAGCTGAAATTCTTTCTGGTTGCACAGCTGATAGCAAAATTACCTCAGCATGAAGTGTATTGTCCAGTCATTACCTTTACTCAGAGATAGTAGGAACTGCAGATGCTGGAGAATCTGAGATAACATGGTGTAGAGCTGGATGAACACAGCAGGCCAAGCAGCATGAGAGGAGCAGGAAAGCTGACATTTCGGGCCTAGATTTTCTGAAGAAGGGTCTAAGCCCGAAACGTCAGCTTTCCTGCTCCTCTGATGTTGCTTTGCCTGCTGTGTTCATCTAGCTCTACACGTTGTTATCTCATTACCTTTACTCATACACAGTTTTGTACACAATTTCAGTAAAACATAAAATTGTGATCACCTAATTAACTGCACGCTTTGAACACAATACAAACAGAAACGAAAAATAATAATTAGCACATTTATTCCAGCATATGCCAATTAAAAGTATGTTAAAACTTAATTTTAAAAAAAACAGAAAGTGTTGATAATATACAGGATTGCCAGCATTTGTTAAACAAAGCACACATTTTTTTTAGTTTGCACCAGAAACTTGGTCTCACAGAAAGAATAGTCAAATGTAAAATGTTGCAGATACTGGAATCTAAAATGAAAACAGAAAAGGATGGAGATACCCAGACCTGGCAGTGTCTAAGGTCAGTGAAACAAAATGTCTCTAGTCAATAATCTTCTGCCAGAGTTAGGAAAAAAGTAACAGGTACATGAGCCGGAAAAGGAGGAGAGAATGAAAGAATAAAAGAGAAGGCCTTTGAAAGGGTCAAAAGCAGAAAAGATTGAATTACAAAATGGCTAACAGTCCAGTATAAAAAGTGACAGCAATGGATCAAACAAGGAAACAAAACAAAGGTCAAGAGGAGGTATAAATGGTATTAGCAGAAATAATAACTGCTTCTGTTTGGAAAAGTAGAAGTGCTACAATCAGAAATTGTTGAATTGAAGAGTCTGGAGGGCTGTGAAGTGCCTAATTGAAAGATAAGGTGCTGTTCCTCAAGTTTCTAATGAATATCATTTGGACAGTGTAAGATGCTAAGAACAAATAAATTAAAATGAGAGCAAGATGGAGAATTAAAGTAAGAGGCAACTAGAATTTCAGTCATTTTTACTGGCTTTGCAGAGGTGCTCTATGAAATAATCATCCATTAGTTCAGGACACTACATCAGGAGCAACAAATGCAGCAAATTAAAGTGATAAAGTACAAATATGTTACTGTTTCACCTGGAAGGAGTTTAAGAACGGCCAGCTGGGTGACGTATTGTAAGGTTGTTGGTGTCTATGGATCTGAAACAGAGAAACCTTTTCCCACTTTCCCTTAGAGTTCAATATAATAATGTCTGATTAGGAGAGTTCCGTTTTATTGCAGAGACTTACTTTCATAAATACAACAAAGGAATGCTGAATGATTCACAGTGACAGACTGCAACATTGTGGATGCCTGCTTATATACCACACCTTTTGACTTGAATACTTCCTGCCGTGCTTATCAAGGTTGACAAAACAACAATTTCTTCAAACTACAATGAATATTTAATGAACATGCTTTCCATCACAGTTCTGTATGCCTGTCTAATGAGTCTGACTTGTGTAGGATCCATTACAGCAAATATGCTGTTGTTGTTGATACTTGGATTCAACCGAAAGCTGCAGAAAGACACATCAGTACTTATGTTTAACCTCTGTATCTGCGATTTAAGCTTGGGACTTGTTGTGATTCCTGCTGGAGTTCACAATACTCTGTCTGATGGAGATTGTTATAGCAGACAGGAATCATGGTGCCAAATCTTTGCTTTTCTCTACATACTGCTACAACTTGCCTCTGTTCATTCAATGACCTGGGTGACGGTTGACAAATTTGCAGAAATCTGTTTGCCTCTCCATTACGTACAACTGTTTACGAGACGACGAGCTTGGGTAATCATTTTTTCTATCTGGATCTACTGCATTCTCAATGCAAGTTTACCCTTTTTAGGATTAGGACAATATACATATGTAGAACACAAGTATATCTGTGCACCAAGTTTTAATCCTTCTTTAAAAGCATATTGTTTGGTTACTATCGCCATTGGAGTACTTCTTCCATTAATGACAGTCTGCTGTTTGGCTGTTTATGTCGTACAAATTGCAAGACATCAAACATTACGAGGAACTTATGAATGCAATGACCAACACTGTTACTCTGTGCCAGCAAAATGCTACCTGAGGAGCACAATCATGCTGATTTCAATGGCATGTAAGTTGCCTTTTAGAAATCTATTTGCCTTTGTATGCATGTATAAGTGAACTTTGTTTTACATTTTGAACTGCATGACCTATGCAAAACAAAGTCCCTTTGTAGATAACAATAGGGGAAATAATATACCCAGTCAGATTATCTGGTCATAATTACATCTCAATTTTTCAAAATGAACGTTAATATTCTTTGATGCAATTTTTTTGTTAATGAAAATAAACTTTTAAAACTTATTCAACTTTCAGAATTAAATTGTAAATCACACCATTAAATTCCAAGACCACGTGGAGATCTTTTAATAGAAAGAAACATTACTCCATTTTTCTGCAAAGCTAAACTGGGACTTCAGTATCCTGCATTTCAAACAACTAAAACAGTTCACTCAGTCATTGAAAGTGGCATTCTATGTCAAGCTTCATTTCACAGTGCGAATGTGTTTCATAATTAACTTGTCAATATAACAAATGTTTGATTCATGATGTTTGGAAATCAAATTATACGTCAAACAGTTTTGAGTGAGAAATAATCTCAAATTATCAACACATTATATAATCAATTGAATTTAGTAATATTGAAAGAACAGCCTACATTAGTTCACAGGTCAGGTAATAAGGGGTTTTATAATATAAAGATTATTATTATATAATGCAACTGGTACTACTCCTGTTCTAAACGTAAATATTCAAAACTAGCCAAGCCTTTTAAATGCCTCTGCTATAACTTCCAAAAACATAGAATTGCAAACTAGAAAATATTTCCAGTGCAATTCAAGCAATAAACAAAAACCCCTAATTAATTTTGCAATGTCTGACATATCATACTCTACTTCCTGACCTGCAGGCCTCTTCCAACTGCTTCTCATTCCCCAAGTATTTCTTCCCTCACTGGCAAACCTACCACTGTTTGTTTTTCTCACATTGGTTCCTATCATCTCTCTACGCCTTTCACTCGTCGCTAGTTCCTAACCCCAACCAAAGTAGCATTTCACATGCCAGTGTTCTCCAACCTCACCAAACACAAAATACACACCTATGTTCAAACTCCACTTTGATCCTCAGGCTTCCGAATTTCAGTTGGAAGTATACAGTTGCCTAAGGAAGATGACTGTCACGTCTCATGAGCACATAATATTTAGAGACAGCTTGAATGCAAGACTTGACTTCTCTATTCAGTGCAAAAAGGTTCACTCAGGAAAAGCCATTGGGCAAAAACAATAAATGAACAGAAATGAAATAGCCTTGATAACTTAGTTGTTTTTCTCGGTTTCAAGTTCCATGTGTTGAACTATTGTGATGGTTGTGACTTGCAGACTTTTTTTCAGTTAAAACGCAATTGACAAAAGAAAGTGCAAAAAATTAAACACAATGCACTAAAGATACTAATGGCATACAGGCACAAAAAGCTAATTTTGATCAGACAGTCAGATTAAAGCTATACTGCTTGAAACACTTGACACTTAAATCTTCATTCATGAGACTGTGCAAAGGAAAAAACAATTTCATGAGGGCATGTATGTTTTTAAAACTGATTAATTCTGCTTTTTTCCTAGTTCTCCTTTTAATATGCTGGATGCCACATATAACCATTAGTATCTACGAAACATTTGAAGGCAAAGCTCCTCCATTTGCAGAAATGCTCTCCACATGGCTTGCATTTCTCACATCTGCTCTGAATCCACTGACCAACTCTGTGACACAGAAGTATGTACCGTTATGTTAAAATAATTAGAATTGGGAGAGAGGGAATAATTGCTACATTTATCTTTTCAATCTCATCTAGTCATCTTTTTAAGACTTTAGATTAAGGGCTGAAATAAAATCTCCTTGCAATTAGGAAGATCAGCCATGGTCATACCAAATAATGGAGCAGGCTCAAAAGGGCCAAACTGCCTACTTCTGCTCCCCTTTTTTTGCGGTGCTATGCAATTTAATAGTGGGATGAATATTTTCAGTTTGAAGTTGACACTTTCCACGTACTTGTAAGTGTTCTAAAATAAATGTATTCTTTCAAGTGACAACTTAAAACTTCAAAACTGACACTTTTTACGTAACTTGATACCAAAGCTGTTTACATGTTAGTTTTTTCATGACTCAAATCAAATCCATAACCAAGACTCAGATGCACCACATTGTTGCTGAGAGTTAGCTTGGTCAAACTCAACCACGTTCCTTCTGCCCATAAGCAGCAATAACTTTGTATTAAGATCACACTACATTCAAGACTTGACCAGAAATCTGCATAGAGAATAATAAAGTACCAGCGCACCAGTTGATGGTATTTTATTGTTTGTATTGTGGTGGATCTAGGAGTGCTTAGAATACTGCAAACAATGTAAATGTTTCAATTATTGCCGAAGTCAACAGTCTGCCTGTTTAAAAAAAATCCATTCTTCCTGACCAAAGAAATATAAAGTTGTTTCAATCGACATCTATATTATTTTGCTTGTTTAACAAATTAAGATTAATGGCACAAGTCTAAGTTCTTTATCATCATAGCGATGATAAAGCAGTGATGTGCTTCTGAGACTTTATAAAGCTCTAGTTAGGCCCCATTTAGAATACTGTGTCCAATTTCGGGCCCCACACCTCAGGAAGGACATACTGGCACTGGAGTGTGTCCAGCGGAGATTCACACGGATGATCGCTGGAATGGTAGGCCTAACATACGATGAGCGGCTGAGGATCCTGGGATTGTATTCATTAGAGTTTAGAAGGTTGAGGGGAGATCTAATAGAAACTTACAAGATAATGCATGGCTTAGAAAGGGTGGACGCTGGGAAGTTGTTTCCGTTAGGTGGGGATACTAGGACCCGTGGGCACAGCCTTAGAATTAGAGGGGGTCAATTTAGAACGGAAATGAGGAGACATTTCTTCAGCCAGAGAGTGGCGGGCCTGTGGAATTCACTGCCACGGAGTGCAGTGGAGGCTGGGACCTTGAAGGTCTTCAAGGCAGAGATTGATAAATTCTTGATCTCGCAAGGAATCAAGGGCTACGGGGAGAGTGCGGGTAAGTGGAGTTGAAATGCCCATCAGCCATGATTAAATGGCGGAGTGGACTCGATGGGCCGAATGGCCTTACTTCCACTCCTATGTCTGATGGTCTTATGGTCTTATATCTTTTATGTTTTTATGCAAAGAAAAACCTTGTAATATGTTTATAAACAATTTTCAGGTTCTTGCCACATTGTTCCAAATACTTTCTAAAAGCTAGGGCTAAACAGTAGTTAATCACCATTATGAAATTATGCTTTATTGGATTTAAAACACAGATGTACTTTCATGCAAATTGAATTGTAGGCATGTGTTAAAATCAGTTACCATTTTGATAATTTGAAAGACGTAGAATGGAAATTAATCAAAACCAGTGGATTAGATAACTGTTCCTTTGTCACTTGAAAAAGCTGCAATGTCAACATGGAGTAATTACTTGCTGGCAACCAGTCTGAGTTGGTTTCTTACGAATTAATTAAGACCCAATGATGTCTTTAAAAGGAGTTGAAAATAACGTCCAAGTTTTATCGCTATGAATAATTGTACAATTAAACCATTTGATTGCAAAACAGCAACTTTTTAAAAATGAAAGCTCTTATTTCATAACTCAATTAATGTTCACTCAGGAAGTACAGAAATGAGATGCGTGAAAGCTGGAGAAACTTCAAAAGGAGAGTTCTACACAAAGAAAAATGCGCCCTTTCTTCAGCTAACAAAGTAAGTGTGAGCTTCAGATCTCAAGAAGCCTGACATGTATCCACGTTCATAACTGATGTACCATGAGTTATTCTACAGAATAACTGAAGAACTTTAAATTAAGGACTGCATTCAAAGCAGATGAAAAACAGGTAAATGAATGTATTAAGTATTAAACACTGAGGGACAATCTCATCCATGTGGTGCCACAAAAACTCAATTCCTCAGAGGGAGGTGACGTTGTGCAAAATCATAACTGGTATTTTCTTCTTCCCCATTGAATCCCAACATTTAATAAACATGTGATTCATGCACTTGCATTCCACACACAAATTTCAACCACCATCAAAACTCTGCAGAGTGCAATTTGTGAATTAGTCTTCATCACATAATACATGGGAAAAATCCCAAACAAGCAATTGCATTGATCGCAAAAATATGCTCAATCAGCAAGTTCAAATGTCAGATCCAGAAAGGCGACAAAATGTTCTGATCCCCAACCGATGGTAGTATTGAACAAGTCAGATCCCAGAGTGAAATCTGGACTGATAGATCATGAGAGTTTGTGTTTGCACTTTGGTTACTGTGATTAGTTACTGAACATGTTCAAACATGGCTGCAAACATACTATTTGTAAAAGGGCAAAGTGCAGTACACAAAATAAGTAAAAAGCTATACATGTTACACATAAAAGACAATTTTGGAAGGTCTCAACTTAAACAGCAAAAGAAAAATTCAACCTTTGCTCCAAGCAAAAATCTTATACAGACGTTCAACTTTAGCAAAGTAACTTTTCGCTAGCTTAACTCCTCACTACTGAATCAACTGACTTTCTGTGCATTCACGAAATGCAATTTCTCTCCCAGAGACACACATACAGATGCTGAAGCTTCCCAGCATTTCTCCTCAAACTGCTGAAATAGCTCACAAATTCTTTAGTTTTAATGCTCTAGAGATTTCTTTTGAACTCTCACAACCCGGTGACTTCCTTCAGTGAAACTCTCCACTATACTCATGGCCTTTCTGCCAATATATGGTTTTGCTTTAAAATCAACCTGATAGTGGCCCCTGATGATCTATGTCTCAGAAGGTCAGAAAACTGAATTTAGTAAATGTTCAGCAATTAAAGCCAGTTAGCTCAAGTTACACATTTTCTTGGAATTGATGTTTGAACTCTATGTTCAAAAATGACTTTCTGACCTTAAAAGAAGTCACCCTCACAGAACTAAAACTAAAAACCCATTTACTTCTGTTTTAAAATTCAAATTATCAAATAATAATTACAAAAAATTATAACCATGTGTGATGAAAGTTTATATAATTTCTCTTCTTCACTTCATGGTCAATATCAGACAGGTAGCCCAATGAAATCATGCTTCGATTTCTCAATTTAGATCATCACCCAATGAAGCAGCTTCACGAGAAAGCAGAAATACCATCATCTGGCACGTAAATCATTTTATATCCATAAATGCAAGAAGTGGCCAATTACATAAATATAATAGATATGTTACATAAATGAAATACCAAAACCAATTTAAATATCTTCAATTTACTATTTCAAAAGAATTTACTTTTAATCTGAACTCCCTTACTAAACCTGTGAAATTACAAAAAGAACATATGATTATTCAAAATGAGATAGGAGGTATGATTATTTAATGACTATATATTTAAATGAGTTTATGGTACAGATATGATACACATACACAATTTACATAATGGGGTAGGTGGAAATGTGGATTTGAGGTTTCAACTGGATCAGATTAAATGGCATAGCTGGCTTCAGAATTGGTTGGTGGTGGTAGTGCTACAGATGACTCCTACCACTGTTCACATACACATTTAAATAAGATTTGCATTATATAACATGTTTCACAACCTTAGGAAAAAAAAATCTCAAAACCAATTGAAGGTAATGAAACACATCTGAATTAAAGCCCTGCAGAGTTGTATAAACAAATATACACATAATACTGCATCTAGTTCACATTGTCTTACAAATCCACCATTTACCTTACTCACGGTACCAAAATTATCAATGGCATTAATAACCCCTCTCCTTACAGAGGACCTTACCCTTCTGTGTGCTGAGACCAATGCTGTGGGCTATGAGTACAAGCTGGTTAAAAGCCTTTTGCATTGTCTGCGGAGGATATAATGTTTTCTCCCCCAGTGCGTGAAATATTATTTATATTGTATTTGTAAACTGCAATTCAATAAATCATGTTAGATTTGCCCTGAACCATAGTGCAATGCAGCTGGTGATATTTCTAAGATTGAAGTCCAGAGTCAGATATTTGACTCAAAATTGTAGAGAAACAAACATACAAATAAAACCAAGGCCTTGAAGTAGGTAATTAATTTTAAAACTCTATACTTATAGTGGGTAATGAAGATGATGTCATAGGTACAGAACTGGGTGAGGGGCCTTCTGATGCAACAGAAAGCCTGGCGACCATCTAAATGGCACAAGTCAGGAATATGGTGAATTATTTCCCACTTGGCCTGGGTGACTACTACTCCAAAAACACTCGAGAGGCCTGATACTATCCAAGTATTAATCCATTCGATTGCTTTCACAGCAATGAGCATTTTATCCCTCCATCACCGATGCACAGAAGCAGCAGTCTGCACCATCTACAGAATGCATTGTAGTAATTCACCAACACTCTTTAGACAGGACCTTTCAGACCCACAACCATTACCATCTAAAAGGACACGGGCAGCAGGTGCATGGGAACACCACCATCTGCAAGTTCCGCTCCAGACCACTCACCCTCCTGATTTTGAAAAATATCATCATTCTTTCACTGCTGCCGGATCAAAATCCTGGAACTTTCTTTACCAGTATTATGCGTGCACCTACACTAAACAAACTTGAGCTGTTCAAAAAGGCAGACCACAAGCGCCTTCTGAATGGCAATTTGAATGAGCAATGAATGCTAGCCCAGTAAGTGATGCCTAGATCCTCTCAATAAATCTTCTAAAAAGTAGTAACTTGATGGTATCTGTTACCTAGAAACAGATAGAAGGCAGTGTGTGCAGGAAGCGGGGTGTGTGAGAGGTTTGTGAGGTGTATGGGGGAGATGTGTGTGGGTGAGTTGTGAGTGTGTCTATATGCGCTTGCATGAGCCCTTGTGTAAGTGAGGGGAATTTCAGGGATCCCACAACGTTGAGCGCGCGATGCCAGGATCAGAGTACACTGGAGCTTTTCAATGGGGTGATAATACAGGGGTCTGGGAGCAATGGGGTAGAAATCATGGAAATGAGGCACCAGATCTATACCATTATATCTATTTCCTGCATACCTGATTCACAACTTCAAAGTATATACCAAGAGTTGTATTGTGGTCCAGACCACAGATCTTCCACTGGCATGTCCCACCTGTTCCAATTTCCTGTAAATAAAGGTAACCAAAGACTGTTAGGTCAAAAGATTGCTTTTTTAAGCTATATATTCTATTAAGATTATACAATTTGGCATGCCTAGTCCTAGTTACTGCAACATAGTCATAATTTTGACAAATTTAGCAAAATCCTTTGTCTCTTTCACAACATGGAGCCGACACTGAAGCATAAATTGCATGCATTTTTGCAAAAAAATGTGCACCATCTACACTTAATAATGTTTAATTCCATTTTATGTTGTGTAGCCTGTTTTCTCTGCTTATCGATGTCCTTTGTTAACTTTCTTGATCAAATCACCCATGCTAACATCGCTCATATTTGTGCACTGTTACTGTCTTATTAGAAATTCATTCCATGTAAAAGAGCTATCCATATCCAAAAATAAGATGAAATAACATTAGCAATACCACAACTTGTATCACTATAGAACAGTACCAACATTCAGAGCAATAGAGAATGAAGAGAGGTGGAAATAATGTCAAAGACATTCATGCTCCTTCCCAGCACAGGTATCACCAATGGAAGCATAATTTGGTTAACCTCCAAAAGAATATTTCCTCTATCAGGTATCCACAAACACCAGTAGCATGCTCTGTCCAAGTCTAAGTCAAAATCATTGATACAAAAAATGAACAAAAGTATCTGCAGAAATGAATTCCATCACTGAATGAAAGAGGCCATTAAATGAGCAACTCACTTGATGCCATTCTCCTGCATTCTCCCCATAACCCTACATGCTGTTCATTTTCAAAAAGCATCTAACTGCCTTTTAAATGCCTCAATTGAACCTGGCCTCACCACTCTAGTTTATAAAATCATCTTTCCTTGTACCATTTTTGCTTTGCTTACTCACTACTTTAAATCTACTCTCAAGGCTTTCAATGACTGGGAATATTTCCTCCCCATATACTCTGTGCAGATTGCTTAGGATACTTAAATACTTTGATCATATATCTCTTCTTAGAGTTCTCCAAGAAGGCAAAGTCTACCAAAATCTCCAACCTTTATAACTTAAATCCTTCATACCTAGAAACACTCTCAAACTGTTTTGCATTCCCTCCAATGTCTTTGTATACTTCCTAAAGCGTCGACAGTGCCTAGTACTGGATGTAATACTAAAGCCGAGGCCAGTCTAATATCTTGTACCAGTTCAACATAACTTCCTTGATCTTGTACTCTCTACCAATATTCATGAAACATACGATAATGTATTCTGTTTACTCTCTCAACCTTTGATGACTTACATAATCCACATTGCAAACATTGAGAAAAATGCACTCATTTCTTGCTCTTATCACTCATTCTGATTTTTAATTTATTTTTATGTACTTGAGCTCATTTTATATTTGTTGGCTTAAATGCTCTGAACTCAACTGCAGAAAATCAACAAACGTTCATTATTGAGGGTCACAATGGCAGCAGAAGTCCTGTGAATTCACGTTACACTGCCGTCAGCAATTTCCAATACATGAGAAATGGACAAGGGATCCCCTTTTCCTGTCACCAGTTGAAGTAGAAAAGTTACGCTGACTTATTTAGAATCAATACCAGTAAAAGCTGCTCAGGAGCACAGCTCTAAGTAAATCAGCTGGACTATCAAAGGAATCCAAAACAATGACAACCCCAAGACACCTCATATGAACGCTGCGCGCGCACATATGTGCCGCCCAACACTGCACACCACGTGCAAATGCACAACTATCCCTCTGCAAATATCAATGTTGCTCACCATCACCTCCCCACCCAAAAACAAAACTGTACTCTCACCGTCCTTGACAATAAAACTGTGTCCCTTCCAGCCATGGCTCACCCCTCTGCTTGTTAGGATTAATATTCGAGACCAAGCCTCCCATTCAGCTCATCACTGGAGGCAGGAATGGAAGACTCCAGCGTAAAAAGACAAAGTTAATACATTGCCAGCGGCATGCGCTCTTGTTCCATGAATGAGGCTAGATAATCTGGGCAAATAATCTTGTTTGATAATCTGTCATATTGTTGAGGAAGAGTAACCATAATATGTTAGAATTCATCATTAAGATGGAAAGTGGTGTAGTGAATTCTGAGAGTCCTGAATCTTAATAAAGAAAACTACGATGGTACGAGGCACAGGCTGGCCATGATAAATTGAAGAAAGCTACTCAAAGGGATGACTGTGGATTGGCACTAGCAAACATTTAAAGAATGGATGGAGGAACTGTAACAATTGTTCATTCCTGTCTGGCATAAACAACAGGAAAAGGGGCCTGACCATGACTGAGAGTAGAAATTAGGGATGGCATTAGATTGATTGAAAGAAAACTGGTCAAAAAAAAAAAGCAGACCTGAGGATTGGAAGCAGTTTAGACTTTAGCTAAGGAGGAAAAATGGGTTGATTAAGATAGGAGAATCAAGAGTAAGCTTAGAGATAATACACAAACTGATTGCAATAGCTTCTATAGGTATGTGTAGACAAAAAGATTAAAAGAAGAGAAATGTTTCTGTTATAATCAGAAACAGGGGTAATTATAGTGAGGAACAAGTAGATGGTATACCAATTAAATATACATTTTGGTTCTGTCCGCACAAAGGAGGACACAGACGACATCCCAAAAGTGTTGGGAAATGCGGAGTCTGATGAGAGGGAGGAACTGAAGGGATTGATAAACAAGATGTTCGGGTAATTCATGAGATTAAAGGCTGCTAAAGCCCCAGGGCCCAATAATCTACATCCCAGAGCACTTATGGAAGTAGTTCTAGAAAAGTGGATGGGTTGGTGGTCATCTGGAACAGTTCCTATGGATTGGACGGTAGCTAATGGAACCTCACTAGTTTAAATAAAAGGAGATAGAAAGAAACAGGGAATGATAGACCAGTTAGCCTGACATCGGTAGTAGGGAAAACACTGCAGCCTATTATAAAAGATTTAAGAGCAGAGCTCTTGGAATAACAGTGACAGGATCAGATTTACAAAAGGGAAATCATGCTTGACAAGTCTACTGCAACTTTTTGACAACGTAACTAATAGAGTTGATAAGCCAGTATTGTGGTTTTCTTAGATCTTCAGAAGACTTTCAAGAGAGTCTCAAATACCAAGTTGGCATGTAAAGTTAAAGCTCATGGGATTGGGGATAGTGTATCAACATGAAAAGAGAACTGGTTGGCACTCAAACGAAATGTAGCAACAAACAAGTCTGAGATGACAACTTCTCCAGGGAGTGATGAGCCTACTGAATTCTGTGTACCAGAAAGCAGTTGAGGCCAAAACATTGAATGTTTTCAAGGAGTTAGATACAGTTCTTAAGGCTAAAGGGATCAAAGGGTACAGGCAGAAAGCAAGCGCACGATACTGAGTTGGATGATCAGCCAAGATCACACTGAATAGCAGAGAGAGCTTCCTCCACTTGGCTGAGCTCATCCTCACGCTAAACAACTTCTCTTTTAACCCGTCTCATTTTCTTCAGGTTAGAGGGGTGGCCATGGGTACATGCATGGGCCCAATTATGCCTGTCTCTTTGTGGGGTATGTGGAATATTCTTTGTTCCAGTCCTATTCCAGCCTCCACCCGCAACTCTTTCTCCGACACATCAATGATATCATCGGTGCTGCTTCCCTCTCTTGTCCAGATTTGGAAAAGTTCAACCATTTTGCTTCCAATTTTCACTTGCCCTCACTTCCATCTGGTCTATCTCTGACTCCTTGCTTCCCTTCCTTGACATCTGTTTCTATTTCTGGGGACAAACTGACCACAACTATTCACTATAAACCCACCGATCCGACAGCTACCCGGACTACATATTCTTGCACCCTGCTTCCTGTAAAGACTCTATTCCATTCTCCCAGTACTTCTGTCTCTGTTGCATATGTTCTGATGAGGCCAGCTTCAACAAGGGAGCCTTCGAAATATCCACCTTATTCCTCAACCAGGGATTCCCCAGCACTTTAGTCGACAAGGCCCTCAACCAGGTCAGACCCATCTACCGCACTTCCACCCTCACGCCCTCTCTTCCCTCCTACAACAGCAATAGGATACCCTTTGTCCTTAATTACGGTCTCCTCTACATTAGGGAAAATGAAGCATAGACTGGGTGACCACTTCAAAGAACATCTACGTTCTGCCCGCAAAAAAGACCCTGAGCTTCCAGTTGCCAGCCACCCTGGATAACATCTCTGTCTCAGGCTTGCTGCAGTGTTTCAACGAACCTCAGTGCAAGCTGGAAGAACATCTTATTTCCACTTGGGGATCCTGCAGCCCTCCAGACTCAATATTGAGTTCAATAATTTTAGGGCCTGAACTCTTGTCCTTGTCCTCTATCCCACACACCAGGCCTTGTTATCACATAGTCTGCCATACACACTACCTATTGTTAGTCACTCTCCTAGCCAGATTGTTATCAATCCTTTGTCTGTCCAACTGTTCTTCTCTCTCTTTAGACTCTATCCCCACCTATCATTTACCTCTTATCCCCTCCCCCAACCCTATCTTCTGCATATAAACCGACATTTTCCTAGCTACCATCAGTTCTGAGGAAGGGTCACCGGACCCAAAACATTAACTCCGATTTCTCTTCACAGATGCTGCCAGACCTGCTGAGTTTTTCCAAAAACTTCTGTTTTTGTTTCTGATTTACGGCACCTGCAGTTCTTTCAGTTTTCAGCAGAGAAGGCTTGAAGCCTATACCTGCTTCTAATTTCAATATTTCTGTGCTCTGTAAAGCACTTTGCTAAAGTCCACAGACACTGGACTGGATTCATTTTCCATATATATCACATTTTTTACTTCTTCCAACGGATCTATTTTGTTTGTTAAACATTATTGGCCCTTTTTGAAATCTTTGTTGGCAACTTCTAACTTGCTCTTTATCCAAGTGCATGGTAATGCACTTATCCTTAACAACAAACTTGACAATTGTCCCAATAATATTTAGCTACCTAGACCATGCTAATGCAGATTACACCTTTTGGAACAACAGGTACTACACTGGCCTCTTTTCATTGTTCCAGCACATAACTACACTTGACAGTACAACGAAATATCATTTCTACAGCCTAGCAAAAATTTATTTCCTTATATCTCTCATGTGCACATATCTGATCTGATCATCTCTTCAAACTGACCATGTCTTCTTCAGGAAAACTTCTGCATTTTTAAACAAAAACAAATTTCTGGGAAGATTCAGCAGATCTAAACTTCTTTACAGGAGTTCTGAAGAAGGGTCATTGGACATGAAAAGTTAACTCTGCTTTCTCTCCATAGATACTGCCAGACCTGCTGAGTTTTTCCAGCAATTTCTGATTTTGTTTCTAATTCCAACATCTACACTTCGTTGGATTTTTTGTACCACATTTTTAAGTGTTTTTTTCACAAGTATGTCTTTTGAGTTTTCTTGAATTATCTACCTCACTTCTTCCTGCTTTAAAGCCTTTTACTTATTTCTTTGCATTATTCTTATCATCCTCACTGCGACTGTAAATAGTTTCTGGAGACTGAAAGGACTGCAGATGCTGGAAGCTAGAGTCAACAAATTTGGAGCTGGAAAAGCATAGCAGGTCAGACAGCATCCGAGGAGCAGGAAAGTCAGCATTTCAGGTCGGAGCCCAGTCCTGAAGAAGGGTTCTGACCGAAAATGTTGACATTCCTATTCCTTGGATGCTGTCAGACCTGCTGTGCTGTTTCCAGCTCCACATTTATTGACATTAAACAGTTTCTGCTCTAATTATCCATGTCATCCCAAAAGTCCAAGCAATTTATCTCTGTAAACAGAAGGTATATGAAATATTCCATCCCTTTGCAAACTCTTGAATTGTTAAAATCATCTTCCCAGTCCTACGCATCAATTTCTTCTTCCAGTGCAACTTTTCTGGATACATGCACAACTTCAAAAATCTACCATAATTGAATGCGGTTCTCACAATAACACTTCCCCTTTCAAGATTTAGAAGTGGCATGAAACCTGTACCATTGGCTGGTCACACTATTACTTGAACTGTGGTTCAACAAAATTTACTCCCCTTACCACTTTAGTGCTAATTTCATATTAAGTATGAAAGATAAATAAGATCGTTCCAAACAAAACCACAGTCAATCACTTGCTGCAATTCTTTTCATGAACTGCATATTATTTTGGTAATATTATCTGTGTTAAGAATTAGTAAAAACAGAAGACTACTCACATTTTCTGACACACAAGGTCCTTTAGCACAAAGTGATATACAGGGTCCAATGGCTCCAGAAATCTTGATTTCCCTTGATGTCTTCAGAGGAAATAAGTTTTTTAAATTATACACCTTCAATGCAGAATTGTGCTTGAATTTAATTAAAAACAAGTTAGATCTAAGTCTAGGAAAGTTTAAGATATAAAGGAATCTAACTGCTGTCATTTCAAGTATTAAAACAGGTATCCATCTTCAACTAAAAATAAACTTTCTAAGTCCAATATCAAAATAAGAATATCAAAAAGTATTACTCCATTCAATTATTTCCCATGGACAATTGTGGGCTAAGCAAGATAACTTATTTTAAAAGTGCATGAGCAATTCTACTAACTTCTGCTGTGTAATTCTGATTCAGAGTTAAATTACACCATCAGATACAGAATTGTGGAAGTTATTCCAATTATTGCAAGTAAGTAACATTGCATGACTTTGTATTTTTGGTTTTAAAAAATGACATAATTCTTTCTTAAAAACTGTAAGGTAAATCAACCTTCTTAGCAACATGTCAAAAATGTAAGCATAAAATCTGATACAGCATTTTGGATGGCATACTTAACATTGCTATTTACTTATTGATGAATAAACTAGATAACACAGGAATACAATGAGCTAGATTTGGAAAACATGCAACAGGTACTTCCTGCCAGTGTTCATTTTATACACACTTTAAATTATCAAAGATTTTTGGTTATTAACATTGGTTTTTGACTTCAAGGGAACAAGATGGGAATGGCCTTTTGAAAGGTGTTTACTGTTGATTCTGAGACAGTCTTAATTAAAGAACATTCATCCTAAAGTAACTAGTGATACAAGACCATGAAAATAATTCTTATAAGAACTTCAAACTGAAGGCTATGCAGGGAATATTCAAAAGTGTCTTCATTCTTGCTTGGGCAAAAAACACAATTACATGTTTGCTAGTAGAGTAATTTAAAATAAGCTGTAGGCCAATAAATAGCCTCACACAGAGATCCAGCTCCATTTTCATTGTTGCTTTCCTGGCAATTTACATTTGACAGAAATTCTGATCCAAATATAACATTTCATGTAATGTCTCAACTAATGAAATAAAATGGGCACTCATTTTGCATTCCAATAATGGAGCTTGTGATCATCTCAGAGAATCTGATAGTTGATAGCTTGATTTCTGGAAATCTTTAGAATTCAGCAAGGTCCAAGGGTCCAATCGCAGCTTGTAATAATAAAACAGATTATGGTGAGAATTAAGTCAAACAGCATTACCTTAATTTCTAGTGTTCCTCCAAAAGCCATTTTAAATTGTCCCTGGATATCCTTTGTAAACACTCGCTGAAAAGTTTGCTTAAATAGAGAGGTGTTGAAGGAGTCTCCCATCACCATGTAACCCCTGAAAAAAAAGGGGTTTATCATCAAATAAAATGGAAGAAAAATGATTATTAAAACAAAAAGCATAAGATTAAATGCCAGCTTATTCAATTGCCAATTTAAAGCTGAGAGGACTGTCAACTGATAGAGTTCAAATCCCACTTAAGCAACATCAATGCACAAGTTTGCCCGAGGAAAAAAGTCAGTTTTCAGCTTTAGTATGTTTATTGAGCATATTTGATTAGTCAAAAGTCTTTATAGTAGGATGTAAAGAAATTAGATAAAGAGTTTGTTCTTCCATTGTTTTAGTTCATCTTTTGGGATGATCAGGAATCTGTATCCACAACAGCTAAAAGTTGTATTCATGAACAACAGTAGAACTGAGAGGCAAAGAGGAGAATGAATGTAATTCTAAAACAAATTTTAAAAATCTATAAAATTTGACAACATCCACGTTACAAGAACTTTGCGTTTAAGACCTGATATGCTGTATCAGATGGCCAGCTGTGCAACAAAAAACCTATTCGATTCATTCCAAATATTCAGCGTATCAAGTCAACAGAATAGTTTCAATGACTTAAATGAGCAATTTATAGTTCCTGAGATAGTAGGAACTGCAGATGCTGGAGAATCTGAAATAACAAGGTGTAGAGCTGGATGAACACAGCAGGCCAAGAGGCACCAGAGGAGCAGGAAGGCTGAAGTTCAGAAAGGGTTTCTGAAGAAGGGTCTAGGCCTGCTCCTCTGATGCCACTTGGCCTGCTGTGTTCATTCAGCTCTACATCTCAATTTACAGTTCCTGCCAGCTTTTATGCGCCATTAATAAAACATGGCTTTTTTAAGGAAGCATTAAATATTCAAACAAGTTTAAAAAATGTAACTAACATTGCAAAACAAGATATTTAACAGAATTTTCCAAGTACATGTGGAGAAACACAAACTATGTATTCCTGTTACCATGCGCAGGGAGCACCAAGAAGATAGACATTCCTGTGACTGATAACAAAACCTAAGTTCTCTGATATCAAACATGTTAAGTTTGTTAACATAAAAACTTGAATTACAAGATAAGATACAACTACTGTTATCCTTTTCCAATCAATCAAAATTCAAAACCAAGTTAGAAGCTGCAACTTGTATATTTACTACTCCTTAAAAACAGAAGATATAGGCAATTCAAGGGCATTGCAGGTACTTCCGTATTGCAAAACTTCCAAATTACAAGGCTTCATTCCTCACAAATGAGTCACATGGCAACAGTTAATAACAGATACCCATTAGGTGATAATCCTATGCCCAGAAGCAGTTACCATGTATGGAATTTCAAGTTATTTTCAAAACAATCCAGTTTTTAAAAATGTATGTTAACCTGTAAGAGGCAAAGAAACAGAAAAACATCTACATTTTCTTAAGCGCTAACATGTTAGAAGATGGAAGCCTTTATAGGAACATGTCAAGGTGCATGAATGTTGGAAAGTATAGCAAGATTTCATTATGTATCCTCTCAAATCAGTAAAGTAAAAGAGAGAACAGCTGCAAGCCTTTTTACATATTTTCTACCTACCTAAATCTGTAACAGAACAATATGCACACTTGTACGATGACTGCTGTACTTTGTGGTCAATTCTATGTTAAATGTCACCCGGTGTGACTCAGAAGCCAAGTCTGCTATGGCAGAGGAAGATAAGTGCAAGATTTGCTGGCCTGTTTTTCCTGGGCCTTCTCCTTGGCGACCAGTGTCGAATGCCCATCCAAACAGTCAGCCTCTAGATTTCATGACAATCATTTTCACCTGCCCTTGTACCAGATTGATGATGGTACACCAATATCCTGGACCATAATATTTGTCTTTCTGATGGTCAAACCAAACTACTAATAGGCATGATAGCCTACAAATTTGCATGGAACATTCATGCCTGCATAAACAGCATAAGCAATTTTGCTAGACTAAAGCATTAAACCTTTATAGAAATTGAGAAGTAGGACAAAATTCATTGGATTATGGTGGATAGACTTAGTTAAACAGATAACAACTAGAGAGAAAAAGGTCCCCTGGGAATCTTTCTTCTCAGCTTTTAACACCACCACCATCCACCCCGTCCCCAAAACAGGTTTATCGTTGATATACAAAAGGAAAAGCAGAAAATCTTGCGGCAAGATAGATTTTGTTTGGAAAAATGCAAAAATTAAAAACCGTTTAGATGAACCCACATCAAACACATTCAGGAAAAGAAACAGAACTATATTCACTGCGCTTGCATCATTGCTGCCTTCACATTTCATACATTAAGATTTGGCTTTGGCACATTACGATCAGTAATTTGATTTCATTAAGCCAAAGACTACTCACCCTGTATGATTTGGGCAGCATTTCATTTCATTGAGACCAGTCTGATCCAATGCACAAGCGTAGATATCAATAACATGGCCATTTGCTGCTGCTCGATTTGACAAGGCTTCATAGTGCTACATTAAGAGTAAATGTTAAAATACTGAAATATCAAACCAACTCAATGTCTCCTATAAAAAAGAAGCCACGTTTTGAAATCGTAAATGTACAATTAGTATCATTTATCTTTTCCATCCATTTTGATTTGAAAAGTCTGCTTTTCAGATAAATTAATGTTACAATATCCATAACATGAAGTAAAAATTGACTTTTAGGGGAATTGAATAACCACCTGAAGAAAACAAAATTTTTGGCCAAGGGGGAAACTGGTTGGGGTTTGGGAGCATCAAGTTGTTCTTACAAAGAGCGTGTGCTGGAATCAGTATGGAGATTAAGAATAACAAGAGTCAGAAAAACATCATCATCAGGAGTAGCTAATTGGCCCCTTGACAGTAACTATGTTGTTGGTTAGAAGTTTAAGTGAGAAATAATTGCAATTCATAGCAAAGGCAATGTCATAACAGTGGGTTACAGAAATTTTCACTTTGACTGGACAACTCAAACTGGTAGAAATGCCTGGACGATGAATTTCTAAGGTGCTTTTTTGACATTTCAAAATGCATTTTGACTAAACTAGGAATAAACGTTCTAGTAATTTGCAATGTGGCAAGGTTAAATAGCAATTTCATAAGAAAAAAATCTGCTGAGAAAAGATGATCATGATAAAACTGAATTCCAAATTGTGTGAAAGCAGCATTTGTCAGTTCTAAACAAGAGGCGAGAGCTTGTCCAGTTGCATGGCCAAAAATCAAAAAGTATAACGATAAACATTGGGAACTATTAAACAAGTACTTTCAACTGTTCAATAAAAATATATCCCGCTGGAAAACAAAAAAGCCAAGCAAAAACAATACAACTGTTGCTAAGGAAGTTGAAGAGCACATTGGATGAAAGAGGGAGGCCTATAAAGTTGCAAAGAAGAATGACAAGTCTAAGGATTCTGTGGGTCTTGGAAACCAACAAAGACCATTAAATGCAGGAGCAGAATTAGGCCATTCAGCCCACTGTGTCTGCACCACCATTCGATCATGGTTGGTATATTTCTCAACGCCATTCTCCTGCCCTCTCTGAGTAACCTTTGATCCCCTAAGGACACCATAAGGTTGATTGAAAAGGGAAAGAAAACAGAATGAGAAAGTAAACTAACCAGGACTATAAAAGCAGATAGTAAGAGCTTTTATAAGTATGCAAAAAGAAAGAGTCTGCCTAAAATAATGCTTTTTCTTTTAGAGACAGAAGCAGCAAAAATTATCCTAGAAACAGCAGACACTGAACAGATATTTTATTGTCTTCATGTTACAAGGCATCAGTTACTTTCCAGAAAGAGAGACTAACCAACAGATTAATAAGAGAGAAAACTAAGGTAATTAATATCAATGGACATAAAGTACTGGAGAAATTCAAGGAACTAAAATCCAACCATAGTCATCTGAAAACTGCTGGAAGCTATTAAAAAAACACCTTAGGAATGAACTTAGAAAATCATATGATCAAGGTTAACATGATTTTTACCCAAGGAAATCATATTTAACAAATTATTTGCAATTTCTTAAGGATGTAGTTACTGGGGTAGATAAAAGGAAACCAGGAAACGCTGTATACTTGATTTCCAAAAGCATCGACAAGCCAGAGCAAGTAGTGGAGGCGGATATAATTACAACATTTAAAAGGCACCTGAATGGGTATATTAATAGGAAGGGTTTAAAGGGATATGGGCCCAATGCTGGAAAATGGGATTAGGTGAGTTTAGGATATCTGGTCAACGTGGACGAGTTGGACTGAAGGGTCTGTTTTCTTGCTGTGTAATTCTATGAATCCAAGCAAGATAAGTTGGGATAATATATTAGCATGTTGCATAACTGGGACCATACTGTTTGGAGTTAAAAGAATGAAGATGTTTGAATGGTTATTTACTGAAGCAGCTTCCCTAGCTGGGGAATTTAGAAAACAGGCAGATCCTCAGGATCAAGGGCCAATCATTTCGGACTAAGAGAAGCAGAAATCTCTTCACTCAATACATGACAGAACCTATGGAATTGTTTATCCCAAAAGATTGTGGGTGCTCTACCGCTGAAAATATTTAGGCTGAGATAGACAGATTGTTGGTATATCAGGGAATCAAGGAGTGTGGGAAATGGGCTGGAAATCTGAAGCAGAAGATTGGTCAAAATCATACTGAATGGCCATGCAGGCTTGAGGAATCATTTGATCTACCTGCTTTTATGTTTTTTAATGCTATGTTTTTGAAATATGCAACATTGCCAAGATCAGAAACTAGTCACCTATGTTACCATCAGTTTCTTCATTCCCAATATTGGACAGGAAGAGTGAATAATAAGTGGAAGTGGATTCAGAATGAATGCACTAACATGGAGAAAGGAAATAATTAGTTTATACACAAAGTTGATTAATCTGCTGTTTGGATCAACATACATGCTTACTCTAATTTTTTTTTATTATGGTCATTGACCATAATAGATCTTAGAGCCAAGATTCTAAATAAATATAGTTGCATTGCTGAACTAGTTTCAAACGCAGTGCTACGTTACAATGTTTCTTACTATTTTGCTTTAAAAGCATTAAAAATGAGGGATCTCTGTACATAAAATTGTTAATGCAAGGGGAAGGAGCAGGTGCATTTGGGTGCGAGGTGGTTAGGGTAGGTATTGGGAAGTTGAGAGAAAAACAAGGGAAAGTAAGACAGAAAAGGATTGAGGGGAAAGGAGGAGTAGGTTTTCCTCCATCATCCAAATGGGTGACGCTGCACTGGCTTTGTTTTATTCTCAATCTAATTAGCCAGGCAATCACTGCAATGGTTTCTCTTCCTGTCATCATACATCACCTCTTTTGTTCCTGAGGACCCATCATTGGTTCCAGCCTTTAGGTAATCTAATTGTCGAGTCTTAGTAACAGTTGCTCAGTTTGAATCGGACACCATTCTATGCCGCATCTCTTAAATCAATTAAAAGCTTTCATATTGTACAGACATGTTAATTTTGGAGAGTTCTCTCCCTGGTTAAATAGTGGTAATTTTCTATTCAGAGGTATTAAGGGATATAGGACAAAAGTGGTCTTATGAAGCTGGATTACAGATCAGCCATGATTTCACATTAGAGCAGAACAAACTTGAAGGGCTAAATAGCCTACTGTTGTTCCAATTTAGGAAAAGATGTGCATAATATTTACCTTCATGGCTTTCTTCATATATTTAATGTTGTCTTTCTCAATATCATGCCAAGACCTGATAGGTGTTTTTAGATCATCACCCACAACCATTCCTGGTCCTTGTGTGGCTGGGCCCCCAATGAACAACATCACACGACCTCCAGTATTGGGGAAAGTGCACTATTTTAAAAGAAGGAACATAAATGAAAACATAGGAGCAAATACAGCCTGTTAAGAAATTAATCAAAACCACTCATATACAATATGGCAATTTATTAGTACTTCTGTATGAGCTTTAAGATAATAATCCTGAATAACTTATACTTATTTAGATAATTTTTTCTAAATCTTCTATAATTTACATACTTCATCCTATCTTTTATTATTTGAAATGAATGCCAATTCTGATGCAGCAGTGTTATAAGGAATTCAATACGTTTCTCTACACAAGTTCCAACTTTACGTGATTGGATCAAAGAAAAGGAAAGTCAACGCCTACAAAGTTGGTCAGTGATATTATCAGGATTAACTTTTACAATTACAGCCTGATAAGTCAGTTCTATTTTGCTTAATGCCAAACGACTAAGTTGTGAATAAGCAAGATAGATTTAAATGTCAACACAGACAACACATTACCTGTCTGTGCAGTTACAAAAAGCAATCAAATATGGTAATAGATGTTGGAATGTATCATGGTGGACAAATAAATAACTCATTGGAGTTGGCAAGGGTATCACAATCATAACGATGCAGGTGCCCAGCATATCAATGCCAAATACAAGGCTCAAGCCTTTGCAACCCTCTTCAGCCAGAAATTTTCAATTTATGGTCCAGCTTGGCTTCCTCCTCAAGTGCCCAACAGTGCAGAAGCCTGTCTTCAGCCAATGTAATTCACTACAGAAAATATCAAGATATGGCTGAATGCAACGGTACCTGACAACTTGATGGAGTAGGCCTGAAGACTTGTGACTCCCCAGACCAAATTGGTGCAGTGCAGTTACAACTGGCATCTAACCAAGAGTGTGAAAAATCATCCAGGTAGACTCTGTCTGCCAAAGTCATTGAGTCATATAGCATGGAAACAGGCCCTTAGGCCTAACTTGTCCATGCTGACCAATTTTCCTAACCTGAACTGGTCCCATTTGCCTGTGTTTGTCCCATATCCCTACAAACCTTTCAGGATCAAACCAATGTAGCTAATTACCACCTCAACATTTGACTCTCAATCATCTGCAAAGTAATGGAAAGTGTTGTCAACAGTGCTATCAAGTGGCAGTGACACAACAATAATCTTTTCGTTGATACCCAGTTTGGGTTTCATCAGGGCCACTTGGCTCCTGATCTTATTACAGCCAAACATGGACTGCAAAGTTGTAACTAAAAATTGTAAGGTGAGATGGCAAGATGGCATTTGACCGTATGGCACCAAAGACTCTTATCAAAACTGAAGTTAACAGGAATCAGGGTTTAGTTAATGGACGACAATCACCTCAATCCAGGGTATTGCTACAGGTTTTCTTCAGAGCAGGACTGCAGCTATTTCATCAACAACCAACCTTGCATCACATGACCAGATGTAGACTGCTTGCTGATGACTGCATAACATTGAACAGTATTTTCAACTCTTCAGATACAGAAGCTGCCTATACTCTACAAACAACAAGACTTGGGCGTCATTCAGGTTTGGGCTGCTAAATAGCACTTAACAAATATGCCACACAAGTGCTAGGTAATGATTATCTCTAACAAAAGAGAATCTAACCATCTTCCTATGAAATT
Organism: Ginglymostoma cirratum; assembly: GCA_024137785.1. Lineage (NCBI taxonomy): Eukaryota > Metazoa > Chordata > Chondrichthyes > Orectolobiformes > Ginglymostomatidae > Ginglymostoma > Ginglymostoma cirratum. The sequence continues at coordinate 29,012,668 of JAHRHZ010000133.1, read as the reverse complement.
CAATTGCATTATCGCCACAGAACCAAGCACTTGCAACCCTCTTCAGTCAGAAATGCTGACAGTATGATCTATTTCAGCTTCCTCACGCTCACAGCAGTGTAGATGCCATACTTCAGACAATTCAATTCACCCCCAAGTAGTACAACTGAGGATTAGCATTGGCCAGAAACTGAACTGGACCAGCCACATAAATACTGTGGCTGTAGAAGTTGGGAACTCCGTAGGAATAACTAACCTCTCCCCTTCTTGGATCCTGACTACTGTCTACAAGGCACACATCAGCAATACAATGGACTGTTCTCTGCATTCCTGATTGATTGCAGCTCCAATATAAACTCAAAACCATCAAGCAAAAAGCAGCCCATTTGATTCACCGCGTTAAACATTAACTTTATCCATCACTAACACACAGCGACAACAGTTGCTTTGGTACCCTATTCCGTTTTTATTTCTGTTAAGAAAACCGAGAATGCCATTTGCTTTAGTATCGTCCTAACGTCATCCTACCATCTTTAAAGACGTAACCCAAGATTTGTCTGTTCCGAATTCCCTTCAAAATTGTAGTGTTTACTAACATTGTCTATTCTTCATTCATCCTACCAAAATCATTTGACATTTCTCTGAAGGCCGTTGTGACCCTTCTCACCATTAATGACTTTCTAAGTTTCAATTCATTGCAAAGTTTGAAATTATGCCATCTACGCTCAAGACCAAAGTAGAAAATGTTAGAAATACTCAGCAGGTCAGGCAGCATTTGCAGATAGAAGAAGAGTTAATGTGTCTCTCCTCTCAGAGTGCTGCCAGGATTTATAATTTCAGTTTCAGATATCTATAATCCGCAGTAATTTTCTTTGATATAAACAGCAATGATCTTCAAAGCAATGCCTCCCTCCAATTCAAACTCAAATTTTTATCACGGTTTTCCACAATTTGTCTCTTAGACAATTCTATATCCATATTTCCACTGACCTTTTAGTCCCTGAGTTTCAGTTAACATGCTAAAATTATAAGGAAATAACTGAATTTTTCACATTCAGAATGCAATGTCAGTTCCGGAGAAATAGCAAAGTAAGCATTAACAAGGAATGTAAATATAAAAAGCTTTACAAAGTAATAATGTAAAATGGGTGAATGCAAGTACTATAAATGTAAAGAAAAAGGCAGAGGAATATACACCGAGATCCAGTTTTTATGAACATGAGAATCTGAGCAAATGAAATTTTTTAATTCAATCGTGGGAAGCGGCCATTGCTGTTTGAACCAGCATATAGGCTCTTCCCCACTTGTCCTTGAAAATGTGGTGGTGAGCTACCTTCTTGACCCAATGTAGCTTACATACTGTAGATAGACCCACATATCATTAGGGAAGGAATTCCAGGAAGTTGATCCAGCAACAATGAACGAATGGCAGCCAAGTCAAGATGGTGATTGGCTGGGAAGGGAACTTGCAGATGGCAAATGTTCCCATGTACCTGCTGCCCTTGTTCATGTATACTAATAGCCTAAAATGGGCTTACTAACTGTTAAAGAATGGTTATTGACTGAATTGTTGTGAACAATCAGACAGTTGATCAAAAATATTTACAAGGAGATATGCACACATTTGGCAATAGTTTCATAAATAAAAAGGTTACAACTGCCCTTAGGCAGTGCCTGATGCCAGAACGGTACATGCCCGACTTGATCCTGTTAAGCCTTGAACGAATGATGGGAATATCTACTGCTTTGTCGCAAGTGCTCTTGATGCACAAACCATCCAATTTAGAAATTTGGAAAAATATTTGAAAATAAAGAAAAATGTACAGTGAAAGGACAGGGTAATGGGATTATAATAAGTAGTTGCAGCTGAAGAGTATGCCACTGGCATAGACATGATATAAAGTCAATAACCTGCTATTGTGCTGTAATTCAACAATCAGGAATACAGGCACAAGCTAATCTCATCCCCGAGTCTTCAAATGGATCACAGCTAATCTGTATCTTAATCTATCCACTTTGGTGTTTTAATTCTTGAAAACCTTGCGAAACAAAACTCTTGCAATCACAGATCTAAACTTTCTAACTGATCTCCAGCTTCAACAGCTTACGAAAATAACAACTATTGGGCAGTTTATTTGTTCCAAGCTTGGGTTCTCCCTCTGCAAGTATTAAAAGACAACATCACTGCATTTTTTTATGGAAAAAAAAATACAATTCAAAAATCAAGCTATTTTTGCAGCATTTTTCATGTGGCAAATTCTCATAAACATAGTCAGGTGAGGTCGGCAATGGAGGAGGTAATATTTCCAAGGAAGAAAGAGGTCTTGCGGTACAGTGGTAATGACCACCCCTCAGGGCCAACAGCTCAAGTTCAAGTCCTACACTAGCACTTGCTGGGTATGTAAAAAGCATTCATTATCTTGTTCAATGGCTGGCTAATTAGCCCAGAAATCCTTCCATCACCTCCCCACTATACCTTAAAGGGGGGTGAAAAAATAAAGGTATGTCAAAAAAAAACTTGAACCAAAGAGATTCTGTGAACCCTCGAATATATCACACACCTTCTTCTCAAGAATAAAAACAGAACATTCAATCTTCAACCGACATTTCTTATTTAAAGGGGCATTTATTGACACTGGCACCAAGTTATAGAATTAACACCCATACACTTACAATGTCTCACTGGAATAACTCTCAAAATGAGTAAAGATTGACTCTGGTCTCCTCGTTTGGCAACTCTTGTAGAGATTTTTGGGAAAATGGCCGTGCAGCACTTGAATAAAAGGCAATCTTGCTTATGCCTCCTGTCGTGGCAAGGGATAAGGACTGAAATTCCACGTGTTTTCCTTAGTTTACTCTTTACTTTGGCAAACCTTGCAATCCCCAAAGCAGTAGTAGAAAACTGATATACAGGTGTCAGAAAAAAAACACTACACTTTATCAGTTAAGAGGCACTTGGGACAAAGACCTAGTATTTGCACAGAAACACACAATAACTTATTGAAATAGATCACCGCAACCTACGCATTGGACAACAGCCATGTTAAAGCATACATTAAAACGCAACAATACACAATTCCACGAAATTTACTCTACCCTGAAGAATAAATGCTGGTGTTACCCTGGCCACAAATACTTGCCATGCATTCTGATCCACTGCAAAATCTTTGTACTGAGAACCACAAAGACCAAAAAAAGGCCTTATAGCTCCCTCCTCTGTACTATGCATAACAGATACAATGGACAGCAAGAAAATACTTCCTTTTATTGTGTACTTATAATTTTTATGAACAAAACATAAACAAGAAGAATATGCCGATATAATGAGTGAATTTGTAGTCTGTTAGGATCTAGACTATTTTGATATTCATGCAGTTTAAGATTCCTTGATTACACACCAACAAATCCCAGACTCCGGCTGAAGGCTTGGTTGAAGGAAATGAAAGAGATGTCAATGACATCTCTCACTCAGGAGAGAGAGAGAGAGAGAGAGAGAGACAGAAAGAGAAAGAGAAAGGTGGGAAGGGAAATGGGGTACGATCTGGCATGTTAGCATTTAGACAAATCATCAGCTAACCAACAACTTCAAGTGCTCAGGTTGTGCTCCTAATAAATTGGAAAGTATAAGGAAAATTCATGTGGTTATAACGAATCCAAAAAGAGTTAGCACTGGTCTTACTGTATCCGGTAATACATGAGCTCCATAGAATGGAATTCCCGAAGGGGCACATACCTCTAACAGACCAACAGCAATAGATAGAGCAACTCCAGTAGATCTCAGCGGTCTTTTCCCCTGCGGTACAGGCCAAGGGTCACGTTGCAATTCTCCCAGAAGATCAGTCAAGTTCATGTCAATTTTTTGAACTGGTTGCAAAAATCTGTAACATCACATTTTCAGGCACTTTAGGATAATCATACTGCATGTTGTGAATGTTTGATTCCAATCCCAAAATAGTGATCAAATAGATACAAAATTAAAACAAAAAATTAACAAACTTAAAAACATTAAAATACTGAGACATAAAAGGAATTGCTATGCTCCAAGTAATGTTTAATGCTCACAACACTTTTTGGCCCGGTCATTTGTTTTATGGCATGGATGACAATTCCCTATTTATCAACCAGTGAGCTTTGGAAAGACTGAATGCGAGTGGTATGTTGGTAATATTTGGAGAGTGCCTGCTACTTTGTAATATGTGGAAACTGCTGCTATTTATACATTTTTGAAGAGTATCATGATTTGACAACAGGATAATTTTTTCTTGTCCAAGTGGCTGGAAAAATAAATAAGACTTTTTGCTAAGGTACTCTAGTGATGATAGAAATCCAGAAAGCTTTTCAGAGCAAACAAATAGTGGCAATTGGAAAGTATATCATTGAAACCCAGATGAATATGTACTATATATTTTTAAAACCATTATACTTGATGGGTACCTTTTCTTCAGAAATATACGCATTTGCACTTACAATTGTGTCATGTTAGTTATTATAAAGTTTACTGAGGATTGATTTTGGATTGGCCATCCAAAAACATGCATTTGTCAAATTTCTCACCAAAATAAAACCCACTTTTTGTCTCCTCATCTGCACTGAACAACTACCTATCAGCTGATCCCCATCTCCAGATCATGTCACTGTACCTGCTCCCTTTTGATTTTGCTGTTTTCTTGTTCCCTGCTATCTCTATGCATATTGATTCTTTAAATAAATCCATGCTCAGCCACGGCACCTCTACTCCTGTGATACTGATCACAGTCAAACCCATTTCCAATTACAATTTTGCATCTTTCATACACATCGCCCAACACCTTCCAAACCCAGATTCTAGGTTTGCCCTGGAGGAAAACAAAAGCTCTCCGTCGTGTCATTTACTGTTGCACTGCAAAACTCTCAACTGCTTAGTCTTTGATTGCTATTTCTGCTAACACTTCTACAGTTGTCAGTCTGCTCAACCACTCCTTTACCTGCACCTTTGGAACCTTTGCCCCAAGTTGCTTACAAAAAGTTGATCAATATCAGCTTTGAAATCTTGAATTTGCCCAGCCTCAACAGCTTTTTGGTGGAGTGTACGAAGAAGTGCTTGCTGATATTGCTTTTAAATAGTCTAACTCTGCTTTTAAGGTTATTCCCCTTTCTGAGAAATTGTTTCCTTGACCAAATCTGTGAAACCATTGCATCATGTTACACAATTCAATTATATCACTGCTCAATTTTGCATGTATCTCCCCTTCAGGTACAAAGGGTGTAGAATTGATCTGGCATTTGATGATTTTATCATCCATTACTAGACCTGGCTGAATCACATGAAGCACTACTGTCTATCACTCTCAATTAAGTTTCTCACCCTGTTACAGTGCTGGGACCATCCTAATTAGTCACAGGCAAAATTCCCTGTGACTGTGGTGCATTTTTCCTCTTGACTAGATTATATTTTCCATTTTCTAGCTCAACTAGATTGCTTGTTGTTCCTTGGACATTTCAATTACTTCTCTCAATGTCTTTTGTGGTTGATTATTCATTATTAGTCATTCATCTCTTTCATATAAGACCATAAGACCATAAGACATAGGAGTGGAAGTAAGGCCATTCAGCCCATCGAGTCCACTCCGCCATTTAATCATGGCTGATGGG
>JAHRHZ010000133.1:28990653-29006958 GCA_024137785.1 Ginglymostoma cirratum | reverse complement strand
TCCCCATTTGGATTTCCATTTCCATTTCTTCACAACACACTCTAGTGTGTTCCATTCATTGTCATTTAGCCATCAAAAATGACCACCTCTAATGTTAAACATGTGAACATTATTGCTTTAAATAATACAGAATTTATGAAAAACATGCATGCAGTAAAGATAAAATGGTACTAAATGTATGAACAATAGACAGTGAAGATTTCCTATTTGTATTTGTCTGGATATTCTTGACAGTTTGAATTCTTCTTTGGGTCATAGGGGTGACTCCTGTTAGTGAGATTATAATGATAGAACTTGTTAAATGCCATGCTTTAAGTAAATCTCCACAAATTAAAAAAAAATCACGGACGTTGGAAATCAGTAATTCTATGTTCAGAAGTCAGGCTTAGTAATGCAGCTAGTTTACAGGGAAACGAGCTGCAATATTCAGTTACAAAAGTATTCAAAAAGATCACACTTCCGAGATGCAGGCTTTAATGAATCATGTACTAATCAATACTTTGGTAGCAAAAGCAGAGTCAAATTGAATATTAAATAAAGCAAGTATAAAGGGCATAAAACTGTAATGATCAAAGCAAGGAAAAACAGCAAACAGAAGAATGAATCAGATTGTTTTCTCCATTTCTTTTCTATTAGACATCTTCACTAGGAAAAACAAGAGTGCAGGTATGCATAATTATAAGACAGCACCAACTTTTCATTTCATTTTTATCTTTTGATATGTACTTGACTCTACCATCAAAACATTTCTCACAAGAATATATATATCATATATATATACCCTATATGTATATGATATATGTAGAGTCACACCCTTAAATGATTTGTTTCTCTGTTCTAAGAATGACCCTAAAATATACCCAAAATCTATATACTGTGAAGAAAAATATTCAGAATTTCAGAAAGACAAGGCTAGTAACTAGATTCAATCCCAAAGAGAGCATATATTTAAAATTAAAACATTTGAAGTTGAGGAAACTAATTTACTTTGGAACAGGAAATTAATTGCACAGATTGCATGCAAAAAAAATAATATTGTTGACTTCTGTTTCAACAGTGTGACTTCAAAAACAAGAATTTTAAAAACGATGAAGTGTTGCATTGTGGCTACCCACAGGATAACGCTGTGGTTAGATGTACTGCTAAAGCCACTATCATTCAGGTATTTTAAAGACTGCAACTAGCAACACAAGCAGCAGAATTTACAGCACAATTTTTGACGAAGTGCATAATCAATTTATTTTTAAGTTTTCCAAGCTGTCTGACCAATTTAAAAGTTGCCATTTTTGGAACCTATAGCTATTTCATCTAATATTAGGTGGCTGCAAGAACAGAAGGAAACAGTGCCCCACCCCAACTGGCAAAGCACCTACTCACTTAGAATAGTGCCAGTTGGTGGCAGAAGGTTGTGGTAGTTTGGACATTGATCCTTTATCTCTTGCTCAAATCCAAATCACACTGACAGATGAAGGTCTACTGGCTGTAAGAATCAAATTTTTAAAAATCCAGATCCTGAGCTAATAATTAGCCCATATGGGAAAATAATGGCCTTATTTTGCCATAATTGATCAGAAGTCATAGGAAGTCTTAGTGTGGAACACAGGAAAAAAAAAAATCAAAATCAAGTTGGCCAACAATTTGGAAATGGGCCTAAAATTTACCACATGATGAGTCTGCAGTTTTGTACATTCTCTAAATGTAACTATTCAACTCACAGTTGATGTTATTTAAACAACAATTTCTCAAATAAACCAGAAATAACTCAGAATTTCACCCACTATGTCATTCTGTAGAGTAGCTATCCAAAAGGTTTAATTAATTTATTACAGATATGTGCCAAGCTCACAAGTACTAGATGGTTATTACCCAAATTCACACAAAAGATCCTACCTATCTTTGCAGGATTCAAATCAGATCTTGGAAGTGTAGTAGCCTATTGCGCACTGACTCCCCATCAATAACAGTAAAGTCTCGTGGAAAACGGTTTTGAACATATAAAATTACCAAATTTAAAATACAGCAAAGTAGCTATAAGCAATCTTAAATTGTAAATTATAAGGGGCAGAATATCAGTATATCTTGTGTTTGAAATTGGATTTGTGGTTTTTTGAAGTAGACTCTGATCATGCAATAAATGAAACTGACACATTCTTAAATAATTTCTAAACACAATTTTTTGCTGATCTTAAAATAAAAACATTCCTTTTACTTCAAAGCCACTTCTTCACGAAGATATTATTTCAGTGACCATGAAAAGTACAAATATCTATATTGCTACTTCAAGGAATATCCTCAGTTAAGCATGTCAGAGGTAACTAAAATGTTTGCTTTCTCATGACTTCAGTTCATAGCTGGATTTTGCAGACAGTGGCTTGCCATTGACCTCAAAAGAAAGCTGTGCACAAAGACCTTGCATTGCCCGTAGCATGGGTTTTACTTTTAATGAGTTCAATTTAAATCTTTGACCAAGTCCAGGGGATCTCCAGGTATCTAACCGTAATATCATCGAGCAGATTAAGCCGCTAATCTGATTGCAGAATTCTCTGACAGTCAACCAAAAAGCAAAATGAACAAATTATTTTGCACTTCTTATAGGTTTTACAGAGTGAAATAAGAATCAAAGGGTACATTTTGGAAGCTGAAATATCCTTAAGAAAAACTTTTTTAAAAACTATATATCTATGGATCGCATGGTGGCTCAGTAGCTAGCACTGTTGCCTCAGAGCACCAGGACCTGGGTTCAATTCCACTCTTGGGCGACTGTGTGAAGTTTTTACGTTCTCCCTGTCTCTGCGTGGGTTTTCTCCCACAGGCCAAAGGTAAGCAGGTTAAGCGGATTAGCTATGGGAAATGCAGAGTTACAGGGATAGGGTAGGTCTGGGTAAGATGCTCCTCAGACTCAATGGGCCAAATGGCTTGCTTCCACAATGTGGAGATTCGATTATTCTATGGAAGTATCATAATGGAAAAAACTGACATTACACAAATAACATTTGCTTTCACGGACCGGGGGCGGGGTTTATTAGTGGTAGGTGTGGCTTACGACACCACTATAATCTCAATTATACCTTATTAGGAGACATAATTTTTCATAAGTTCTTAAGAATGATATTACAAGATAAAAGGGGCTGTTTTCATTACTTAATGAATTTTGAAGAGAGCTCTCTGCAAGAACTTTAGCAGAGGATGTTGTACAGGTGCAAGGAAGACACAGGCAACTTGTGGATTTCTGCATTTAACTGTGCATGTGCAGATACCAGAAGTTGATGCTAGTTTCACAGGGTAATGACACCTAACATGCATAGTTTTGCTTTCATCATAACTGCAAGATTGAGGCTGACTATTCAAAAGTAACTTCATATAGTTAAAGTGAAAGTTTACCTATTGGACGGTGGTGGTTGCTGAACTTGAGGCCCACGACTTGCCTGGGTGGCTAATGGTTTACTTAAGCCCAACATGTCCTATTAACAAAATTAACAGTGCAAACAAATTAAAGCCTTTAAACATATTAAATTAACTCAAACCTTCTAACTGATTAAAGATTTAATCAGTTTAATCAATTTGTTTAATACACCTTCATCAGTTGTGACCCTTTGATCTTTTACTTATAAATTCTATGTTCTGTGTGCTTCTTTCTCACTTCACCTGATGAAGGAGCTATGCTCCGAAAGCATGTGTTTTCAAATAAACTTGTTGGACTATAACCTGGTGTCATGTGATTTCTGACGTTGTTCACCCCAGTCCAACAGTGGCACCCCCACATCATCTAAACATGCAACCAGATCTATTGTCCATTCCTCTACTCAACCAAAATAGTTTACAGTAGTGTAAAACTTGTGTTATTTTATTAAAGAACATCAAAAGCCTTGTGTGAATTTATTGTGCGACAAGCCACCACAGTAACTAAAAGCAAAACATAAGCTTAAGTTTACACGATGAAATCTGACTTCTCCAATATTATCATTAGCTAGAATCACTTCACAGAGCAGAATTCACTGAATTTAAGAGGGGTCTGTGAATCTTTAAAGAAACAAACACTTGGAGATACTTGGACATAAACTGGAGCATCATTTTAAAGCATTATACACAAAGTGGAATTTCAAAATGGATTTAAAATGTTACTAAGACTTGTCTGGGAGTAGAAAACCTAAGTAGATTATTTGCAAGCTTTGATGAAGGCTACACTGAAATAGCTGGCAATTGAAGGTAAAAATAAAGGCAAAACTTGTAAGGATGAGAATGCAACAAAATCATGACGATGGATTAATTCCAAAATACATATTCCAGCAAACCTCAAAACTAATTTAGATGAGCATAAAATAGCTAAGATTCAAAAAGCAGCAGTACTGGCAGGTATCTACGATATGTCTCACACAGTTATGTATGGTGAATTGGATACATGGAAATTATGATGGAAACTGGAAAATCTGGGGATGTAAAGATATTAATTTTAGGGAGCAAACAGACTGATTCCAAAATAATCAAGGAAAATGTTTAGAACCTAGATATATAAAGATAATAATGATAATAATAAGAGAAAGGTTTGAATGTGAAAGTGATATGAAGAAAATAAGATTTCATGGTACTAAGACTTGACATAATAAAGCCAATTATTGCAAGTTAAAATAGGAGACTGATTGTAGGAATAGGAATGCCTAAGGAATCTTCAGAAAAGGTGCTTCAAGAAAAGAAACAGTTATTGAAAATAGAGCTGAAAATCAAGTGGAGCAGTTCCAAGAATCTACAAGAAAGGGAGAGATGATTCAGGGCAGTCAAGAAAGTTTTCTCAATTACTGACTGAGAGAATCAGACCATTGAAGGTATGAATATTTTGTTTCAAAACTGGAAATGTTTGTTTATGTTTCTATCCCAGAAGGTAAACCAATATGATATTGGGAGACAATAGAGCAAGTCACTCGGTTATGCTGTTATATAATGCAGCTTCCAGAGGGGTCAGTGAAGAAAATATTAATTGGAGATCTACATTAAGATTACAAATATATCCCACTATATTGAGTTGGATTAAAGTGTGACTTAGTAAATGGAGAGGTTCTAGCTGAAGCAGTGTACAAATCATTCTAGAAGGAACTGATTTTGTTTTGGAGAATGACCTAACTGGTTCCAAAATATTTGCTTCAAAAGAGGCTGGTGGGGACAATCAGTAGAAAAAGGAGCAGCACGATGTAGCAAAAGAAAGAGAGATGCTGCAGGAGAAACATCCTGGATTGTTTCTGACTGTTGCAACTAGATCTCAGGCCTGTAGAATTAGACAGGAAGATGAAGAGGTCTGGAGATGGGGAAAGTCCAATCATGAATTAAGCTTGCAACTATTCAAAGAATCATTTAGGATGGTCCAAATACATAGTGTAGGTCTCCTATGAGTAGGAAAAAGTATCTTTTAACAAGTATAGATAATTCGACAAGATTTCGTAGGATCATAGAATCCCTATGTACTTAAAGAGGCCATTCGGTCAACTGAGTCTGCACCAACACTCCGAGAACCATCCCACCCCAAACCCAGCACCCGACCCTCCCACATAACCCCACATTTACCATGGGCAATCCATTTAACCTTCATATCTTTGGACTGTAGGAGGAAACCGGTGCACCCAGCAGAAACCCTCACAGACACGGGGAGGATGTGTGAACTCCACACAGACAGTTGGCCAAGGCTGAATCAAACCTGAATCCTTGGTGCTGAGAGGCAGCAGTACTAGCCACTGAACTACCCTGTTTGACTCAGTCGTTTCACTACTGGAATAGGAGCAGAAGAGCTTTCTTCATGATTGAACAGCCCTCTCCATGATCTATTCTGCTCAGCCCACAGCAGTTTTGGGGGAAATTACAGCAAAGAGAGTCGTGAAAATGTTAGTCAATTTTTTTAAAAAATTAAATACGGATTACTTGAAGAAATGCAATCAGATTAAAATTCATATGTTGTCACAAATATTTAAAGAAATAATGAATAGCTTGTGAATAAAGCAATTTACATCTTCCACTCATCATCCACAATCTCAATCAGCATTGGAAAGTTGACATCAAACTTTCATGGCTAGGATGTAGAGGTGCCAGTGCTGGACTTGGGTGTACAAAGTCAGAAATCAGATGACACCAGGTTGTAGTCCAAAAGGTTTATTTGAAATCACAAGCTTTCGGAGCGCTGTCCCTTTGCCAGGTGAAGAGAATTCACTCAGGCAGGGAGATCAAAAGATCATACAAGTGGCATGAGTGGAGTATCGACAGGTCAAATAAGAAATCTTTGCAGGTGACCAAGAATGTCAAGAGTGTGAGCAAAGTGTTAACAGCTGAATAACAATTGAATGGATGACCTATAATCTGATTAATTAAGGCAGAGCTCCAGGAATTCTTCCATAAACCCCAAGATATCAGCAGCAAGCCCAACAAGACAATCAACAAACCAGAACAGTCAACAGGGAGATCTGCAGTGCAGCGACCAAAGAAGAAAGCTTGGACCCCTGTCTGGACGGCCGCTGCTTTAGGCTCGACATGTACACTCAAGCTGTCAGGAGATGCGTTAACATCAGATTCATCAGCCGCTCTCATAAGGTAACACAGAAGGTCACCCAAACACCATCCATGCTCTCAAGACCAAATGCAAAAGCGTCATCAAACCAACAGTCAAAGGGGGAGCCATCGTCATACATAATAGAACAAACTACTGCAAAGAAGCACACCGACAAGTGAACAACCAGGAACACTACAGACAACTACCTGCTAATCCGACCAAAGAACATACCTGTCAACTCAACAGACTGAACAAGACCTTTGATCCAGGCCTTCAGAGACACCAATGTACTCTCATCTCACGTATTTCTCACATAGGGGACTTCTACTGCCTGCCGAAGATACACAAAGACAACACAACACAACCGGACATCCTATCGTATCAGGCATCGGTACGCTGTGTGAGAATCTCTCTGGCTATGCCGAGGGCATCTTGAAACCCATTGTACAAGCAACCCCCAACTTCTGTTGCGTTACTACAGATTTCTTACAGAAAGCACCAATGGATCAGTCGAACCACGAACAGTCCTCATCACAATGGACATTTCGACAACCCACACCAGCCTCTCCCATGACGACAGCACCGCTGCAACAGCCTCAGTGCTCAACAACTGTCAATTAGCAGACACCATCCTACAACTCATTCACTTCATCCTCAACTACAACGTCTTCACCACTGACAACCAGCTCTTCATCCAGACACATGGAACAGCCACAGGGACAAAATTTGTACCCAAAATGCCAACATTTTCATGCACAAGCTGGAACAAGACTTCTTTGCTGTACAGGACCTCCAACCAATGCTATACACCAGATACATGGATGACATTTTCTTCATTTGTACCCATGGTGAGGAATCACTGAAATGACTACAAAACGATGTCAACATGTTTAATTCCACCGACAGACTTAACCATGGACTACTCTTCAGAATCAGTCTCATTCTTGGACACACGCATCTCCATGAGGATGGACACCTCAGCATCTCACTCTACCGCAAGCCCACGGACAACCTCACAATGCTTCACTTCTCTAGCTTCCACCCTAAACATGTTAAAGGAGCCATCCCCTATGGACAAGCCCTGCATATACACAGGATCTGCTCAGATGAGGAGGAACGCGATGGACACCTAAAGATGTTGAAAAATGCCCTCATAAGAATGGGATACAATGCCCAACTCATCGATCACGAATTCTGAGAGCCACAGCGAAAAAAAAAATCGCAAAGTCCTCCTCAGAAGACAGACACAGGACACGACCAAGAGACTACCATTCATCATCCAGTATTTCACCAGAATGGAGAAATGTTCTTCACAGCCTTCAACATGTTATCAATGATGAACATCTCGCCAAGATCATCCCCATGCATCCACTTCTTGCCTTAAAACAACCCCCAAAAACCCCCTTAAACAGACCATCGTTCACAGCAAACTACCCAGCCTTCAGAACAACATCGATCACAACACCATACAACCCTACCATGGCAACCTCTGCAAGACATCCTAGATCATCAACATGGATACTACAATCACTCACAGAAACATCATCCACCATGTACACGGCAGATATTCATGTGACTCAGCCAATGTATTCTACCTCTTACGCTGCAGGCAAAGATGCCCTGAGGCATAGTATTTTCGTGAGACCATGCAGAAGCTACGATAGTGGATGAATGGACACCATGCAACAATCGCCAGACTGGAATGTTCCCTTCCAGTCGGGGAACACTTCAACAGACAAGCACATTCAGCCTCTGATCTTTGGGTATGCGTCCTACAAGGCAGTGTTTGAGATACACTACAATGCAGAACCGCCCAGCAGAAACTGATAGCCAAGTTCCATACCCACGAAGGCAGCCTCAACTGCGATTTTGGATTCAAGTTGCACTACATGTAACCCCACCATACTGTTCCGTATTTGTAAAATTTTCCTTTCTGTCCTGTTTTGACAATATCACCTTGATAATCTGTTATGTTCTCTCTACCTTAATTAGTTTGTACCATTTTGGATTACTTATTACTTTGGTTAGACGCTAGGCCTGCGACTCTTGAACCAGTCATACTATTCCAGTCACTTGATTTGTCTTCAGCACCTTACTTTTAATTTTTTGTAATTATCTCTCTGCCCTAATTATTTGGATTATAGGTCATCCCTTCATTTGTTATTCAACTGTTAACACTTTACTCATACCATCTGACACTCTTGAACACCTGCAGTGACTTGTTATTCGGCCTTGTCGACACTCCACTCACACCATTTGTATGATCGTTTGATCTCTCCAATTATAAATTCTGTGCCTGTATGTCTTCTCTTCGCTTAACCGGATGAATGGGCAGTACTTCGAAAGCTTGTGATTTCAAATAGACCTATTGGACTATAACCTGGTGTCCTGTGACTTCTGAATTTAAAGGCCATGATTACAGCTTCATATCAGGAACGTCCTGATGAATGAGAGAAAGGAATTTCCAATTTACTATTTGCCATTAAGGATGACCCTAATGAGTCCACAGGATTCAGTATTTTTGAACTAATGTATATGAGATGAGGGGACCCTTTAAATGGCTTAAAATATTTGTAAGCCAAAGCTCAGAGCCAGTTTCAACTTGTATGCCAAGTTTCAGACAGAAACTAACCAACGCCTTCGAGTTGGCTCAAAGTGCTTTTCAAAAGTGCTCAACAGAATAAAATTTAAAACAGATAAAAAGACCAACATACTTCCATTATATCCATTGTTAAGATACACTAAAGTACGAAAGAATTGATAATTTCAAAATAAAGCTTGACACTTAACGCGAAAGCTTCTTTTCAATATATAAAGGAAAATAATTCAAAGTCAATTGAACATATCATGAATAATATTACTTACCTGAAGTTGTTTTGCTGTTAGGTCTTTTGTGCCTCTGAAGACATAGCTCTTGGAAATACCCTCACAACCAAGCTCATGAACCTGCACCATTCTGCCAAATGTAATGAGACCCACCAAAGCTGTAGGTGGCAAAAGGCTCAAGGACATTTGCATAGATTCTTTTAAGGCCTGCAGATCTTCATCCTCCATGCAAGTATCCACAACATACAGGAAGATTAAAGGCATTTGAGGGCCTCGCTGTGAAAAAAAAACAAAAAAAAAAACAAGCATTCTTCAATTATGCACATTTTCTAAAACATCTTATTTGCATTATTCACTTTGGTAGCTGTATGCATACCGATTTACAAAAAAGTCAAAAAGCTGTGGACACCTAGACAACAACTTATATTGAATTACTTTATTCAGAACATTTTCTTTCTGAAACAAGATTCTCTTCAGTATTGCCTAGATTCAAGTTTGGAATCCCAAATGAACTCTGCCAATTCGGAGTTGTCATCATTATAATTAATTCTGCAATTGATCTTGAAATTTCTACACCATGAATAATTAAAATCATTTTCTCAAAGCTGAATTTTTAAAGATTAAATTCATATGATATATGCATCAGTTGGCTAGGTTAGCATTTATTGCCCATTCCGCTGAGCTAATTTATTGAAACACTGCAGTCCTTGCGATGTAGCTCCCTTGTGCTGGCAGAAAGAGAGTTCAAGAATTTTGACCCAGTGACACTGAAGGAATAGTGATGTGCGACTTGGAGGGAACCTTGCAGGTAATAGTGTTCCACATATCTGCTGGCCTTGCCCTTCGAGGTGATAACTTCCTGATCACAAAGGCCAACAAGCTGTTGTTTTGTTCAAATACAGAGAATGCTTTGAGGCAGATATCCCCAAAGAGAATCCAGGTCATAGTGAGTGGAAAAGACATGGTGGTGACGGAAATCGCAGGCTTGGAAGGTGCTGTCAGAGGCACCTTGGTGAGTAAGTGCAATGCATCTTCTAGACGGTACATACAACGGCCACATTGGTGGTGAAGGGAGGGATGGTGATGTTTGGGGTGCTAATCAAGCAGAGGAAACCAAGATGGATTATCCACTCAGCACTTCATCTTTTTCTTTTGCATTAATGCTCTGGAACAATTAATGTGGCAGAACTGAAGAGTTCAGATCTGATATGTTGGTTCTAGGACCACTTACCCTTACCCAATGCATGCAGCTTCTATGGCTTTTCATGCATCTACACCGGTGTTCTAGTTTCAGCAATTTGACATCTTGTTTTTGGCTATTGAAGGCTGCATTCCTTATTAAAATCTCCCAGCTTGATGGTAATATTACAAAAGGAGAAATGCCAAGCCATGAGGTTATACATGGTTGAACACAAAAACTGCGGCTGCTGATGGCCCAGTGCCTCGCGCTTGCCTAGGTTTGATTGCTACATCCATTTGAAATCTATCCCATTTATCATCGCGATATTGCCACTCAAAAAGAGGGGCGTGGTTATAATGAATGTGTAGATGGGACATGCTGTCTGCAAAGGACTGTGCAATCGTTACATCCACCAACACTGTCACAGACTGATAAATCTGCAACAGTTAGATTGGTGAAGATGAGGTCAAATAGCACTTCTTCCCCTCTTGTTGATCTGCGTCAAAAAAACATTCTGCAGACATTTACATGGCTTCAATTTCAATGAAATCAAGGGGTTTCTCAAACTTCTTTGTCTTTACTTGAGGTCAGCAACTGAAATTCAGTCACTGAAGTTTTGGTTTTTACTTTATTGGGTTTACTCATCATGTTGGTACTTGCTGTAGCATTTTATGACAGTTCCCCTCACTGTTTCTCTGAAATATTTTTCCTTCTTTATTTTGCAGGTTATTTCTTTTACCTACTTAGATTATTCAGTTTCTTCTTTGATCCTCTCCATACTGGCATTGAACAGCTGCTAATGACAACAATATGCCTTTTGCTACACAAACATTTCACTGTCTAGTCAATTTTAACAGCTTTTGACTGGGGAGAACCAAATTTCATTTCAATATAACAGACATGAAACTTTAAACTGCAGACATCAAAATCACCTGCCCGAGTCAGCAGGTTTCTTTTTGATGATACAGAGCTACTATTCTTCTTAAGGCCTGATTTTTTTTTTCCAGTCAGGAGCAGGGCTTAGTGTTGACTCATGTGCCAGGAGCAGCAAAATAGATATTTTTTGCAGGCAAGGTCATACAGGAATTTCCCTTTCGCTCGATTTCCATCACTGTCATGTCTTCTCCATCCACAATGACTGGGATTCTCCTTAGGGATATTTGCTTCGGACCATTCTCTGCATTTGAGCAAAGCAACAGCTTCTTGTCCTTTGCGATCAGGAAGTTAGCAAGTGACACTTAATGAGGTGTTGCTGTTAAAACTGGCTGAGGCTGCTTCCCACCTCTCCTGGACTATTTTATTTTCTAGACAGCAAAAGGAATAAAGTCCAAAGTGTAAATTACGCAGCAAATTGACCTGAACTGGATTACCTCAGACCACTAGTATAATGCTGGCATTGTAAAGTTCAATTACATTGAAAAAGATAAGACCTCTTGATAGTTCTGATTATGCTATTCTAAACCGCGAATCTATTCATAATCTCTGAAGATGGGGCAAATAGAAGCGAAAGCAACACTTAAATCCATCATTAGAAAATAGAAATTAAAGTACAGCAGAACAAGTTAAATTTTTTGGATTAATGAGATTTGTTTTATTTTTTTCACTGGTATTTAATGTCAATCATTTGCTACCAGTACAATTAACAGAGGTTCTACTGAATAAACACTGGGTTCAACCATCCTACCTGGACGACATACTCAATTGTAGAAAACTGTGGTAAAAGTTCTGCAGGTTGGTTCATCTCAGATATCCCAGAATAGGAAGGAGGAAACTGTTTTGAAATGAAAAAAATTCATCAAAATAGGTATGTTAAAACCACAGATGAAAATTACTTTCTCTTTCATACAAAATATTTCTTTCACTCTGAGTAGTTGACACAGTGTATTTTGCACTACAAATAGGCAAGAGGATAACCAAATTAGGAAGACGGACACATTGCTTAATGAGTGGTGAGGCACAGGCACCAGTACTGGGAGAGGAAGGGACTGCAGTACTGGGATGGATGCCACTTGAATTGGGCTGAGATGCAGGTCTTGGTAGGACAACTTCTTCAACTGAGTAAGGGGATGGAAAGATGTGATTTGTGGACAGCACAAGTTTAAGTGCAAAAGTTACTATAAATATTTTGAAACCAAAAGGGGAAGAGACTAAAGTTTAAAAACTAGAAATTGCAACATAATTAAACTAGGAGAGAAATATTAAAAAGAATTAAGTGGAATGACAGATTATGGCACATGGGTGCATGGAGCATAAGGAAAGAAACTGATGAAATACAGCTTCAAATTGAAGGTATGACATGGTAGCTATTGCTAAAACATGACAGATCGTTAGGACTGCAAATTAAACATATTAAGTTACAACAGGGAAAGGTAAAGAAAAATGATAGAAATGTGAGGAGCAAGTTCAGTCATTAAAGATGAAACTGCACCTATACGAAAGTGAATGTAATGAGAGGCAAGTAGAATGTGGAAACTATAAGGACAGAAGCAAGAAAGAGATGATCATTTAAGAGTGTAGTGGCAGTTATACGTAGGCCCTCAGTAGTAGCTCTGAACTGGTAAACTGCACAATTCAAAAACTAGACGAGCATGTAACAAAGGCAGGTAGTTTTAATTTTCATACAAATGAAGACACGCAGATGAGCAATTTAAAAGGTAGTGGATCTGTTAAATCTGTCCCAAATAGCTTCCTGCTAGATGTGTCCTACAGTCAACAAGGAGACATTCCATTTTAGATTCCACGATGAGCCATATTTAGTTAACAGCCAAATGTTACGTAAAAGTGGATGAATACTATGCCAGCATTAGGTCAGTAGTACTTGGATTTTGGAGTCACAAGTAATCTTCCAGGGCATTCCACTGCACTAATGTGGGAATACAGTACTGTTTCAGATGCAGTCTTACAAACGAGATATTAAACTGTGGTCCAACCCACCCTCTCAGGTCGGCATTAAAGATCCCAGAGTTCTACAATATTAAAAGAAATAGCCAAATTGGCTATTCAACTTTCTTACATTACAATACTGACTACCCTTCAGTATATCAAAGCATCATCAGCTGTAGCATGTTTTGAGATATCTGGCAGTCGTGAAAACTGGTGTAAAAATACGGGACTTTTTTTTGAATAGCAATCATAACATGAGGAGTTTAATGTAATATTTGAAAAGGACAATGCAAAGATTTGAAATTTAGATAAGAATGACTTCAATGTGACGAGACAAGAAAGCAGCAAACTGTTATATCAATTCATGGGTTAAATAAAAGCTAACCAGTGGGAGGCAAACCACGAAAAGACTCCAATGTGGTATCGATCATTACAAATCTTCAGGACCAGATGGGTTCTGTTGAAGGGTTTTTAAGACATAGTGCGAACAGTGCAAAAGCTTATATCCCTTCTAAAGTTCTCAATTTTGGGACCGTTCCTGTGGATTATTGTTCTATTTCTACAAATTGTGAAATGAAAACAGAGAACTCTAGACCAGCTAGCCTAACATTTGTTGTCAGGAAATTACTGGAGTCCATAATTAAAGCTATAGCGACAAAACACTGAAATTTTCCAACTAAAGATGGATTTGTAAAGGGAATGTCATATCTGATGAATCCAAATTAATTTTGAAAAGACGTAACTAAAATTGGGAGTATCTAAATGTAATGTCATATAGATTTCCAAAAGGCACTGGATAAGGGTCCTCGTAAGAGACTGGCCAAGTGCTAAGAGACAAGGTTAAGATATTGAGTCCCATCTCAAATTTATAGTATATGACTAATGGTATACCAAAAGGATGTGCGTTGGGTTTTCAGCTATCATTGAATTCATTATCAATTATGATCATAAAATGGAAAGTCACATGTTAAGATTTGAAAATGACGCAAGATAAGATAGCATTGTAAGGAATTTAGGCTGAAGCATAAAATAACCAAAATATTAATTGATGAAACGAATGGCAAAACTGTGGCAAAGAGACTTAATGCTAAGAAAATATGAGGTCTTCCAATCGTGAATTAAAGAAAGCAGAAGAAGGTAATTTCTAAATGGTGACAAGATAGAAACAATGGAAGTCCAAAGAAACTGAGGACCTTTGAACAAAGATGATAAAATGTCATGAACAGGCACAGAAAGTAAACAAAAATGTTTATGCCATACCGATTTTTACGTGTACAGGAAGAGAAGACAAAGGGCAGATATCATGCTCCCATTTCACAAAGCCCTAATTGGATTACCAAGAGAGTACTTCTGGGCACAAAACCTTAAACAGAGCCTGTTAGCCTTGGGATGAGTACATTATCATATCAAAATGTAGTCAGACTTCCAACAGTTAAATTAAGAGAAATGACACAAACAAGGTTTGTAATCCGAAGAATTTAAATGGTTGAAAAGTGATTTGATACAAATTTTCAAGAAATTAAGGAAAACCAATATTCAGAAACCACTGCCACCGATCAGCAAGTCTAGGACTAAATGGGAATAATATATAACATGAAGGCACATGTTTCAGGGGCAAGATTATGAAATGCCCTTATCACAAAAGGTGATAAGAAGCAATGCTAGATCATTGTTAATTCTAAATCTGAGATGAAGAGATTTTTGTCAAAAATATTAAGGAATAGGGTATAAAGGCAGGTAAATGGAGCTAGGGAGCAGATCATCTCTGATCTAGCTTAATAGCAGAACAGGGTCAAAGGGCTAAACAGAGTACATCTGTTCCTATTCTCCAATAGGAGAATTGAAATAATAAACGGTTATAAGACCACAGTTTTCAAGCAGTTAAGGACATTATGCGCTCAGTATGTTAGACTCATGTCACAAATACTTCAGACATATTCCTGTTCTAAAATTTCTGAACAGACACTGCTGCAAACTACCATTCTAACAATCATAACGACCAGCTTACCTGATTTCTCTGATAGCAGAAATTACAAGCCCACAGCTTTGCTTTGTAATCTACTTGGCTAAAAATACAAACAAAAGATAATTAGGGAGAAAAACACAAAGGCTTATTCTAGAATAGTGTAGGAAAGTGTGCCTTCCTCAATTTATCTTACAGCACATAAATAGAAATCAGTTTTTCATATGGTACCAATTTTATTTTTTTTCTAAACATCTTAAAAGCCATCTTCAATTTTCTCTCCTTAAGGTAATGACTTGTATAGGGTATAGCTCTAAAAACAGGATCATAACAAACCTTGATCTTAACGTCAATTCTGCTGGTGTGAGCTAAAACAGGGAGTGTTAGAAAACCCACCTACCATGAATCATCAAGTAACAACCATGCAATCAAACTTCCAACTCAAGTGGGACCAATTTCCACATTTTCACCTCCCAGAAGGAAAACACTTGCAAGGTTTAACAGGACAAGCATGGCATCTTTCTGGACTATGTGAATCAGTGCCTCACCATGTTATGCATATCCCACATGTAATCAGAAGTTCACCAGTAGCCATGTTTGGGTGCACTTTTTTTTTTCATGCGTTCATGGAATGTGAGCTTCCTTAGTGGAGCCAGCATTTATTGCTCATCTTAATTTCCCTCAAGAAACTATGACGATTCACTGGACTTTCAGACCCAAGCTGATAGAAAGAGTGGACAAGGTTTTGGCCCCAAATAAGAATTATTATTTGTTAACAGTATTTAGACTTCAGCTACAGGTAAAGACTTATAAACTGTTGATATATAATCTTATTAATTAAAACTCCAATGACCTTAGAAACTACACCCCCCCTCCCCCTCCCCCCCCAACACACACACACACACACACACACACACACACACACAC
>JAHRHZ010000133.1:28960285-28990553 GCA_024137785.1 Ginglymostoma cirratum | reverse complement strand
GGGCAGAGGGGAAAGCCTGGAAAAACAGTTCAGTAGTCTTTGTTCACAGGTATTGTTATTGAAATGATCCTTATGACTCTTCTGCTGGCCAGCACATTGCTTCAGTTGTCTTTCTCCAGGTGCTTCCACTGGTTAGTGAGACAGAGAAGGTGGCCGGTTCCCTTCTAAAAAGTTACTAACATATCAGCTAGAATCTACAGCATTTATAAACTTTTGCAGCAAAGGTAAACTGCTTCTCTTCAGGTTTACAATGAATTTTGACTGCCAAGCATAGAGAGACCACTCCTGAGCTGAGGAAAAATTGAACACTTCTCCCTCTAACTTGTTCCCTGCTCTAAACTGTTTAGCTAACTGACAGGCAGAAAAGTCTGTATCAGTAATATTTGGCCACTAGTCCATAGACCAATTGAGTTCTCGTTGCTAGCAAAAGCTGTGTCAGTATACCCCTTGGCTCCAAACCATCTGCAAACTGAATTTCAATTACTGTATGTTCAAATTATTGTTTACACAGTGATTGGCACATGCTTTCAAAACTGCAGCCACCCTCTTAAATACTAGATGTTAAAATAACTCTTTCTTATTCCAATTGCCGGTTTTAAAAACACCTTATAAAGGTGGTGATGAACTGTATTCCATTGATATTGAAGAAATGATGATATATTTACAAATCAGGACAGTAAGTAGCTTGGAATGAACTTGCAGCTGATGCTCCTCTGCATCTGCCACCCTTGTCTTTCTGGATGGTAGTAGTCATGGATTTAGAAGTTGCTGAGTGAATTTCTGCCATGCAACTGAAGGTGCACATATGTACCTATGCACCACTGCTACTGAGTGTTGGTGGTGGTGGACTTAATACCAATCCAGGAGACTTCTTTGGACTGCATGCTGCCGAGCTTCTTGAGTATTGAAGCTGTATTCGTCCGGGTAAGTGGAGAGAATTCCATCACACTCTCCATCACGCATTGACTTGTGCCTTGTACCTTGTACATGGTGAACAAGCTTTGAGCAGTCAAAAGGAGAGTTACTCGCTGCAGAATTCCACACCTCTAATCTGCTCTTGTAGTCAGTTTCTGGTCAATGCTAACCCCAAGGATGTTGTTAGAGGGGATTCAACAATAGTACTCGCATTCACTGAGAAGGGGTGATAGTTACATTCACCCTTGGTGGAAGTGGTTGTTGCTGACACGTCTGATTTGAATGCTATTTTTCATTTGTCAGCCCAAGCCTGGATATTGTCCAGGTATTAATGGATTTGGACTCAGGCTGCTATGGCATCTGAAGAGTTGGTGCTCAACATTGTGAAATCCTCGTTGAACCTCCTCACTTCTGCCCTTATGATGGCGGAAAGTTCATTGATGAAGATCGTAGGGCCTAAGGCACTACCCTGAGGAACTCCTGCAGTGATGTTCTGGAGCTGAGATCACTGACCAACGACCAGAAGATTCAACCCTGGTGCTCAGTTTTGACTCTAATCAGCTGAGGATTTTCACCCTGATTCCTGCTGAATTTTCCTAGACTCCTTGATGTCATTCAGTCAAATGCAGCCTTGATATCAAGGGCAATTATCCTCACCTCTCCCTTTGTTAATAGCAATACCCAGTTACTGCATCATAAGTTTATACACCTACATGTATTTACAAAAATATACTCAAAAGGTACCTATTCAAAACATTCACTTGTCTTTTTTCTTTATAGTAGCATCTCCTGAATTTGCAATATTTCCAGCTCATCTTTGTGTGAATTGCAAAGATGTTTAAAGATATTTCACATTTTAAGTAGTACATTCCAATTTTTTGCATCAAAATGAAATCTGTAAAAATCTTAGAGAAAGTATATATTATCTCACAAAGTGCTGTTACTAATGTTGTACTGAGAGATATTAACTGGTCAATTTGTTTGAATCTCCAATACTGACTTACCATAATGGATTTAAGACTGCACGGCAGGTTGCTCTACTGCAAAGCACAGGTTCATACTGAATTGGAGGCAAGTCAGGTCGCTCTTTTAATGGTGTAAACAAGGTACCCAGAGGAACAACCATTCGGGTTGCCTCCAAACGACTTGATGGCCAAACATTCCAGCTCAACCGAATTCCATCCCGATCTTCATTCTGCTGGATGAACTCCATAAAAGTTGCCATGGTGACTTCACAGTCTTAAATCTGTGAAAGAAAATAACCTTATTTTTAAAAAAGGTATCTAAATGAAATTACTGGTATAAACATTCTGGCTTCAAAAGAGACAAGTTTGAAAGCACTACTGTACTGTGAATCTTAATGAAGACTTATATTATAAAATGCAAATTCTAACGGTGGCTTTTCTCCTGCAACATTTTAACTCATACTAATTAATGATTGAATAAGATTTTAAGCTAAGTAGCAAGAGCTCAATCTTGAGCAATAAGATGGAAAAGGTAGATGTGCGAGGCCAGAAAAGCGTTCAATCTTGAAGCAACATTGGACAAGAGTTTTGCTTGCCCTAAAACTCACATTTATGATAAGCTGAAATTACTTAGGAGAGTTTGGTACTAGTAGGAGTTCAGACTTATATGCTCTACATTTTTCATGGAGATACAAAGGGATGAAAAAAACCTTCAATTTTGCGTAACATAAAATGTGGTTGTCATGGATTTTTCACGTGTCCAGGGATGAAAATTTCCATGAAATGGAATAAATTAACTATCCAGTAATGTAAAATATGTGATAGCAACAATGGATTTACTTCTTTAAAAAGAAGTAAAATAGGCGTCTTGTTGCTATCATCCATTTCACACAATTACAAATTCAAGACTGATCTTTCATGTTCTAAATATTGCGTCAACACAGGATCTCTGTGATTAAGCAATAATAGGCCAAACACGACAGCATTTGCTGAGGGTTCTCTTATCGCACAGTCCAGAATGTAGTCACCTGATGGTTCACAACAAATATATAGCATAAGGAAAGATGTGATTGCTCATTCAAATGTGCAGAGACCTTCCAGTAACTTGAACCATCCAAAGGATACTCTGTATCAAACAAACATGGTGGTACATAGTGGTTAATTGTATGTGTATTTATTTTGTTGGATTTTGATGACGAGCATTAATTAGGGGTTTCCTTCAGCTTCTATAAATGGGCATGTACTGGAACTGGAGTTTGAGTTTAGGAAATGCATATTTGTGCTGTGCACCTCTGCAAACAAATTCTTCTAAGTATGCTAAGACTGTCTGCTGTCCTATCCTACAATCACCAGGATTTATGAAGCTTAACAAAAAGCATATTACTAAGGGCCAGTCTCTTCTGAGCCAAGGCTTTTATTGATGGTGACAGAAAGACGTAGATTACTGGAATAGGACAGTGGTAGATTGTGCTCTAAAGTTAGTGGTATAGATGGCCTTTGTTGCAATTGCTTCCTGGCAGTTAGAATGATAAACTGACTTCTGGATGCCAGGGTGAAATACATCATTGGTAGGAAGAAAAGTTTTACTGAAATTAAGTGGCACCAAGATCCTTACAGGGGCCATAAACATGTTGAAAAAACTGTGGAAGAGGCTCAAGACTAATAAAGCAAGGAAATGCTAAAAGTCTGGGTCTGAGATTATTATTAATGAAGTTATTAAGATAAAAGCACAGCAACTAACGTTATAATGAGATAACACCAGAGAAAATCTGATCCAACTATCTGATCGGAGGAAAAAAGCAATTATGCATTCTACTTAATATCAATACGGGGTCAACAAGTACTTTGCACAAGGGCATGATAAGTCAACAGTTAGGTTTTAGCCGAATCCCCAGCAAAGATTTGATCTTGGATTCTCTCAAGAGAAATGATCTAATTGATAAGGAATTTTAGCAAATGTTTCAAGCGTTTACATAATCAAAAATATAGCATCCAACTTACAAAATGCATAAATCATGTTCTGTAAATATCAAATTATTGAAAAGAATCAAAAAATGTTGATTTTTATTTTACTATTTCCAGTAATATTCCTTCCATTTACACTAATGCATCTCAAGTTACCAAAACATTGTAGATTTTGGGGCGGCGTGGTGGCTCAGTGGTTAGCACTGCTGCCTCACAGTGCCAGGGACCCAGGTTCGATTCCAGCCTCGGGTGACTGTCTGTGTGGAGTTTGCACATTCTCCCTGCGTCTGCGTGGGTTTCCTCCGGGTGCGCCAATTTCCTCCCACAGTCCAAAGATGTAAGGTTAGGTGGATTGGCCATGTTAAATTGCCCGTAGCGTTCAGGGATGTGTAGATTAGGTGGGTTACAAGGGGACGGGCGTGGGTGGGATGCTCTGAGGTTCGGTGTGGACTTGTTGGGCCGAAGGGCCTGTTTCCACACTGTAGGGAATTCTATATTCTATATTTTCGATCCTATCCAAAAAGCTGGATAACACTGAAGTTCAAACTTGCCTAAACACCCTCTTCAAGCCAAGGGAAGAAATGTTAGGCATGTGGGTAGCAGTAGCGTTAAAGCCATGGTGACTGGTAAAAGTTGGAGGAGGCTTAGTGCAGAGTTTCTTCACACCTTCACTGACAAACTCAAATGGCCAGTGAATGGTGGCAAACAGTGGATTGCATAAATTTAAAAAAGGCCTGTAATGTTGCTAGAAATAGCAGCAATTCTGAGAATTGGAAGGTTTATTCAATACGAAGGAGGACCAAGAAACTGATAAAGAAAATGAGAATACAATATAAATGCAATCTAGGAAAAAAAGCATAAAAGTGGACTCTAAAAGTAGTGAACACAGAGACATAGGTGTGCTCATTAATAAGCCACTTAGCTTGGTATATATACATATTTGCCCTATCAGGAAGGCTGAAATGTCAGCCTATATTGCAAGAGGATCGGAGTACAGGAATACTGAAGTCTTGCTTCAACTGTCTACAGGTTTGGTTAGACTGTATTCAGAGTACAGTGTGCAATTTTGATGACTTATCTCAGGAATGATATTGTCATAGAGGTAGTGTGGTGAAAGTTCACCAGTCCTGCTTCCGGGTGGCAGGACTGTCCAATGGACTGGCCTGTATTCAGTAGAGTTTTACAGAATGAGAGGTGATCTCATTGTAACTTACAAAATACTTTAAGGGATAGAACAAGGTAGATGTAGGTAACATGTTTCCCCTCATTGGGGAGTTTAGAATTAAGGGGTATAATTTAAAAATAAGGGAGATACCAATTAGATCCAAGATGAGAAGTAATATTTTTACTCAGAGGGTTGTGAACCTGTGGAATTCATTACCCTTTGGAAGCTTAGTTTTTGAGCATGTCTAAGGTAGAAACTGACATATCTCTGATTATCAATGGTGTGCAGAGTAACACTGATGGCATGAGTAAAAGGTATTAAAGTGCTTCATCAGCCACGATTGTACTGAATAGCAGGTAAAGCTCAATGGACTGAATAGCCTACTCATGTTCCTATGCATAAAATTATTGGTGGAAGACTAAATAGCGCTGTGGAGCAGGTGTTTAAAACAATAGTCAGCGGGGGGATGAAGATGGGGAGATGAGGAAGGAACTGACAGCAAGAATAATAATTGCAGAAAGGCTAAAAGGGTAAAACAGGCAAGTTACAAACAATTCATAACAAGCAGTAGAGAGAAAAAAATCTGCAAAGAGAAGAAATTTGAGTTAGAAATGCACAAAGAGCTGAGATTAAAATTGATGAACTATGTAAAGATAGCGATGTAAACAATACACAAGCATTGACAGAGAGATTATTTAACAGAAATGTTGTCTCAGCTTAAGCAGGACTGTAAGCTACATATTCCTAGTTACAAAAAAGTAGGTTAGATCATGAAAATGGGGAAATGTGGTGATATGATTAATAAAATATTTAATCACATGGATGATCACGGGGATAATTCAAAAGTTCAACTTTGCATGGAATTTAGATTGAAAGCAACGGAAAGAAAATAGTGGAAGAGGTGCATAAAAACAGCAAGAATACTTCAAAAGTGAATGATTTTTGTTATTCAGAGATAAGGAAAAATAATGAGTAGTAAAGATACAGTCAATTTAGTACAGGCGAGTCTTTACGATGTGTCTGAGATTGTTTTATGTCTGTGCTTATTTTTTTTCCAAAAAGTGCCAGATCCAGTTATCAAAAATTAAGAAAGGGCACGTAGGCAAAGCAAAGTGTAGAAAACACTTAACAAGTTTAACTATAATGAAATTACATTTCATATAAAAGCTGAAAAAATGATTATGAAATAAACAGAAACTGAGATAAACTAGAGAGAAAATCGAGTGGATATGGACAATGGATAAGCAAGAGATGATATAGCTACAAGCTCCACAAGGAACAAAGAGTTGCAAAAGCTGGAATCCTTTGAAAGAGGAAAGAAATTCAAATAAGAGTCAAGATAAAAGCTCGTCAAGAAAATCAACTATAGCATAACAATATAGAAAAGCAAAAAGGGAAATTAGAAGAGCTAAGGCAGTTTTTGAAGGAAGGTCTGCAGGTAGTAAAATAGAACATAAAAACAAAGGCCCGGGGTAATTAAATATTAAGTAGAAACCTATTCAGAGACAGACACTAAATCAAAGCATTTCAAGAGTTTTCAACAGGGATGTAGTTAAATAAGTTCCAGAATACAAAATTTACAAAACAATATTGCCCTAATACTAGTGCACAACAGGACGTGTTCAAAATTATGGGATAACAAGCGTGGGGCTGGATGAACACAGCAGGTCAAGCAGCATCATAGGAGCAGGAAAACTTGACGTTTCAGGCCTAAACCCTTCATCAGAAATGGGGGAGGGGAAGAGGGTTCTGAAATAAATAGGGAGAGAGGGGGAGGCGGATAGAGGATGGATAGAGGAGAGGATAGGTGTGTTCAAAATTATACTGATTTATGTTAGCAAATTTTAAAATGACTTGCTCAGTTACACCCCAATAATAATTATATAAAAAGATCTTGGTGTTGTTTTGAAGTATTTCAGCAAAAAACATGTTTGTTAGTAATTGAAACCGCTACTTCTCCAAGGACTTCAAATGGAAACACAATGTTAAACAAATGTAGCCCTTTCGGGAATATTCTGTCTACGTTTGCTTTAGCCCAGTGATGCTTTTTTTGCAACACCTGCCTTGTCCTTGCCACTATCCAAAGACTTAACACTGATTCTTGGTGAAACAGGTATTTGTGTATACTTCTTTCATTTCAGTACAGTTGGCCTCAACTAAAGTCAGGGTTGTGTTCTTGAAAATTGTGACTTTAACTTAAGCATTAAAAAATGACTGATGCTCTACTGAGCCTTTTATCGCAGAGAACAAAATTAAAACATTACACCTGTACTCTTCTAAACTGAAGTGTAGTGTCATTTTAACTTGCTGAAATTGTCCAACATTGTTAAATAAAAATCTTAAAATGAACTGAAAAATATTTTTAAAATTACTACTTCTATAGCATTGATGATTGACCAGGCTCATCCAGCAGGAGCTGGTCAGCACAGGGGTACTCACAGGACTACCTGCACTAAACAACCTCTGCCATAAACAGACCCCAGGACCTCAGTTTAAATTCAGGAGGGAAACAAGGACCCAGGATCAGAACTAGCAGTGAAGACCTGACCTTCAACTGAAATCAAGGACCTGTTTAAGTTTAAATTACAGCATCAACCAAAAATCCCAGATAACATGCAAAGTATGTAGATTTCTCATATTCCCACAGACACGATAGCACCAATAGATCATAAGCTACTCCAGAAAAACCCAAGTACCTGAGAGTTTGTGGTGAAGAACAGAGGAACTTCGTACATCATCTCCTACAGCCCTGGCATATATAAACAACACCTTACATACATTTACAAACCCACACACTAGTGATATCAGACATCTCACCAACATCTGACACAGACCACCTTCTCAGTCCCTCCCTACTCCACCAGCCCAATGACAACAGACACACAGGCAATCCAGTGATGCTGGGCATCTCACCAACCCTAATGACAAAATTCCAGGGGCATCAAGCACCGCTGACCCTTTTCTCCAACTCCAAACCCCACACCCACCTCGAGCCCAGTGACCAGGTACCTCAAACCCTCCTGTCCACCCAAACCCAGTGTCATTGGCACCTCACGCTCTCCTGTGCCTGCCCAATCCATCACACGCTCCTCGGACATTGACACCGAGCAATTTACACTGTCTATTCACATCCATTCCCACAAGCATACCCCCCGCCCCAACCAACCTACCCGGCTCCCGAGGCCAGGATCATGGAATGCGGGGTGGGTGTAAAGTACCCAGTGTCTCTGGCCTCGCTGCGGTGGGAAGATGTGAGGTGCCCAATGACACCAGGCACCTCAAGCCCCTACCCGTGAGCCCAGTGACAACCCCCACCTTAGAGTTGAGTGATACCGGGCATCGCTCACCCTCCGCCAACTGCCCAGTAACAGGGGGCACTTCAAACCCTCCCGTGGCCCCCGATCTCAGTGACACAAGGCACCTCTCACCCTGCACTCAGGGATCCAGTGTTAGCAGGTGCCTCACACCCGGGAGCCCAGTGAAACTGAGCAGCTCACGCACAGAACCAAACCGCTACCGGATCCGGAGTGTAACTCTAGATACACCATGCTCTAAGTTCGGTGCCGGTTATGGCGACAGCAGCCACTCACCACAAGAAGGCCTGTCACAGCCTCCGGCCTCAGGCACTGCAGTTACCGGCTCCGCACGCACAGCTGACGCGGTCAATATGGCAGATTCTGCCACGTAGCGACAGGAGGAGACTTCGGCCCAAGGGAGGGCGTGGCCAAGGCGCGGGTCGCCAGGTCAAAGGGCGGGGCCTAGCGCCGCTGGTGGAAGCACCTGGTGGGGGCGGGGCCTAGCGCCGTGGATGGGGCATCGGGGGGGGGGGGGGCTGGGGGGGGTAGGGGGCGGGGCCCTACTGCCGCGTCTACTGCGCAGAGCAATGGCTGAGGGAGGGGGAGGACCAGGGAAGGTGAGGCCGAACAGCGGGCGGAGACAGGGCCGAAGGTGGGAATAAATAAGCGAATTCCTCATGATATCACCCAGACTCAACCTCGTTAGGCACCAGTGTGTCACAGTATGCGGAGCACATGCACCGACGATCAATGCAGCAAGTGAGCGCAAGGAGGAATTCTACTCCAGTCTTGACAGATCTCTCTCACGGGTCCCTGAAGCGGGCAAACTAATCGTTCTTGACGACTCCAAGACCAGAGTCCGCAAAAGTACATAACTTTGGGGCGATGTAATCAGAAAAGAGAGAGTAGCAAAACAAAACTCAATAGCACCTTCTCGTGACTAAAATGCCACGATCACATCCTCCTCATTACCAACACACTGTTCTGCCAAAGGGATAATTAGAAGACAATGTGGCAGCAACTGTGCTCCAAACAGTGGTACCTCGTTGACTACATCATCATCAGAGCAAGGAATCGGAAAGATGTCAAAACTACCTGTGCTATGACAGAAGCCGACGACTGCTGGACAGACCATCGTCGGATCCAATGCCAGGATCAATATAAGTAGAGCTCTGCCGCAACAGAAGCAGTGTCGCAAGAAGTTCAACAGTGAGGCACTCAAAATCCAGAAAAAATAACCTCATGCAACCAATTCCTCTCCACAGACTTAGCGACTGTCAGCGACACAGAGTCACAGGATCGCAACAGCCTCTGGTCTGCCCTCAAGACCACCATTGTCAATGGCTGCAAAAACTCAAGTCGATCTCTCAAACAGGAAACACCAAGACTAGTTTGATGAGAATGATCAGGAGATCTAAGAACTGATAAGCTGAAAGCACATTGGCATTTCTGAGTGTAAAGCAACAACCACATTCAGAAGAAAAAAGGCAGGCCTACAGGCGACTAAAGGTGGAGGTCTAACAAAAAACTCGTGACATAAAGAACAACAGGTGGGTGGAGGAAGCATTTGAGGCCAAACGATTGCCCAACTGCCATGATGTGCAAGGTTTCCTCTGTGCTATCATGACCACTTTCAGACCAAACACCTAAGGCTGCAACCCACTGCTGGCCAAGGATGGAGTGACAAAGACAAAGAAACAAAGCTGGGGGAGCACTTCAGAAGCTTCTCACCCAGGGCCCTGGCATGGATCCGGCCATGCTTGAACATATCCTACAGCACACTAAATGCCATGGGCTCAGCAAGACCCCAGCCTGCATGAAGTAGAGAAGGCCATCAGGCAGCTTAACAGCAAGGTTGCTGGAGCATACGGTATCCCTGCTGAGGCACTGAATTGCGCTGCAAAGAGCTCCTGCTGCAGCTACACGCCCTTGTCTGCCTTATCAGGAATGAGGAGAGCATCCTGAGAGCTCCGAGATGTTACAGTCATGAGCATTTTCAAAAAAGGGAACAAGTAATTACAGGGGAATCTCCCTGCTGTTGATTGTTGGAAAAGTCATCACCAAGATCCTCCTCAACAGTCTCCTCTCTGTGGCTGAGGAACTCCTCCTGGAATTGCAGTGTGGCATTCACCCACAGAGGGGCACGACAGATGTGATTGTTGCTGCAGGAGAAATGCAGAGAAAAGAACCTACCCCTGTACAGGGCTTCTTCGATCTTACAAAGGCCTTCGACAGTGTCAATAAGGAAGCATTATAGAGTACCCTTCTTTGCTTTGATTGTACCACAAAATTTTATCATCATCCTTCGCCTGCACCACAACAACATGCAAATTTGTAGTAATGACACCACCACTCACCCATTCCCCATTCAGACCAATGTCAAGCAGGGCTGCATCATAGTCCCAGCACACTTCTCGATCTATCTCACTGCAATGCTTCACCTCACTGCCAATAAGCTCCCTGCTGGAGTGGAGCTTACTTACAGAACCAGCAGGAAATGATTCAACCTCCATCACCTTCAAGCCAAAAATACCCATGCAATGTCATCAAGCTGCAGCATGCGAATGATGCTTGAGAATGTGCAATCTCAGAGGTCGTACTCCAGGCCATCGTTAACACCTTTACCGATACAGATCAAAACCGGCAATGACAGTACTCACCATAACAGTATAAATTCCAAGTGGAGTAGAAAAACAGCGCTTCATCGGAGGCTCCACTAATGATGTCACCTAGCACAGTGACGAAACATCTGAACAAAAACAAGCCAGCTCAGCAAGCAAGTCAACAATCTCAAACCTTTACCAAGGCATATGAGAACATGGGTCTCACCCTGAATATCCACCAAACTGGCCAGGCATTGTGGAGCGAATGCCCGATCTTCGTGGTCCTCAGGGAGGCCTTAGAGGAAAGCTGACTACTTCCAATACTTCAGGAGTGCCCTGTCGGCCAAAGCAACTATTTATGAAGGGATCCAGCACCACCTGGATCTTCCGCCTTCAGCTGCCTGAGGAAAAGGGTGTTCGAGAACAACATCAGATCTGACACCACTTTCATGATCTACAGAGCCAAGGTGGTTCCCACCCTCCTATATGGCTCTGAGATGTGGGCTGTTTACAGCAGACACCTTAAGGTGCTGGAGCAGTACCACCAACACTGCCTGTGCAAGATCCTGCGCAGCCGCTGGGAAGAAAGACATACCAACACCAGCATCCTGGAAGAGGCCAATATCGAGGCACTGACCACACTTGATCAGCTGCAATGGGCTGGGCGCGTCATCTGCATGACTGACACGAGACTCCCCACGCAGGTGCTCTACTGTCAGCTCTGAAACGGCAGGCAAGCCTCAGGTGGACAAAGGAAGCGATTCGGTGATACCCTCAAGGCCTCAGTGGCAAAGTGCAGCATTCCTACATACTTCTGAGAATCACTGGCCCAAGATAGTCTAAAGTGGAAGACGAGCATCTGGAACCTTGAGATGTACTGTCAGAAAAAAACGAAGCCAGGCAAAAACAGCATAAGGAGCGTGCTGCCACACCAATGCCCCACCCACCCCTTCCTGTAACCACCTTCAGCTGCAAGTGTAACAGAGCCTACAGAAGTTGCATTGGTCTGCACAGCCACCTATGGACTCACCCTGAAATTTGAAGAGAATCAATTTCATCTATGAGGGTCCTCCAATGAATGAATAAATGGTGGGGCTGAGAATGGGAGGATCAGGGGGCATAAGGCTCCTGGAAAGCACCTCCTGTGGATATGAAGCTGGTACTCAGGCAGGTTTCTTGTTGTCCTAGGCTGCATTTCCTGCTAGTTTGGTGACCCTGGTCTCCTCCCATAGCCCTTCATCCCTTTAGCCACAAGAGCTATATCTGGTTGTGGTTGTGGACTCTCTTACCACCAGGAACATCCCTCTTGCATCTAACCTGTCTAATCCTGTTAGAAACCAATAAAATTCTATGAGACACCCCTCATTCTTCTAAACAGTAGCGTTTACAGTTGTAACCAACTCAATTTCTCCTTCTATGTTAATCCTGCCATTCCAGGAATCAATTTAGTAAAGCTTCACTGTGCTCTCTCTGCACTAAGCACATTCATCCACAGATGAGGAGACCAAAACTGCACACAATAGTCCAGATGTGGCCTTACCAATGCTCTGTATAAATTGCAGTCGGACATCCTTGTTCCCGTACTCAAACCCTCTGTGAAACAGCCAACTGCACCTCCATGCTTACTTTCAGTGACAGGTATAAGACGATGCTGATGTCTCGTTGAACATTTTCCTCTCTCAACATACTGTCATTCAAATAATAATTTACCTTTCTATTTTTGCTACCAAAGTGGATAACCTCTTATTTATCCACATCGTCCGACATTTACCCGCTTAGTCAGGTTGTCCAAAACACATTTCCACATCTCTGCATCCTTTGTGTCATCTTAAAATTTTGAGATATTATATTTAGTTCCCAAATCTAAATTATTAACATATTATGAACAGTTGGGGTCCCAATTACTGCAGTACCCCACCAGTTACTGCTTGCCATTCAGAAAAAGACCCTTTATTCCTTGTGAGATAGCAAGAACTGCAGATGCTGGAGTCAGAGATAACACAGTATGGAGCTGGAAAAACCTGACCCAAAACATCAACTTTCCTGCTCTTCTGATGCTGCCTGGCCTGCTGTGTTCTTCCAGCTCCATACTGTGTTATCTTTTATTCCTTGTTTCCTGTCTCCTAACCAATTTTCTGTCCATGTCAATACCAGTTCCAATTGCATGCATTTTAATCTTACATATTAATCTGTTATGTGAGACGTTGCCTAAAACCTTCTGAAATCCATTGGCTCCCTCTGATCAATTCTGCTAGTTACATCCTCCAAGAATTCCAGAAGATTTGTCAAGCATGATTTCCCTTTTGTATATCACTGTTTTCCCAGTGCACTTTTATAATATTCTTGATAATGGACTCTAGCATCTTGCTCACTACCGACATCAGACTGACTGGTCTATAATAGTTTTCTCTTTACCCAACTCTTTATAGTGGGGCTGCATTAGCTATACTCTATCTGTAAGAACTGTTCCAGTGTCTAAAGAATCTTGGAAGTTGATCACCAATGCATCCACTATTTCTAGAGCCACTGTCTGGAGTACTGTAGGACATAGTTCAACAGGCCCTGGGGATTTATCAACCTTCAATCTCTCCAAAATAGTTTCTGGACTAAACCTATTTCCTTCAGTTCCTGTCCCTAAACTTCGTGTTCTCTATCATTCGATGTTAATCATGTCTTCCTTTGTGAAGATAGAAGTTTGAGTTTTGTTCATCAGCCATTTCTTCTTTTCCCCCCACTATAAATTCCCCTGTTCTTGACTAGGGGATTTACATGAGTTTTCACCAATCTTTTTCTCTTTACATACCTATAGAAACTTTTTTTAGTTTCTATAAACTAAAGTTCTTACCAGTCCCTGCAAGCTTGCACTCATACTGTACTTTCCCCTTCTTAATCAATATCTTGGTCCTCCTTTATTGACTTCCAAACTGTTCCCAATCCTCAAGTTTTCTTGTTTTTTTTTCTTGTCAATTTGTATGTCTCTATTTTGCATCTGATAGCATCTGTAACTTACCTCATAAGTCATGGTTTAGCTATTGTTCCTTTTGCACTCTTGACCCAGAAAGGAACAGACAATTTTTGTGGTTCAATAAAAAATTGTTTTCTGTTAGACAGTCTCTGATGTTGAATCTGCAGAAAAACAGGTCTCTTTCAATTTCTCCTTCATGTGGTGTTTAAACTATGCAATTATTTTAAATATATATACTTCAATATTGGTTTAAATCTGTTTCTATAAGCTTGTCTGCTTACATTCAGGAATTATTTCAATTTATTTTAAATGACTGTAAAACTTACTTGTCTCTTTATTTACCAGTCTTTGTTAATGCTGCATCACTGTTGAACTGCATCAAATTCTCTTAAAGCTGAAATTTCTATTTACTGGCTGTTTTGTCATAATTTATTGATTCCAGCCCAGTCTTTTATCTTAGAAAACATGTGTTTTTCAAAAAAAAACTAAAAGAACTGCAGATGGTGTAGATCAGGAACAAAACAGAAGTTGCTAGAAAAGATCAGCAGATCTGGCAGCATGTGTGAAGGAAAAAAAAAGTCAAAGTTAACGTTTCGGGTCCAGTGACCCTCAGAACTGAGGTGTTTTTCAAGTTGTTTACACAACTTTCAAATTATATACTGTCACAGCATTTTAATAAATCTTCTTAAAATCTTGTAAATATTGCAATACTTATTTTGCAGTATGGTAGAATCTTCCTGGTTTTACAACTCAAAGTGGCAGTTCCCACTTAGTTTTGCTACTTGGGAAGATTCCACTCTTATTGTGATCGTTTGCACCTGTCCCTACTTTTCACTTATGTTCACTGTTCAGGAGGAACGAGCCAGAGACTTGAGGGTTCTGACTTACTTAGCTGAATAGTTCACGGGAAATGATAGAGAAATTAAAACTTACTTGAACTGCATCATGTACACACACACACACACACACAATCCTAACTTCATATGTCCAGGAATTTTTTTTAGCTGGGGTATGCTATGGACTGCACAGTCTTAATGTTTGTAAATGTAAAGAATGAAGACTAACATTTTTCATATACTTAAATGCCAACAAATACATACTAAATTTTATGAAAAGTTCAACCAAAATTTAAATGTTGAATTGATACACAGCATTCAGCGGATGAACCACTGTATTTAATAAAGTTTTAGGGGAAAGGAAAAGTTAAAAAGGCAAACTCCCAGAACAGCATTATATGTCCTACTGGACTATGATGGTTCAAGGCAGTTCTCAAGGGCATGCAGGACCACAACTACTGGCCTAGCCAACAATACCCACCAATGAATCAACCACAAATATATTTTGTCTAGAATTCCAACATATAAAGTTACTTGATTGAATTGGTTAGCAAATGAACTGTAATAATCCTCGACTTCTGCAGGCTGAGCCAGTGTAAGGAAAGCCTGTTTTTAGAAATTCTAATCACTATTCCTGCCCTCTAATGAAATAAAGCTTTATGGACACAAACAAAATTCACAGGCTTCCCTAAGACAAATGGTTTTTCCATTGAGCCGAATATACAGAATGGCAACTTGGTCAACTCTCGGACAAGTGCACCTTGGAAAAAAAAGTCAACCATTGTATGTGGAGGGGGATGAGAAAACTGGACAACAAAATCCAAACAAATTTAATGATATAACTATTTAATTCTGGCCCAACAAAAAAAAAATTTTCGCATTATCAGCTTGGTAGTTTTGAAAAATTGTCATGCCTCAATTAACAAAATGATGAGAATTTTAGAATTTTAAAACAGTAAGAGAAAGCTAAAAGTATCATAAATAAGGCAATAAAAATTTAAATCTTCAAGGGATTAATAACAGGACACTGAAGAACTTACAAGATAACTTCCTCCAAAAAGGAGCAATGACAAATTTCATTGACTTTCAATTGAGAGGGGGCCCTGACATTTCTACAATCATATTGCACAAGCAGCTAGCTAGTCATATTCATTTTCTAATCCTAAAACATGACATTGAAATATGCATATTTTAGTTTGAATAGATTCTATAAATTAGTACAGAACTTATACAGAATATTTCTGTGGAATATGTAAAATAGTAATGTTTTGTAAATGTGGTATCTTCATTCATTGTGAATGAAAAAGGTATTTGCAAGGTACTTCTATTTGGTGATATGGATGTATTCTAATGCCCACGTATTTCCAAAAAAGCAGCCCTCAAACCAGAAAACAAAATTGCCACTCTGGTCCTCCTTCAGTACCAATATTCTCAGACCAGTCTTATCTAATACTGGCTTCAAATAGTCCTCCCCTCCCCACTATTTTCAACTTTAGAGTTATCCTTTCAGCCTCCAGATCCAACACCCTTCCTTAAACAAACTTATTTCGTCTTTATTATTTTCTCCTCTTAAGGCACTGGTTCAAAACTCATGAAGATGCAGTTGTTGCATTTTTAAGCTGTTTATGAAACACTTCTGCAAAGCATGTTGGAATATAGTGTGTTAAAAAGGAATAATAAAAATGAAAATTGTTGCTTAATTGTGATAGCCATTCATTAAAAAAAAAAAAATTTATCTCAACTTTCCACCGTAACTTGTTTGTGGCCTCCTCTACATCGGGGAAACCAAGCGGAGGCTTTGGGACCGCTTTGCAGAACACCTGCGCTCGGTTCGCACTAAACAACTGCACCTCCCAGTCGCGAACCATTTCAACTCCCCCTTCCATTCCTCAGACGACATGTCCATCCTGGGCCTCCTGCAGTGTCACAATGATGCCACCCAAAGGCTGCAGGAACAGCAAATCATATTCAGCCTGGGAACCCTGCAGCCCAATGGTATCAATGTGGATTTCACAAGCTGCAAAATCTCCCCTCCCCGCAACCGCATTCCAAAACCAGCCC
This sequence comes from Ginglymostoma cirratum, assembly GCA_024137785.1. Classification (NCBI taxonomy): domain Eukaryota; kingdom Metazoa; phylum Chordata; class Chondrichthyes; order Orectolobiformes; family Ginglymostomatidae; genus Ginglymostoma; species Ginglymostoma cirratum. The sequence goes on along the minus strand of JAHRHZ010000133.1, from coordinate 28,973,782 downwards.
AGCTCGTCCCTGCCTCTCTAACCTGTTCTTCCTCTCACCTATCCCCTCCTCCCATCTCAAGCCGCACCCCCATCTCCTATCTACCAACCTCACCCCGCCCCCATGACTTGTCCGTCCTCCCTACCTCCCCACCTACACTCACCTTTACTGGCTCCATCCCCGCCTCTTTGACTTGTCTGTCTCCTCTCCACCTATCCTCTCCTCTATCCACCTCCCCCTCTCTCCCTATTTATTTGAGAACCCTCTTCCCCTCCCCCATTTCTGATGAAGGGTCTAGGCCCAAAACATCGAGCTTTCCTGCTCCTATGCTGCTGCTTGGCCTGCTGTGTTCATCCAGCTCCACACCTTGTTATCTCAGATTCTCCAGCATCTGCAGTACCTATTATCACAGCATCAACTGTTTTATTTCCAACATAGGTACTACCACCTCTCAATCTAACCAGGAAGTATACAAAATGACTTTGTGGGCATGATGACAGAAAAAAAATACAAATAGACTTTTCTCTTGGCTATTAGAATGCCAAGTATTTATCATTTTCCCAACACCTCTCCTTGATGACTAACCAAGCATTTTTTTTGTGCAACGTATTTTGGATGTAAAATCCCTATCTTCCATGCTTAAAAAAGTAACATGCTGAAGCATGAAAATTCTGTGAAGGGACAAAACAAAAATCACACAACAGGTTTTATAAGAAGCAAATTCATTTATGAAAATCTTCATTGTTTTTGACAAAGCACTGCATTTACAAATTATACATTGTTTGCATACTTGCGCAAACAATTTCTTCATAAGTAAATTAATGTAATCCTACTTTTACATGATTAATTTAATTAAACGTATTATATTTGTATTTTACAGCATAAAGAGAAACATACTTGGAAAATATTGGCTAAAGGAATATATTTTATTTTGCCCAATATTAAATGAGCACTCCACTCAATGAAACTTTAGCCAGTACATAAATCTCCATTTTTTTTCTATTCAACAAATCCAAATAGAATACAAGGAAATAAATCAGGTACCAATGTTATACAATAATCTTGAAAGGTTAAAAATTCTGTACCACTTTCTCCCTGCCCACCCAAATCCCCACCCCACAACAATAGGGAAAATGTTATATTCTCAACTTCAAGACTTGCCAACAGTTTATTTAAGGCGTCTGCTTCAAAGATTATTAAATCCCATCATGCCTTTCATATTGCCAGTGGCACCTTGCTGGAACTGTCTCATCATTGTCTGTAGTCCAGCCATACCACCTAGAGTAAAAGCGAAGAACAATTAATACATCCTAGTGGCAAGTTCCATCATAATATATTCTGAATTGTATTAACTGACCTCCTGTGGTCAACAAAACGAATAACTTAACAATATTGGAGAAAGTTGTCTGGGGGTCTCTGGAGAGAATAAGGCGAGAGGTAATTCAGTAGTGCTACAAGAAGCACAAGGGTTTTATGGAAGCTGAAATAGACATTGGTGTCAAAGACTTGCAGAAGTATCTGCTCTGCCTCAACTTGCCTGCTGTTAAAACATCATCCATGTGGTACCTTAAGACTTGCACTATTCTACAGCATTCTTGGCTGGCTGATTCAACCTTGCAATCCTGGTTGATTTGAGCTCTTTCCATAACCTAACTCACACTAAGTCCCTTCATCTATCACCACCGTGTTCACTGGCCTGCATGGATTTCTGTTCCAAAGCAAGCTAATTTGGCAGTTCTGGATTTTCAAATATTTTCATGATCTTGCTGCTTACCATCTTCATAACTTCATCTAGCTGTACACCCCTTCAGTTCTGGCCTGTTATGCATTCAATATTTTAATTGCCTCTCCAGTAACAATGATGCCTTCATGCTTTGGAACTCCCTTACTAAAATCCCCGTCCTATAAGATGCTGATTAAAACCTTAACTCATTGACCAAGCTTTTAGTCACTTTCTGTAATATTGTCTTATTAAATTTGGTTTGATAATACCCCTAAGAAGCACCTTAAAATCTTTTACCACAATAAAAGATGCTTTCTAAATGCAACTTATTATTGTTGCCTTAGAGCAATGATGTGTAAATATTATCTGAAATGATTGGGATGGGAGAATAGGCATCATAAGCTGGAGATCCAACCAGCCCTCAAATGCATACCCAGCACAGAAAATTGTGCCCCGCTAATAGCCAACTTACAAAATCCACCTGAATCAATCAGTCTAAAATTTTCTTGTTCATTCATCCTGCTTTTTCATTTCTGATTATGTCCTGAGCTGTTTTTGTCATATTCTGTTCTCTTGAATGAGAGTTAGTGGGTAATATAACGTGATGTGTCATGGAAAAGTGTGATATAAACCTTCAGACTGCATTGGATTGCAGGCAGTAGAATGTGTGGCTTTAAGCAATACCTATCCAAATGCCTATCTTCTCAATAACATGTCTCTCCCATCTCTATATTTCCTTCACCTTCCTGCCAGTCACTCCTCCTCTTCACCATCTCACCATTTGACCCAGTGTGTCTGCACAGGTCTTCAAATGATAATTAAGTGCCTACCCTACTTTTTGCCTACACCCTTGCACATGATTTCTATCCAAATAATCATCCAATGCCCCTTTGAATGCCTTAATTCAACCAGCCTCCACCACATTCCATACTCTAACAACTTGCTGTGTGAAAAAGCTTTTCCTCATCACATTTTCTTGTTTAGCACATACCTTTAAACCTACGCCCTCATGTTCTTGTTCCTTTTACAAGCAGGGACTGCTTCAATCTTATTGTTTCTGCCAGTTCGCTCATTACTTGAAAAACTCTATCAAATCTCATTTCTACCTTCTCTTCAAGGAGAACAGTCCCAACATCTACAATCTATCCTCACAACTGAAATTTTGATTCCTGGAACCATTCTTGTAAATCGTTTCTGCACTCTCTCCAAAGTGTTCACATCATTCATAAAACAGGAGACCCACAACTATAGACAATACTCCATGAGGATGATGAGTATGATGAGGTACAACAATCGTCTTAGACAAGTTCAGAATCACCTCCTTTCTTTATACCCCTGTTAATGAAGCAGAGGACACTGCTTTATTGACTGTTCTCTCCACCTGTCCTGCTACCTTCAATGATGTGTGCACATATACATTCAGGTCCCTTCACTCCTGGGCTCCCTTTAGAATTGTACCCCTTATTTTACATTGTATTGCAATGTTCTTCCAACCGAAGTGCAATCACCTCACTTTTCTGCATTGAAATTCATTTGTCACCCATCTGCGCCACCAACTCATTAATGTTCTTTTGAAGTTCCACACTGACCTCCTCACAGTTTATAATTCTCCCAAGTTTCATGTCATCTGAAAACTTTGAAATTGTTCCCTACACGCCACAGTCCTCACCGTTAATACGTATCAAGAAATGCAACGGTCCCGGTATCAACTTCTACAAGTCAAGCCTGCCTCCAGTCTGAAAAATATCCACTTACCATTGCTGTTTCCTATCACTCAGGCAATTTTATACCTATATTGTTACTATCCCTCTTAGAACATGATCTATAGATCTCAAGTCAAATCATACTCCTGCACAGCCAATTTAGAAAAGAAACAATACAGCATTTTATTTGAATAGAACAGTTCAGTACCACCCTTCACCGGCACTTAGGGATAGATAGTAAATAGTCTTTGCCTAGCCAGCAACACCCATATCCTGTGAAAGAATAAATGAAAAATACAGAAAGATTTCAAAATGTGACATTTCCAAAAGCAGTAATTATAAACAAGACTGTACAATCCATAACAATTCTGAACTATAATTCTGAATTTTTAAATTACTTAAAACTAATGTAGTAGAGAATTAAATTTTTAAGTGAGATTTCTTAGAACCTGTTGGCAGATTCAACTTTTCACCATGCTAAGCACATGACAAATCAAGAGACAGGATGGACAGGAAGTAGTTGACAATAAATGTGGCAGAATTTAACAATATATATTGTGTAATTTAAAGAAGTATGAAACCAAAGTTAAATATATAACTGAGATACTTGCCCATATGATGAAGAACTCGTGGATCCATCATTTTAGCCATCTGCTGGTTGAGTTTGGCCATCTGAGATGGGTTTACATTTTTGGACATATCACCACCTGCACCACAGCAGAAAGTATTTCCATATCAACTCACTTAAATTACTTGAGTTATCAAAGTTTGTCAAAACTTAAATAAATTGCAAGAAAACAGACTTTTTCTTTAAATGGTCTGAATTTATTGATTACTGTTTTATACATACTTTCTTTGATTGCACTTGGAACCTAAGTCAATTTTTTTTTTCAAAATTCATTCATGAAATATGTGCATTACCGGCAAAGGCCAGCATTTACTTGTTCATTCCTCATTTACTTTGAAGATGGCAATGAGCTCGCCTTGATCCACGCAAGTCCATCTGGAACAGGTACCAGAGTAAGGGAGTTCTGGATTTGGATTCAGGGATAATGAAGGAAGAAACTATAGTTGCAAATCAGAACGGTGTATGGTTTGGATAGCAGCTCACAGGTATTGGTGTTCCCATACATGTGCTGCCCGTTTTGTTTAGATGGCAGAAATTACACATTTAGGAGATGCTGTCAAAGCAGTTTAGACATCTTGGATATGGTACACACTGCTGCACAGTGTCTAAGGGAACTAAATGTTGAATATGATGGGAAAGGATGTCAATCAAATGGATTATTTGTCTGCGATGGTGTCAAGCTAGAGTGTCACTGCAGCTGCACTCATTCAGGCAAGAACAAAGTACTTTATCACACTGAACTGTGTTGTGAAGATGTTGGACAGACTTCGGGAGTGTGGAGTTATTACTCGCTGTAGAATTCCATGCCTCTAACCTGCCCTTATAGCCACAGCATTTATATAGTGTGTCTGAACCAGTTCAGTTTCTGGTCAATGGTAATCCACAGGATGTTGACAGTGGGAGAAATCACTGAAGTCATAGGAGTTGATTAGAATCTCTTCTGTTGGAGATGGTCATTAACTGGCATGAGCATAACTTTCTACATGGGGCCAAGCCTGAACGTTGTCCAAGTCTTGTTACACATGGGTATAGACTGCCTTAGTACATTGTGCAATCATCTGTAAACATCCCCACATATGACTTTATGACTGAAGCAAGGTCACTGTTGAAGCAGAAGATGGGTGGACCGAGGATACTGTCCTGCAGCATACCTTGGGGATTTGATGATTGCCTTGAAGCAATCCCAATCATCTTCACCCATACTCCAACACTTGAAAATGCCTATGGATTGAAGGCATAGTACAGAAGACATTCATCATGCTTTTCTGCAGTTCTGTGGTGCTACAGAACATTTACACACCTTTGAAAAGGCCTTTGATTCCTCCCATTTTTTTCACCATTTGAGCAAACTTTGTATATTGCGTCAGAAGTTCCTGAACGTCTCTGGTTGTAACACCAGCTCCTCGAGCCACTCTTTGAATCCTTCCTGGCTGTTTACTGAACAGCTTAGCGCCATCTTTGTTATCCAGTTCTGGGTGGGAGAGTGAAGAGCTGGTGTTAGTATCAGTGCACAATTCTTTTAAAATCTCATACAAAATGGTGGCCCTGATCTCCCCGGAACTGAAATGTCAAAATGAGGAGCTTCCATTTCCTTTGTATGGGAGATTTAGGTCATTTTAGTAGTGACTGAACAGAACAATCCTTCTCATCTTTATGCACATAGTGGACAGTTTAGCTCAGGTACAGATATGCTCTGATTTTCAGCTTTAAAATGGGCACAAGTGCACATTAATTAGGAAACTGTCCAGCTTAATTTAACCCTTTACACTCTGATAACATTCTGATGAAACTACAATACACACCCACCAGTGATATGTCCTCCAACCTGGAATAGGGTACATCGGAACAAGTTATTTACCCCCTTGAACCTATCTTGCCATTCAGTGAGATCTAACCCTGTATCTTGGAAGTCCTCACTTAACCTTGCGGCTACGTTCCTAAACATTGCAACATTAAGTGAAATGACCGAGCATGGCTTCCCATACGATTTCTTATTAAAGGCAGAACTATGGACCCTGCAGACACCTCTGGCTTGGAAAAAGCAACTTATAAGTTGAAATACTACATTCATTTGTATTCCTACATTTGTATGCATTATAGTAAAATAAATCACCAAACACAGAATAAACACTGGACAGTTAGCTACTTCGACCTCAGCAAAAAACCCGAAAACAAGCATGGAACATCATGCATTGCTTAATGTCTATTCTCATTGCAATAAACTTTATTTTAAAAATATAGAAGAAATAATACGTCAAAAAAAATCTTAGACCGCCTGTATTATAATCCACTTGTTTAGATATGTATTGATGTCTCTGCAGCAGGCAGGCCTTCAGAGTTCTGAGGAAGCTTCACTGGACCCGAAATGTTAACTCTTTTTTTTCCTTCACAGATGCTGCCAGACCTCCTGAGCTTTTCAAGCAACTTTGTTTTTGTTCAAGACTTGAATCCAGGGCTGCTAACATAAAGAAGGGACACTTCTTGCACCAAAAGAACCCCAACAGGTGATCTAAATATTACTTTTAAACAACCTGTTCACAAATGTTATGACATACCTGTGGAGCAAGGAGGAGTTACAGCCTAGATATATGGACACTACTACTGCACCCCAAGAGCACAGACAATCTAAATGTAGATATTTTCCAAATCAACCTGTTTAGTGATATTATTAAACACCTCTGAAGGTGTGATTTGAACCCAGGTGCCTGGTTCATTGATAAAGGACACAGTGTACCACAGAAACCCCGCAAGTGATGTGAATATGATGCATGTTAAAGTTTGCCTCATTCGGCTTTTGCGTGGAGCAGACTCCACCTAGTGACAGAAGCTAGATGGAGCCAGAAGGTAGTTAGTTCTTGCTACTAAGCAAGGTCAGTGCACATTCAGAATGGGCGTCAGCAGGGAAAATACCACCAACTTTCAAGCTAAGAAGAGAGGGTAAAGATGAAAGTCTGGAGATTGTAAAAGGAGGAATTTGGCATTGCAGAAGTCTGGGGCAAAAATGTCTCCAACAGACAGACCACAGAACAAAAAGTCAGGCAAACGACAACCTGAAATTCTCAATGTTAAACTGAAACTAATAAACATAATCATGACTAGACTGACACCGAAGCAAAACAGCATTAATCAAGTCAACTGCGAAGTGGGGACTTAACATCATAATTTCTGCCACTATAATTTTGTCAAATCAATACATGACAGGATTGACCTAGATCCCATTTTAGCCTGTTTTCAATTTCGTACAGAAGATTGAAGGGCAACTTCATTGAGATGTTTCAAGTGATAAATAGTTTCTCCTAAACCTATCTAAATCATTTACTCTGATGGGAATTCAGAACAAGGAACAACAAATTTTAAAATCAGACCCTGGCAATTCAGGAGTATAGTCAGAGCCCTTCTTCCCAAAAAATCTTCCCAAATGGTTGGAGAAATGAACAGAGCTATTCCTCCCCTATAGCCTGGAGCATAATTCAATTAGATAATGGTTGCATCTTAACTCCATCTCCTTTCCTCATTTCTTTAATCTTAAAAATTCCTGAACAACCAAAAAAAAAAAAACAAAAGCTACTTAATAACCTAACAGCTTATGTTATTGGAGGTAGCATATCAGCATGGATACAGGATTGGCTAACTAAGAGAGGCAGCTGGAATGGGAGGATGAGGGGCAACATGTAGCTAGTGGAGTGGCACAGGGATCAGTGCACGGGCTATAATTATTTGCAGTATGTATAAATGACTTGTATCATGGAAGTCAATGTAATGTCACCAAGTTGGTGCACAACAAAAAAAAACTATTATAGCTACAATATAATGGCTATTACACAGATTATAGCTATATTATAGCATATATCAGCTATAATAACTATAAGTTGCTACTCTACCAATTTAGCTGTAGTTAAATGGCTCCAGAGAGGGGGATGTTCAACAAGACCTAGGTATCTTTGTAAACCAGTCACTGAAGGTAAACCTTCCGGTGCAGCAGACAGTAATGATAGTAAATTGGTCTTCACAGCAAGAGGATGAGTGTACAGGAGCAGGGATGTCTTGTTGGAATTGTACAGCGGCTTAACAAGACCACATCTGGGGAGGTGTTTGCACACAGTTTTGGTCTCCTCATCGGAGAAAGGCTGTTCTGGCTATGAAGGAAGTACAACAAATGTTTACCAGATCGATTCCTGGGATGGCAGGGCTGATGTATGAAGAGAGACTGGATTAGTTAGAACTACATTTACTAGTGGGGGATCTCAAAAGACTATAAAATTCAAACAGGCTTAGACATGGTAAATGGAGGATGGATATTCCCAATGACTGGGAAACCCAGAACCAGGGGTCACAGTTTAAATCACTCAGGACTAAGATGTGGAAAAAATTATTCACCCAGACACTAGTCACTGTGTAAAATTCTCTGCTATGGAAAGCTGTTGAGGCCAAAACATGGATTGTTTTCAATAAAGACTTAAATATCGTTCTTTGGGCTAAAGGGATCAATGGGTATGCGGAGGAAACAGAAACAGGCTACTGAATTGGATCACCAGCCATGGTTATTTTGCACAGAGGATGGGTTTCAAGGGCCAAATGCTTTACTCCTGGTCATATTTTTGATGTTTCTAACGTAGAAAATGGACTGAGAGTGTCTCTGGTAACAAGTGGGGAAAAAAATATCCACCAAAAATTAATGCAACTTCTGATAAAAAGGGAGTGTTTTACCAGTAAACTGCAGTGCGCAATAAGCTGCATAAAATCAAACATATTCATTTAACAGTAGTGCAGTCTCTAAACATACTTAACATGGGAATTATCCAATGATGCCTGGTCTGGCTACAAACAGTGGTGTTGCTTTATGCAGTCATCCTTCTTAAGTCCAAAATAGCTGACTTCACACTTACGGACAGACAACTCCAACTGCCATAGTTTTATCTGTTCACTTATATGTATTAACAGCCCTTTGTAAATTTCTGCTCCAATTCATGACTTACTGTGTAATTTCACTTGCTGTCATCGGAATACTTTGAATTACAGCAAGCCTTTGTCTGTCATTTGCAAACATCTAACATTGTAATATTGATTGCAAAAGTACACTGCTAAATATAGTATGTCAAATTGAGTACAGGAGATTCTGCTATAATGCGATTGTTGCTTTCCAGCGCAACATAGTCTTATATAAAATCACGCTGTAAGTAACCAGGCCTATGGGAAATGCGGAGTCAGGGGCAGACAACCAAAAAAGCGTAACATAAGCATAGCACCACTGTCAGCAGCTGCTCAGACAGGTTGGTCCAACTCTGACAGCAGCTTTGCAGCTCCTTCTTGGATCGACACAACTGTCCTCACTATTTCCAAAGAGTGCAGGATAGTTACCCAGGTGTCCTGGTCAACTCTCATCCCTTAGTCAGCAAAACAATGACAGATTGTCTGGTCATTATCACATCGTTGCTTGTGGGAGAGTGTTGTGTGAAAATATTTTATATGATGACTGCGCTTCAAAAATACTTCAGTGGCTGTCAAACTCTTTGTAACATCCTGAGGTTGTGAAAGGTGCAAGCCTTTGTAAGCAAGAAGGTCTAGGTTCAAGTCCTACCTCAGAACTCAACGGCCAGGGAAGGTGTGTTCACAGCGTGACTAAAAAGGCTGAGGATCAATCGGCAAATTCTTCCAACACTGCCAGTAGCAGACTAAGATTGGGAGAGATTCCTGGTCAGCCGTGTGACTAAGAGAACATTGCAGACTTTACCACCACCATCCATAGTTCCAAACTGCGACACAGACATATGTCTTATGTTGCCATAGCAACTCAGACTCCTTCAGCGAACTTATCACCACACCACAAGCATATTGAGGGATATGGAGCAGTGGTGGGAAAATCAAATTGAAACATAAGTCAACCATAATCTGACTAATTACTTAAGCAGGCTGCAGGAGCCGTCTGTTGTACCCAGGTCCTGTGCCTCACAGACGTTCATTTTAGGGTAAGTTAACTACATTGTTTTTCATTCTCCCCTACACCCTACTTTTCCTGATAACAGACCAGCTGGCCTTTCAGTTTTAATGAAGGCTGACAGGGGGAATTTCTCTGGGACTCTCAGAATGACAGTATTGTACAAATTCACCGTAGGCATCATTAGCAAAGGGCTGCTGACAGCAAGATGCCCACTCGATGGAATCGTATTATAGCCGACACAAGTTTGCGTTTTAGAAATAGCGTTCCCCTATTCATCAATCGAGTTATAGCCAATTCACATTGCCAGAACATGTGTTATAGCAGAATCCCCTGTACTTGCCTATTATCACAACTCCAGGTCTTCTACTTCTGTACCAATATTCTAAGTAAAACAATGGCACTTAGAACGAAAGCAACCTTTCACTCACATTTGTATGTATTTATATGGAACTTTATCAAATGCCTTCAAGAAATCCATATAAAATACAACTACAGACATTTTACTTGCCTGCATTAGTTACCGGAGAACAATTCACTTGGGTTTGGTAGATGTAACTGATACGTCATACAGCTTTCGTGTTTCTCTCTAGTTTGCTGATATATCACTCTGTTCCCAATAACTTTGCCAACATGGGACTATAAATAATTAATTTCTAGATGTTTTTTGAACAACAGAGTGACATTAGCAGTTTTTCCAAAGAGGACAAGGTGTGAACCTAGAATGAGATTCCTAAGATCATAGCTATTTCAACGATTTTCACTCCTTGAGGTTGTTGACTTGCTCGCCAAGCTGGCTCGTTTTCATTCAGGCTCGTCACCATGCTAGGAGACATCATCAGTGGAGCCTACGATGAAGCAAGGTTATTCTACTCCGCTTGGAATTTATACTGTATAAATTTCAAGTGGAGTAGAATAACATTGCTGCATCGGAGGCTCCAGATAATGTCACCTAGCCTGGTGACGAAACTTCTGAATGAAAACAAGCCAGCCAACAACCTGACCCACAACTTGAGCTACAGATCTTTACCAAAACTTGAAATTTTGACTCCTTGCTTAATGGGTCTTAAAGGTTTGTCTGCTTTCAAAAACATTTCTCAAACACCACTTAAAAGAATTGAAGCTTGTTAGTGCCTCTTTTTGCTTCATTTTTGGTGTTGCCTTGTACCTCGTGTCTTAATATCTCATTCTCTACAAAGAATACCATGCAAATACAGTTCTATTCCCAACATGATAACTTGCCATTCCTCTACTTCTTTGAACATAGAACCAATGAATCATTTCCACTACCAATCTCCTTTAGCTGCCTGAATTTGATTAAATAATGTTGGCCTTCTGCAAACCAACTCGAGTCTTAGTTATGCTTAACTATTCATGGGTTACATGAAATATTTTTAAGAGTCCTACATTAGACACCGTCCTTATCTTAGCATCCCAAAATCCTCGAACCCCAAATACATTAATGACTCCGTTCCTGCTCCTCCCTCATAACTGGAATTTCATCAACTGTTTCCAATTTCCACACTTGCATTACTTTCTTTTCTTCTTTTCATTTCGACTTCTCAATCTCTATTAAAAGGGATTAACTGCCAATATCCATGGCCAGCCCATCAATTCCCATAGTTATCTTGATCATATTCCCGCAGAGATCATAAGAGCTGCCGATGCTGGAGTCAGAGATAACACAGTGTGGAGGTGGAGGAGCACAGCAGGCCAGGCACCATTAGAAGAGCAGGAAAGTTGATGTTTCGGGTCAGGACCCTTCTTCAGAAATGGGGGAGGGAGCTCTGAAATAAATAGAGAGAGGAGAGGTGGGGCTGGGGAAGGTAGGTGGGGCGGTGATTGGTGAGTGCAGGGAGGCAGTGGTGGGGATTGGTCAGTGAGTTGGGAGGAGCGGACAGGTGGGAGGGAAGATGGACAGGTTGTGTCAGGTCAAGGAGGCAGGTATGAGAGGGAGGGTTGGTCATGGGATGAGGCCAGGGGTGGAGAGATTTTGAGACTGGTGAAGTCCCCACTGAGACCATCGAATTGTTCTGCCTTGTGAGCCTACATGAGGTGCTGCTCCTCCAGTTTCCAGGTGGCTTAATTGTGACACTGGAGGCGGCCCAGGGTGGACATGTCGCCCAGGGAGTGGGAGGAGGAGTTGAAGTGGTTCACAACTGGAAGGTGGTGTTGTCGTTTGTCGTGAACCGAGCACAAGTGCTTTACAAAGCGGTCTCCAAGCATCTGCTTGGTCTCACCAATGTAGAGGAGGCCACATCGGGAGCAGCAGATGCAGTAGACCACACTGGCTGATGTGCAGGTGAACCTCTGTCTGATGTGAAAGGTTTTTTTGGTTGCTTGGATGGAGGTGAGGTGGGGGGAGGTGTAGGGGCAGGTGTAGCACTTACTGCGGTTGCAGGGAAAGGTGCTGGGGTGGTGGGGCTAGTGGGGAGTGTGGAAGAGACTAGGGAGTCGCAGAGAGCACGGTCCCTATAGAAGGCAGATACGGGTGGGGAAGGGAATATATCTTTAGTTATGGGGTCAGATTGTAGGTGGCGGAAATGGTGGAGAATGATACGTTGAATCCGGAGGTTAGTGGGGTGATATGAGAGGAGAAGGGGGATTCTGTCTTTGTTTTTGTTGTGGGGAGGGTTTGTGAGGGCAGAGATGCGGGAAACGCAAGAGATGTGGTCGAGAGCGTTTTCTACCATGTGCGGGAGTGGAACGCCCCATCTTGGGAGCAGACATGGCCGAAGCAGAGGCGGAGGAATTGGGCGTAGGGTATATTTTCCTCCCCACCCCTGTCTGCCTTCCATAGAGACCGCTCTCTCTGCAACTCCCTAGTCTCTTCGACACTCCCCACTAGCCCCACCATGCCCAGCACCTTACCCTGCAACTGCAGGAAGTGCTACACCTGCCACCTGCCCCCACACCTCCCCCCTCACCTCCATCCAAGGAACCAAAACAAAAAGCTTTACACGTCAGACAGAGGTTCACCTGCACATCCGCCAATGTGGTCTACTGCATCCGCTGCTCCCGATGTGGCCTCCTCTACATTGGCGAGACCAAGCAGAGGCTCGCAGATCGCTTTGTAAAGCGCCTGTGCTCGGGCTCGCAACAAATGACAATACCTTCCAGTCGCGAACCATTTCAACTCCCCCCTCCTGCTCCCTGGGTGACATGTCCATCCTGGGCCTCCTCCAAATTCACAATGACGCTACGTGAAAATTGGAGGAGCAGCACCTCATATTCCGCCTTGGGAGCCTACAACTCAATGGTCTCAATGTGAGCTTTATTAGCTTCAAGACCTCCCCACCCCCAGCCTCATCCTATGACCAACCCTCCCTCTCATCCCTGCTTCCTTGACCTTACACAGACTGTCCATCTTCTCTCCCACCTATCCACTCCTCCCACCTTACTGACCAATCCCCACCACTGCCTGCCTGCACTCACCTATCACCATCCCATCGACCTTCCCCAGCCCCACCCCTCCTCTCTCTATTTATTTCCGAGCTCCCTTTCCCCTCCACATTTCTGAAGAAGGGTC
>JAHRHZ010000133.1:28830701-28959885 GCA_024137785.1 Ginglymostoma cirratum | reverse complement strand
CCTAGACCCTTCTGAAGCCATTTCTGAAGGAGGGTCTAGGCCCGAAACGTCAGCCTTCCTGCTCCTCTGATGCTGCTCGGCCTGCCGTGTTCATCCAGCTCCACACCTTGTTATCTCTCTTCCCTCTTAATCTGCTTTCTGCAAGTGTTCAATTCTACTTTCTCCTAGAACCTTTCCTAGAATCTCTACAGTGGGGAAACAGGCCCTTCGGCCCAACAAATCCATACCAATCCTTAGAGTATCCCACCCAGTCCCATCTCCTGATCTACAAATCCCTGAACACAATGGGCAATTTAGCATGGCCAATCTACCTAGCCTGCACATCTTTGGACTGTGGGAGGAAACCGGAGCACCCAGAGGAAACCCATGCAGACACGGGGAGAACGTGCAAGCTCCGCGCACACAGTCGCCCGAGGGTGGAATCGAACCCGGGTCCCTGGCACTGTGATGCAGCAGTGCTAACCACTGAGCCACCATGCCACCCTCTCCTGGTTCCCTTTGTCACATTCATCCAATGATTCCAACTTTCATTACCAGTGCTTGCATTTTGACTTCCCTTTTCCTCAAGAAATATTCCACTCCACTGTGGTTTTCAGAACGTTTAACCAAGTCCAACAGTTTTCACCAAATGGGTCTGACCTCTTCCTCTGTATCCCAGAACCCGTAACAAACCTTCACTGTCCTTGTGTTCTGACTTCACTTTCAGCGGACCGACCCCTAACATTTCTGCCATATCTAGAGTGATCCTCACAAAACATCATCTTTTATCTCAACATTACAGAGAGACTATTCCCACTGACAACCTGATCTACTGTTCCACCACTTGCTTCACTTAAATTTCCAGGCTACAAAAGCACAGGAGATTCTTCTTTCCCTACAGCAGATGGAGGCGGTCATGCTGACAGAGTCTCCATTACACTGGGAACAGCAAATGTTTTTTAGGTGATGAGTTTGTAAATCACTTCCTCCAGGCCAAGAGTATGATCACCAACTTCTGTTATTTGCTGTTTCAATTCTCTATCCAATACAAACCTTAATCCTCGCCCTCCTGAACTATTCCAATCAAGGCTGAGGAACAGCAGCTGATACTTCAATTGGAAACTTCAGTTTTCCACAAATGACACAGAATTCAAAAATTTCAGATCACAATCGCAAATTCCCTTTTTTGGAGAAAAGCAGGGGATCGTAATAAGCCTTTAGTGAATCATTCCTAGTTTCTACCTCATCACTTTCTTTTGCCCTGTCATCATTCCGATTTCATACTTGCTGAGAAGGTTATTGCCAGCATTTTTTGTTTTTATTTAGGAAATCTGCCATTTAATTTAAACCCCCAATTACAGTACTATCTGCATTTGACATGAAGGAGTCACAATGTATTGTCCTATCATTCCCAATCCTTTTCTCGCATATTTTACAGCAGTTACAATATTATCTGTATTCTTTGCTATTCTCTTGACGTCCTCTCTTATATACTCCTATACAAGCCGTCTTTTAGATTTAGATCACTTACCACTTCCCTGGTTACTTGGTGTATACTATATATTCTCATGCCTTATTTGTACCACATACCTTCCTAGATAGCTACCACTATTTCAGTTGAGCCACTTAAAACCATCAAAACTTGAAATCTCGAGATTTCAGCTCAGCACTGAGCAGAATGCCAACCGTGGCAACACAAAAGGAAACTGCAGGGATCCAACAAGAAATCCAGAGCTGAAGCTGGGTAAGTAACCTGAAGGTGAAAGATCACCATGAGACAGTATCTAGGTAAGGAAGAGGAACCAATCTTTGAAGGCAATAGTTTCAGAATGTGAATGCCACAGGCTACCTAACAAAAACAACAACATAACAGAACCGAGCAAAGGCAGTTCTTTGAAGTCAAATGATGGAGAAGAAAAGGATAGTATTGTCAACCATATGGGCCAGACTGAGGAAGGAGGAGGATAGGAACCATGGGCACACAGCAGTCATCTCTTTCCTTTGTATAAGCATTAAGTGAAAAGAAGGAAATTGGAAATAAGGGGCATTAGTTTAAAACTTCATGGATAAGTAAAGCAGAAAAGCAGCATTCAAAAAATAAAATGGAAATAGATGTCTGTTTTTTGTAACTATTTGCAGTACCCATCAAGTGAACATTTTGACCCAAAAGTGCAGGACAAACATTCAAATTAGAGTTCACATCAAAATACCTTGGTCATTCATACTGTCCATTATGGTCATCAGTTTCTTTAGCCTTGCCATAGACTCTTGTTCATTACCTTTGCTCATGAAATCAGTTCCAAAGCCAGGGATCATACCCTTAAAACAAAAGCATGAAAGTTGTTAAGCAATGGAAACAAATTCATTGTAGAAAGAAAAATGTACTTGGCTGCTTCAAAAATTACCAGGGAACACTGAAATTTGCAACAGAACCAAAATGATTCAAGTCATAAAGAGATGTCTGCAGTTACACAACACAAAGCCACTTTCAGTACAAGTTATTACTTTTTTTGGAAATGCCTTCACGTGAGTTTTATATAGCCCATCTTAAGATGGTTAATAAGAATGCTCGTTTAACATGTCACACCAGATTTCATTTTACCTATTTGCAGTGTAGAAAATATTTTAAACGCACCATTATTTGACTGAAAGGCCCCATCTTCATAATGTTTTGAAACTGTTCATACATATCTCGGAGTGTGAACTGACCTATGAAATAAATAGCAATTTATCAATAATATTGGTTTTAAATTCTCTTCTTTAAAACCCCCATCATAAATTAATACTCACCATGTTTAAGCTTATCTATTAATTCTTCATTGTCATCCAATTTCAGCTCATTTACCTTGTCTATTAAACCTTCAATATCACCCATACCTGAAATATAGAAAACTGAAGTTTTAGTGCATGCCACATTATTCACAAATATATACAATACAAATTATTGGAAAACGTACCAAGTAGTTTGCTAATGAAGGGCTGTGTTTTGAACGGTTCAAAATCATCTATGTGCTCTCCAGTACCAATAAAAATTATTGGACTTTTGGTGGCAGCCACTCTGTAACAAAATATGAAACTTTAGCACTTTGCACTCCCTTTCTTGCAGGTGTCAGGCAGCTTTCAGTTCAACAAAACATGAGGCGAGATTTCCATTTACCTTAAAATTTAACTAATACTTTTGCCCAAAACTCAACTATAATTGGAATAAGACATTTTGTATAATATTTGCTGCAGTTTATGAAGCAATAGCTACCAGTGTAATCAGTAGTCTCCTGACTCATACAGCTGCTTTAAAAGCAAAATCTTGATAATCTTCAGACATTTGTCTTCAAGTTTTTCTTCTTTCTTGAAGACTAGCATTGCTAAAAGCCAAGAATTATAATCCGACGTTTGAACAGAGTCAACAATCCAACTGCAATTAGATAAATTGCACATACTGATTTAGCAGGTTTGTAATTCAGTTCATTTTGCCACAGTTGTGTTGAGACAAAATAACCAAATACAAGCTTTGGGACAAGCAAAGGCCTTCAAATAATAAAACGTCTCTAAACGTAAAAATATACAACACAATTAATTTGATAAATTCAAAAGATCTTAGTGTGAAACATTGTACTTTTGCATTAATGGTTTAGTTAAATCTTAAATTTGGGCATCGTTTTCAGTTAGAGGGGACAAATAAAACCAGATTCAAATTTTAAAAGCATTTTGAATGATGTATGAAAGCCACTTAGCACCTAGAGTATGCAGTCACAACGTGGGAAACTTGCATATGCGGTTTATCAGTTATAAACATAAAGGTTTGTCAATTTGGAGAAGCTACCACAAAATGGGCACTGCAAAACTAGGGTTTCATAAACCAGACATTTTCCTAGGATTTTAAAATAAGTTTGATTGCATGTACATATCTTGGTTCAAATATCCACTTCTGTTCAATTTTACTTTACTTGAAGACTGCACTTGCTGTTGTCCCATAATACTGCACCAGTGTTATAAACAATGCAACCTTGTATGATAATTAAAGAGATAGTGGCGGCACTGGTCAAAATATTTCAAAACTCACTGAATTCTGGGAGTATTCACATCAGTGATGTGAAAAACTATTTACGTTATACAGTGCTCAAAAGGGGAAGGAGACAAAGAAAGAAACTAAGCCAGGTAAACCAACATTTGTCATTAGGAAAGTGCTGGTCCATTATTATGAAAAAAAGCACATTTTGAAAAGCTTAATGCTATCAAAGAGTTAACACTGTTTGTGAAATGGAAGTCACGATTGACAAAATGTTAGAATTCTTTGAGGAGATAACAAGCACAGTTGATAAAGGGGAGCTTGAAGACGTGGTGTATTTGGATTTCTGGAAGGCATTCAATAAATGTGCTGCAAAGGTTTTGTGCAAGGTAGGAGTTCAACAGTATTGATGCTAACACATTAGCATAGATTGAGGATTAGTTAACACAGGAAAAAGAATTGGGTTTAATATGTCTGTTTTAGCTTTCAAAGATGTAACAAGTGGAGCATCACAACAAATCAGTCAAGGGCTTCAATTATTTACTATCCATATTAATAGTTTGGAAGGTGGGCAGAACAGCCATTAAAATTTGCTGACGATACAAATCAAATGGAAATGCACAAGGGATTTAAGGGATACAGATTATTTGGATGAGTGCACAGGAACTCGGCAAATGGAGTTCAATGTAGAAAAGTGGCAGGTCATGCACTTTGTTGGGAACAATCAAAAGGTAGGTGACTATTTAAATAAACAGACTCCAACAAAGTATAGCACAGAGGGATTTGGGCACGGTGCGCGAAACTCAAAGATTAGCATCCAGATATAACAGCTAATTAAGACGGCAAATGGAACTTTTATCTTCATTGTTAGGGTATCAAAGTTTAAAAATGCGTGTCACAACTGTATAGGATGTCGGTGAGGCCCCACCTGGAGGACCGTGTACAGTTTTGGTCCTTGTATTTGACAATGGACATTCTGGTACTGTAGGCAGTTCAACTGATTATCGGATGAAGGAGCTGGGTTATGAAGACAGCTGATCAGTTTAGTCCATTGTTCGTTAGTTTTGGAGAATGAGGGTGATCTTATTGAAACATCCAAGATTACGTTGAGAAGATGCTCCCACTTATGAATCTCATGAAAGTCTGAAGTTTTCTACCCCAGATGGTTGTGGAGACTAGATCTTTGGAAGTATTTACAAAGATGTATTGTTGAATTATTAGGCTGTTGAGGGCTATGATAAGCTGGCATCAAAGAAGAGTTGAGACCTGGATCAGATCAGCCACGACCTAGTTGAATGGTGTTGCTGGTTCAAAGAACTAAACAGCCTACTCCTGCTCCTACTTATGTTACCTTCTAATATTAATACTACTCCCCAGTCAGATGAAAAACAATTCGTATGTCCTACTATTTTCCACCCAATGGGAAGCTTGCTCCATAGCGGAAACCTAATTCCGTACACCTTAACATTTTTACGCAGTAACTTGTCGAAAGCTCTCCAACTCCTTCATGTTCCACTGTTGCTATATTTCCCCATCAGCTATGTTTACCATCTCTTAATGCAACTCTCATCAGGTTTGTCAATTATAACCTTCTTTACTGAAATCTGTATAAATTGTTTCTAACTAAATTCCCTTCATACAAGTATCTAATTTTATCTTTAAGACTCAAAAGGTTTACCTCAACTGGATTGTGGCTGTACAGATCCCCCACAACCTGAAAATGGTCATAACATTCAGCACTCTTCAATGTAATGAAACATATTCATTCTGAATACCTTCAAATGCTTCGACATTTCTTCCCTTCACCTTGCTATCATTTCCCTCATGAACATTAGCATGCAATCAGGCAGGACTTGATGCCCCTTCCACTTGGACTTCATCTAGCTAATTTTCTTTTCATTCTCCATTCTTCCATTGTAACTTAGTCTGCTCACAACTTAGCTCCTTGCCAGTATTATTCTTCAATTCAAATTACTTGTTAAATTATAGTAATTCAAGTTACTATAATTGAATAGTAACTTTCAATTATACCACCTACTCTTTCATCAGGACTCCCGTTAAAAATTTTCTTGCTTGCAATTTTGCAGAATATTTTCCAGATTCTACATTTTTTCATTCAGATTACGAGACTGTGTCCTTCCCTCAGCGATTCCTTTTTGAAAAGGAATCATACCAACTGCCCCATATGTTCTTTTCAACTTTAGTTTGTTTCTAACTTCTTTATGTATAGCACTTAGTACCTTCACTTAAATTCCATTCTTGATATGTAGATGTGTGTTAATTCCTCCTTTGCCTCAGCCAACTCATTGTCTTTATGAAATTAGGTCTAATACAACCTGGCACCCATGACACTGTCATATAATTTTCCTTTTCTATTAGGATTTTTTCTGGGGATGTGGGGATCACCAGCATGGTCACCATTCTAATCATCCCTGTGAAGGTGGTAGTGAGGCACCTTCAAGAACTGCTGTTGTTCTTTGTTGTTAGTCTGTAGTGATCAATAACTGGCAAAACGAATACACAAGACTTCAAGTTTCTACTGACAGTAAAACTAAAAGCAACATTGTCCAAACACTATTCAGTCATTAATTTACACTCAACTACAGAAAAGTTTTTGCTATTTAATTTTTAACAAGACTGAAAATCCAATACCACGGTTATGCCTTATTCTGTTCTTTTAGTGGACATTTTTTAATCTCTTCAAAGCCAGCCTAAAGCTCTACGGTTTTCAATGCCCTGAGTACATTTTCTTTTCCTGGTCAGGTAATTTCATGATAAAGGTTACCCTGGAGAATGTTCCCTCTAACACAAACAAGGTGTTGAAGTCCTCACATATTATGTCTCTTCAAGTTAATCATGAGGTACCACGTCGGTTTTGCACAAGAAATAATAAAGACAGCATTTTTTTATGCTTGAGGTGCAGGTCTTTTGTCTCTCTGCTCCCCCTCCCAAACCAGAATCTTGCAGACTGACTGGTCTTAAGAGGATCACTGATATCTGAAGAAATTTCCATTATGATATCTCAACAGCTTTCTTTTGATTTTCCTTTCCTGATGCTCATCCCCATGGCAATGTTAATCACATGGGACTTGCATCCAAGTAGAAAGCCAAATTGGCAATCCTCTAGACCCAAAAAAATCATTTTACATTGGAAACATAACATGCTTAATACCTCCCCAAGAGACCTAGAGACTAATAGTCCACCAGCAGCCACAGTGATGTTCTTACTACCGTCTGAAAGCGTGAAAACGTCCATTTCTTTCCAGTAAAAGAACCCACGGACCCCTTGAACAACCAAGTTACCCAAGATTACTGTCACGCAGAATTCAGAACGGAATTCACCATTCCTTCATTTTATGCTAACTCAAAGTGACACTGCCAAAACCATCTTATACACTTCACATTCACAAAATTGTGGTGTAATTACATGCACAAGGTTATGTCCTCTGGTCCTACATTCTCCCACAAGGGAAATCACCTCTCAGTAGCTCCTCTGTCAAGTACCCAAAGCATCTTGCAGGTTTCAAACAGGTCTCCTCTCATTCTTCTGAGCTCTGAATACAAGCCTAACCTACTTAACCTCTCCACATTAAATTGTCTCTCCATACCTGGCACCAACCTCAAGAACCTTCTCTCGACTATGTCCTGTGCATATCTTTCCTTAGATAAGGGGCCCAAAACTGTTCACAGTATTCCAGATGTTATCTGACTAGTTCCTTGTATATTTTCCAAATATCTCCTTATTTTTGTATTCTATTCCTTTTGAAATCAAGACCAATAATCTACATGCCTTCCTTACTACTCACTGAACTTGAATGTTAGCTTTTTGTAATTTCAGGAAATGGTCTGTTCAGAATCTGAGGAGAAGCAAAAGCTGAATATTCATCAGTCAATCAGCAACAAATATTCCCACTTCTAACCTTACAGAGGAAATAACATTGATGAAGCAGCTGAACATGGATGGCTCTAAAACACTACCCCAAGGAAAGGCTTTTGTGGTCTAATGAGAGTGTCCCTACACCTGAGCCAGGAGGGCTGGGTTCAAGTCCAATCTGCTCTGGAGGTATGACATAATACATTGGAACAGGTTGAATTTAACCAAGGCTGCCAGAGTTTGGATCCAATCATAAACCTCACTGTTAATTTTCCCAAATTGTTCTCACACATTTAAATCCTCTATTAATATTTTTTCCACTTGCAACTTGGTCCATCTCTCCATTGTTTTGCAGCCAGTTAGATAGCCACTGTTACTTATCCCGGTTCCACATGTTTTGACCTTACTCAAAATCTACTTTGTGGTCCTTTACTAAGGACTTTTGGGAAAAATCTAGTCACACATTACACCTACCACATTAAAGAGGTGACATAATTGATCAGTATAAAGAACAAAGTATTAAAATCAAGAATTATTCCGATCCATCATCTTGATCTGCCTGTTATATTTTCCTCTCAATGTTAGGAGTTGTGTAATGAAACACTGTGAACGTATTAATCACTTCAGTTGGTCTCTGACCATGACTAAGCAAGACACTTTACGGTCCAGAAATATCCAGAAATAAGGTGCGCATTACATGGAGAAACAACTCCATTTCTGACCTACAATTCCAATACTGATGATTTCTATTTAGATGTTATCATATAGAGTAAGCTGATCTCATAGAGCATCCTGCAATGGGGAGTTGTGATCGTAGCATGATGAATTTCACTTTCAACTGAGAAACTTGGGTTTGAAACAAGCCTTTTTAAACAAAGGCTTTTACAAAAGTCTGAACATAGAGCTGGCTAAAGTGGACTAGGAAAATAGTTTGAAAGGCATAATACACGAGCGAGTGAGAAGTAAAGACTATGAGAAAGCACAATTCATAGCTAACTAAGTTAACCAAGTTAATAATGGTATCACATTGAAAGAAAGCGTGTATAATGTTAACAAGAGAACTCTTGTGGGATAGTGACAGTGTCCCTACCTCTGGGTTCAAGACCCACATGCTTTATAGCTGTATCATAGCATGTCTGAACAGGTTGATTCAAAACACATACAATGTTGCTAAGATTTTCACCAAGCACAGGGCACGTTAGAAATTAGTTGAGAATAACTTAAAAATAGAAAGATTTTAGAAGATCGACAGTAGACATACAAGGAATTTAGAAGATAGACAACAGAGACATGTCTGTAAACTAGAGAATCGCAAAAAGTAAACAGTGGTCCCTTAGAGGATGACGGTGGGATTAGAAATTAGGAAATGGCAGATATTGTCTTGAATCAATCATAATAGAACAATTAAAAAATATTTCAATAATTAGAAATCAAGGGGAAAAAAGGGAAGAAAACAAACAATAATCAGCAATGCAATATTCCTCAAACACATTACTGTGTAAATGGTGTGCACTGTGAATTTGTTTTATTGTCTGGGGGGCAAAGGGAAAAAGAGTAGAAACAAAAGTAAAACAAAAAAAAGGAAAGGAGGCAGGAGCGACAGGTCCCAGCCAAGATGCTGCTTGCAACCCTGTTACTCCACCACCAGCCTGCACTGAAAGGGTGCTTTCGTGATGGGGAGAGAGTGGGTGTTTAAGGTTTTGGGCGAGGGCCAAACAAATGGACTCCTTTGTCCTGAATGCTACCAAGCACCAAAAGAGGTACACTCATCCCGAGTGATGGAGGGGATTCCATCACACGTAACTTGTCCCCATACAGTTGGGAGCTTTGAGGAAATCAGACAAGTTATTCGTCTGCACTTGTAACCGCGATGTCAGTAGACACTTTTAATCAACCTGTTTAGATGTGTTGTTGAGACAGTGCTGCAGCAAGTCACTTCAACTCAGGCTTTCCAACCCAGAGGGACAGGTATTACCACTGCATCCAAAGAGTGCTCAAGTATATATCTTGACAAGTTAAGTTTCCAGTAAGATCTATGAAGTTGATGGTAGAGAACTTAGTGATGGTAATGGTGTTGTATGTCAAGGGAGCCCACAAAGTAGATCAAGACAGGGTTAAGCTACAACATATAACAGATAGTTCAACTCACTCTTGTTTCAAAAGATCATTGCCTGCCATTTGTGCAGTGAGAGTATTTGCCAGTTATCAGCTCTACATGTTGTTCAAATCTTGCCCCGTATAGAGACGGGTGCCGTCACTATCCGAGTGGCTGCATATTATGCTGAGCAATGTGAAATCATTAGCAAACATTCCAATTCTGACCTACTACTGGACAAAAAGGCGCTAATGAAGAGCTGAAGATTAGTGCCTTCGGTCCAACCAACGTGAAGGAATGACGTAATGTCCTTGGACTGATATGACTGACTTCCAAAACAATCATTTTGGCCAGTTTAATTTTTTGTCAAAACAAATTATCCGTGCTCCCTTACTTTTGACATTTTTGTCCATTTCAGGAGATGAAACAAAAACAAAATAACTGATTTAAAATTAAAGTATGAACAATTACATTCCTCAATTATCTTTAAAAGTGAAAGGTGAGGCTTGTATCAAACAAACCAAAGACCTGGAGAACTATCCACAAGCAAGAGTCAGCTCCTGACAGTTAAATGCAAGTAAAAGAATGAGACAAAAAAGTTTAGTTTAAGCCAACTTAAAGAACACAAGGCATGAGGGAGTACAATAGCTGAAACATGACAATTGCCTGAAAACCACACAAGACAAAACTCCATTCACTTCATAAAGTGATGTCCCTCCTTTATCAAACACAGCCTCCTTGCCTTATAAATTCCGTAATTAGAATACCAAGTGTACTTGGTTTTGAGTTTTTAAAAAATCCACTGAAAACTCAATTTAAATTATTCAAACATGGCATCCAATTATTTCAGTTTTGAAAAGGATTTCTGTACCTTCATGACTGAGCCATTTGTGAAACTGTCTTGTTCAAAATTCAAAACAGCTTTTTCAGTTGAAAGAAAACTGGACTACTTACGCACTGAGAGCACCTCCTCCTTTGGCATGACCATCAAGTTTAGTTACAATGACTGATGCAACATCCACTTTATCTTTGAAAGCTTTTGCTTGTGCTTCACAGGCTTGACCAATTGAGGCATCCATTACATAAACAATGTTGTCTGGTTGCTAAAATAGATTTCAAAGTTAGTTACCTATTTTATACAGTCACGACTTCGGAAGACCTTGAGTATGCATTCATGACCAAATTTTAAACTTACTATGGCATTTGAAACTTGTAACATTTCTTCAAATAAAGAGTCTTCTTGTTTGTGTCGACCACTGGTATCAACAATTATAATCTCAAAGTTTTCTTTTTTAAACTTCTCTACACCTTCTGCAGCTATGACCACTGGATCCATTTCTGTATAACTGAGTAAAGAAAAGAAACCTTGGTTCATTTCTGATTTGCACTATAATATTCCCTCTCCTTTGCCATGTAATCTGCATCAATCTTTTTTTCTCCAAATGAATACAAACAAGCTACAGTCAGCACAATTCAAGACCGTTCCCCGCAAGCATGAATCCTATTCACCCTGGAAAACTGCATATCCATTCATAAGAGTATCACCACTGCAGCCGCCTCAGCATGTTCACAGAAAATGAGACCTGCCAAATATATTCTTGGATTGCAAAAGCCAGAAATGTACTTAGATGTTTAACACCAATTGCTAAGAAATACACTTGAACTCCGTTATACCAAGTTTTCAACTTTCTCTTCAGGTTCCAGAATATAGAACAACTGAATTTTAAGCTATTGAAAATAAGAATTTTATCTTTCAGGACTGAGTGATTAAGCAGAGTGTTTGAAATTAATATGAGCTAGATGTTATATTTTATTATGGTTATAACCCAAGCACAGTAACTGAAAGACTTCACAAAATATACCAACAAGCTCAAATTTCGGGAGGCGTTCTGAAGATAGGTAATAAATTGAAACATGAACTCTGTTTCAGTCACCATAGACATTGCCTGACCTACTCAGTATTACCAACATTCTGTTTTTATTTCAAACCAGAAATGGGGTTAGTTTACCTCATTCTACAAGATAGCTTCTACAAGAAACCATTTGTTTGGCTATAGTGCATTTCTGTCAGGACAATTTTTACTGGAATGAGTTGAGTGAATGACTATAAATTGAGAGACCTGGATGTCCTCATACACCAGTCACTGAGATATAAGCATGTATGTGAGGCAGATGGTCAAAAAAGCAAATGGTGTGTTGGCCTTCGTAATAAAAGGATTGAAGTACAGCGATGTCTCACTGTACTTATACAGGGCCTTGGTGAGACCACATCTGGAATACTGTGAGCAGGTTTGGTCTCCATATCTGAGGTAGGATGATCCTGCTGTACAGGGATTGCAGCGAAGGTTTACTAAACTGACTCCTTGAAGTTGAGACTGAATGAGGAAAGGTTGAATTGGCTGGAATTATGTTCACGAGTTCATAAGAGTGAGGGATAACCATAAAAACTTAAAAATTCTAACAGCAGATGCAGGAAACATGTTCCCGATGAAGTGGGTGTCCACAACTAGGGGTCACAATTTAAAGGATATACAGGGTAAAACATTTAAGACTAAGATGAAAAGAAATTTCTTCATTCAGAGTGGTGAACCTGTGGAATTCACTGCCACAGAAAGCAGTGGAGGCTAAAACACTATCATTTCAAGGAGTTGAATATGGCCCTTGGGGCTAAAGGCGTCAAAGATATAAGGGAATGCAGATACACAGAGTGCTGTGATGGATGAACAGGCACGATCATAAAGAATGGCAGGAGCAGGTTCAAAGAACCGCTGTTTTCTATATTTTTAAGGAAACTGAAATACAGCTTCTCAAAGAGAGCTTCATTGGGAACAATGAATTGCTTGGACTTTTTGGTCTGCGTTAAAATCTGATTGTTTCTCATATCCCTGGGCTTGTCTGAGGTACCCACACACCATGGAAGAAAAAAAAAATCTCAAAACTTCATGGAATTCAATACACCCAAAATTTTTCATAATGTTTTACCAGCTACTCCAAAATCAGAATTGAACAAATATTGCCATTTGAAAATTCCCTAGGTTACAACTAATAGCAATCATACATAGACTTGTTTACTTAATATTCAAATAACATGATAAAATATCTTTCTACCTTCCATAAAATGGAATTCTTGCTTTAGTTGCATTCTGTTTCAGCTGGTCAAATGCACCTGCAGGACAGAAATGTAAAAACATGTCTTGATCCAAGTTCTGCTATCCTTGAAATTCAGCTCTATTACTTTCCTTGTCTATTAAAGTGACATGTGCAAAGCAACAATCAGATTCCAGATCATTTCAGTTGAGGATAGCGTTTGCGTAAGTTGTCAGAAGCATATCTTCAAAAATTAAACATTTTGTTTACAAGTCTAACCAAAAAAAAAATCACTTCAAATTTAATCCAAAATCCAACCTTTAAAAGCAACAATACTGTTGCCCAAACAAAGACAATGCATCATTGTAAGATAGTTATCTTCAGAGTTATGGAACAGTGCCTAATCTAGAAACAAACACACTTAGGTTACAAAATTTACATGGCTAGCTAATCAAACCCAGGGTCATTTTAAAACCATTATCATACCATGTGGTAAACAAAGTGAACAGAAATTTCACTGCAATTTTGGTAAGGGTTCCTGACTCAGAGAAAGGAGTTGCCAATTGAGGCATAGGAGGAGAATTTTTTGTCTTTGAGGATAGTGAATCCCTGGAGTTATTTATCACAGGTCTATCGAGGCTGTGTCATCAATTATGTTCAAGACTTAGTTAAACAGATTATTATATCATGGAAGGGAATCAAAGATTATCAGATTAGCCACGATATCACCAAATGACGGAGTGATGCCTTATAATGCTATTATCCTCATGATGACTGAAATCCAGGAAAAACTATTCAAAGAATTTCAGTTTATCCATACTTCTTCAGCTAAGACAATGCACCATAAAATCATGGGCAAAATACTTCAAAACTGAAGTCAATTGAAATAAAGTCAGCTGTAGGCAAGATTCACTCAATATGCATAAAGATATTAATTTTTTTTAATTAAAATTAAGCAGTAATCTGTGCATAACACAGGAAACAATGAGCAAGCATCTCCTTCCATCAAGTCCTCAAAAACAGGAAAAGAATGAAGACAGATTATTCCCACCAAACACCAGGTACAATGACTAATACAACCAAGGGACTGCACCTGTTTGCAACCAAATGCAGATCAGTACAAAGAAAGTAACCTTTCTTAAAAATAAATCCCTCGGCTTCTGACCTTCATTGGGTCTGCAGCAGCAGCCTTTATGATTCTACATGAAGGATGCACCATTCATCATAAGGAAGATAAGGATGGTATCAAATTGAAAAAGGCATTCAACATTGCTAAAATTAGTAGGCTAAGAAAAATTGTAAGTTTAGAAACCAGTAAATGATACTTATGAAAAAATGAGAAATTGGCGTATGTTAGAAAATTGACAAGGAATATAAAAACAGCAGTAAAGGCGCCTTCTATGTTCGAAAAGAGGAATTGAAGCAAGCACTGGTCCACTAGATCATAAAACTAGGGCATTAATTAAGAAAGGTACTTTGACCAAGTATTTTATGCCCATCTTCAAAGTAGAAGACTGAAAAAAGCATTCCACAAACTGTAGAAAATCAACAGGGCAAAGGAAGATCAGAATTTGAAACAATCGGGAGCATAAAGAAATACCACGATAAAAAAAGTAGCCTCAAATACTGACTATCATTGAATCATACGGTACAGAAAAAGCTACATTAAATCTACACTAGTCCCATCTTCCGGCAATAGGTCAATGGCCTTGAATGTTATGACATTTCAAATGGTCGTCCACATACTTGTTTAAAAACAATTTGAGGTTACCTATGTCAATTACACCCCCATTATTACAGACCCCTGGCACTTTCTGGGTGAAATCCCCTCTAAACCTCCTGTCTTTAATCTTAAAATGATGTCCCCTTGTTATTAACCCTTCAACCAAGAGGAACAGTTGCTTTTCATCTACCTTGTCCATGCCCCTCAATCTTATACAGTTTTATCGATCCGCCCCAACCTTCTCTGCTCCAAAAGAAGCAACTCCAGCTTATCGAGGCTCTATTCATAGCTCCAATTCAATCACATTGTTCCTATAGTGTGGTGACCAGAAAAGGACACAGTATTCCAGCTGTGGGCTAACCAAAGTTCCATACAGCCACAACATATCCTCCCTGCTCTTATTATCTAGGCTTCAACTTATAAAGGCTGATATCCCATATTCCTTAATGGTGTTATTAACCTGTACTGCCACCTTCAGGGATTTGTGGATAAACACCCCAAGATCCAACTGATCCTCTGAGCTTCCTGGTGTCCTGCCATTCATCAAGTATTTCCTTGTTTTGTTACTTTTGCAAAAGTACATCATGTCACACTTACCAGGATTAAATTTCATTTAAATTGGTGTATGATAGAAAACTGGCAAGAAATATAAAAACAACAGTAAAAGCTCTGTCTATGTTGGAAGAGAGGAGCCAAAGTAACGTTTGGTCCTTTACAGCATGAGGAGGGAATTAATAAAAAAAGGGACTTTGATCAAGAATTTTGTACCTGTCTTCACAGCAGAAGACAAAATCTGGTCATCTAACAAATCCAACTATATTCTCATGTATCCCAAGACCTTCTTCTACACTGCCATCACTGAGCCAGTCTTCATGTCATTCACAAACATCATTCCTACCCCCACCCAACTCATCTACATCGTTTACGTATATCATTAAACAATAAAGAGACCTAGCACCGATCCACGTAGTATGCCACTGAGCATAGGCCTGCAGCCACCACCACCCTCTGCCTCCTGTCAATTGGCAACTAAGGCAATTTTGGATCCAATCTGCCAAATCTCCCTGGATCATATAATGCTTTTACCTTCTTTAATCAGTCTCCCATGTAGGACTTTGTCCAAGACTTTGCTGAAATTCACAAGGTACATCAACTGCACTAAACTTGATCATCATAAACTTGGTCATTTCTTCAAAAAAATTCAACCAAATTTGTTAGGTTCAATCAGATGTGTTAGGGCCCTTGGATCTAATGGACTACAAATAAAATAGCACTTTCGGACAGTGAATGCAATTGTCATTACACACTGAAGCAACGACATTTGGGTAAAATCCAGACTAGAAAAAAAAACACAAATTATGTACCATTTTCAAAAAGACAGACAAATGCAGGTAACTGTAAGCCAGTTAGCCTAAGATCTGGCATTGGGAAAACGTTGAATCCATTACTTTAAAAAAAGTAGTAGCAGATATTTAGAAACCATAATACAAAGTCAACAGGATTTTGTGAAAGGGAAATCAAGTTTGACGAACTTGTTCATTCAACAGGATTGATAGAAGGGGATTGAAGAACCAGCGTCCACAATGTTTTTGGATTGTCAAAAGGCATTCGATACAAGTGCCACGTAGAAGGTTACTCCAAGGAAAAAAAAAGGAACATGACATTAGGGGCAAAATTTACATGAATTCAGGTAAGTTTGATAAATAAGTCAATTCCAGGTTGGTAAATTCTAACTAGAGAAGCACAGGGATCAGGGCCGAGAACTCAGTTATTTACAATCTATATTATTGACATGAATGAAGGGAATGTATTGTAACAGAGTTGCTGAGAATACAATCATAAGTCAGAAAGTAAGTTGTAAGGATGACATAAAATGTCTTCAAGGAAACATAGTTAAGCAAGAGTGCAAAATTTAGCAGATCAAATAGAATTTTGAAAAATGAATAGAGAAATAGATTTAAGTGGAAACAGAGACGAATCTTAAACGTTAGCGGGTAGGTGCAGCAAAAGGAATGTAAGCCTTCATTGCAAGGGGGATGGAGTATAAAAGTAAGGCAAGTCTCATTACAATGCTACAGGACGTTGGTGAGAATATCTAGAGAACTGACTGCATCCCTGGTCACCTGGCCCAAAGAGAGATACTGCAGTGGAAGGAGTTCAGAGAAAATTTGCCAGGATGATTCTTAACAACAGTTGAGCGAGTTGGATGTTTGCTCATTGGTCCACAGAAGAATGATCCATCCTGAGGAGGCTTAACCAGGATAAATGCTGAGATGATGTTTCTCCTCAGGCAACCTGAGATTGGGGGACAATTTAAAATTATGGGGTCATCCATTTAAGACAGAATTAAGAATGAATTTCTTCTCAGGGTTCAGAATTCCCTTACACAGACTGCAGTGGATTCTGGATTGTTGAATTTTTGAAGGCTCAGTCAGACAGATTTTTCATCTATAACGGAGTTGAGGATCATGGGATCAGGCAGGAAGGTTGAGTTAAAGCCACAATCAGATCAGCCATGATCTTATTTCAAAGTGGAACAGAGTGGACCAATTGGTTTACTCATTTTGTTTTTATTTCTTACGACCACCCACTCGAAAACTCAATGTTAAGGATAGAGAATGGGCATCTTCAACATGGCTAAAGATGCTGCAAATAAAAAAAAGTAGCATTACAGATAGAAAGTTTTCCCAGTTCTAGCCATTTACTTCAAGCTGGACCTTGGCAAAATCAGCAAACTTAGTGGTTAATGTTCCATAATACAGTTTTGACTGAATCAATCACTTTAGGGACTTAGTAAATTATTAAACTAAGAAAATCATATTTGCTGAAAATGTTCCAGATAAAAAAGTCTCAAACAGATAAAAGTAAATTTTAATAGATTAACATTAAACCAAGCTTGTGAAAAACAATGTACGCACCTGCTCTAAATGTGTCCGCACATATTAAGCAAGTCTTCCAGCCTTTCCGTTGGAAATAGTATGCTAGCTATATAAAAAAAAAATTGTTCTTGTGACAGGTGTTGAAACAAGTAGTAAAAAAACTACAATACAAGCAACGGCAGCCTCCCATATTTAAAAAAAAATTTCCAGAATTAATTTTCTGCTTAAGCTTTCATCTAGACCTTCTAGAGGTTTATATAATCATGAAGGGTATAGATAAGCTGAATCTTTTCCCTAGGGTGGGGGATTTCAAGACTATGGGGTGTATTTTTAAGGTGAGAGGAGAAAGATTTAAGAAGGACATGACTGGCATTTTTGTTTTTAACAGAGTGCGGAATGAACTTCCAGAGGAAGTGGTGGATGTGGGTACAGTTACAACATTTAAAAAACATGTGGGTAAGTACATGAGTTAGAAATTTTGGAGAGATATGGGCCAAGCGCAGGCAGGTGAGTCTACTTTAGTTGGAGATTATGGTTGACACGGACTGGCTGGGCCAAAGGATCTGCTTCCATGCTGTATGATTCCATGACTCAATGTGTATTCTAAAATAAATACATTTCAATTCAGAATTCTGAAAATTAAAGGAATGTAATTTGGGAATTAATTACCACAAATATAATGAAACTTGTTTTCTTTTGTAAATTATTGATAAAAATCCAAAACTCCTTACAATAAAAGGAATTCATTTAAACTTAGTTAACTTCACTGAGAAAAAGTACAAGAATTGAGAGGATCACGTCTTCTCTTTCAATTATTTAACAGGCAAACATTCAGGACACATAGTAAAATAACAATTAATTTTTGTTCAGTGTCTGGCTCTTAGATACAAATACCTCTGTTCTAGCATCCGCAAACTTTATTATTTCTCAACACCATTTTTATTTTAAAACTTTAATCGACACCAGCTTGCACTGATCTGTTTAGTGGTCAAGCATGGACATGAACTATAATCAATTATCCAATTACAACAGAACCACTCTTTCTACCAGCTATCTCCTAATTGACAAGCCAACAATGGGATTAGGTTTAAGTCAAAGGAGGCAAATGTTAGACTTCAAATGAGATATTCTAAAAGGGGAAAGAAAAATCTAATACCTTTGTACATGTTGTAGTTTTACCACTGCCTTGAAGGCCAACAAACATGATGACATTTTGTTTTCCTTTTGTGGGCGTCCATGCTTTAACTCCCGGATCTACAAGCTAAATAATACATAAATGGCAACATATTTAATTCAAAGAAGAAAAACATGTAAAAATCGCATTGTTCTTGGTGGTTCAGATACCTTGACAAGTTCCTTGAATACAGCATGCTGGATCATTCGTCTTTTGTTGAGGCCAGAAGCCATTTCTTCCAAGTCTATAGCTGCTCTAAAACAAGTTTAGCAAAACAATATAATAAACTTTTAAAAAATTGACAGGTAAATTGTTCAGTGAATTATCTCTGCAGAAAATCATCAACAAAATGAAGCAAGAAGCAGCATTTAAATTTGAGATTTGTTTAAAACGTAAGTTATAATAAATATCTGTTAAAGGTACAGTTGGCAGAGAGTCTTTCAAACAGCATGTCAGAGGACAAATAGCTGATTTTGCTCTTTCTTTTAGGAATAATATCCTCACAGGAGCATGAAAAAAAGAGTGTTAAATTTAATATTTTGGACCACAGCCCAACAGTGCATTATTACAAATATGGTTAAACCAAACTATTAAGATTTTTGTTCACATGTAACAGACAATATCAAACTGTCACTTGTTGTCACTTGCCATTATTGGTCAGTACAGTGAGTATAGAAGTTGGGATGTCATTTTGCGGCTGTACAAGACATTGGTTAGGCTACTTTTGGAATAATGCGTGCAATTCTGGTCTCCCTGCATTAGGAAGAATGTTGTGAAGCTAGTAAGGGTTCACAAAACATTTACAAGGATGTTGTTGGGGCTGGAGTGTTTGAGCGAGAGGGACAGGCTGAATAGCTGGGGATATTTTCCCTGGATTGTCGGAGGCTGAGGAGTGACCTTATAGAAGTTTATAAAATCATGAGGGGCAGGGATCGGGTAAATAGACAAGGGTATTTCCCCCAGTGTAGGTAGGTCCAAAGCGAGAAGGCAAAGATTTAAGGTGAGAGGGGAAAGATTCAAAAGGGACCTAACAGGCAACTTTTTCACACAGCGGGTGGCGTGTGTATGGAATGACCTCTCAGAGGAAGTGGAGGAGGCTGGTACAATTACAACACTTAAAAGGCATCTGGATGGGTATATGAATAGGAAGGATTTAGAAGGATATGGGCCAAATGCTGGCAAATGGGACTAGATTTATTCAGGATATCTGGGTCAACATGAACAAGTTGGACCAAAGGCTGTTTCCATGCTGTACAGCTCTACGACCATTTCTGTTTACAATCTATACACATGCGCAACGTTTAGCTAGGATCAGGCATTAATCAAGAGACCGAACTAACATTAGTGCCAAAAACAAACAAAATATAAGGGTGCAGTAACTTCTCTGGTGAATCAATATATTCATTTAACACAAAATTCCCAAACGTACAAGACTAAGGGGAAAATTAGTAGGTGCACGGTGTAATTTTTTAAAAAATTGATTCACAGGATGTGGCCCTTGTTGTCTGACCCAGCATTCATTGCCCATCCCCAAATGCCTAGATGGTAGTTAATAGTCAATCACATTGCTATGGTCTGGAATCACACGTATGCCAGATCAGGTAAGGATGACAGATTTCCTTGCCTGAAAGAAACTCGTGAGCCAAATGGGTTTATCCAATAATCGGCAATCATTATTTATTTTTTCAGTTTTTTTTAAAAAACAGATTTCAAATTCCACAATCTGTTGCAGAAGGATCAAAACCTTGGTCCCCAGAACACTAGTTCACTTTCTGGATTAATATTCAAGCGACAATACCACAATGCCATTGCCTCCCCTCGCTGTACACAGAACATACACAACCCCTCAGTGTAATTGAACTGCACTGTTAAATTATACAAGTCTCCAGATGCCAACCTACTACCTCAACTGAAGTGTCTCTCATTTTAATAATTCTGCATAAAAATTACTGAATTAAGTTTGGTTACTTACTTCACATTTTCCCTAAGCTGTTTCACAAGTTTTATGTTGACATCTGCTTCGAGTAAAGCAGTACATACTTCCTTCAACATAGCATTCAAAACCTGAGAATAAAAATAATGAATTTTCATTGCTTTAATAAAAATGGAGCACTCAAGTTGTTTTGTGTTGTTTTAAACAAACTGCCAATTTGATAGAACAGTGTACAGTGTTCAGCAGTATAGTTTATTGATGGAAAAGATGCACATATAGTGAGGGAAGCACCTGTAATTCATTGTACTGTTATCAGTCATGTGATCCTTAAATGGTAATCCCCACACCCTAACTGTTTCTTACTCCTTGTATGTAGCCAGACATCTCCACTTCCCCAGAACACACCAATATCCTAAGAAGCCATTTTTTGTTCCCCAAGAAATTCCCCACAATATGCCTCAAACTTGCACTGTGCACACAATCTTTAAAATAGAAATTTATTTGTTCAGCTTTAACCTGAATAGCCCAATTGGCTGGAGAGTACAAAGCTTCAAAACGTTATGCCAAGTTCAAAATTTAATGTGAACTGATTGTTGCATCACAGTCAGGCCAATTTTATAAACAACTGGGGATCTGTGATCATCATACTACCTCTCTGGAGTCATTAGTTAAATAATGGCCTAAACTGCTCTCTTGTCCTGAGTTTAGTTCGACAGTAACTCTAAGTTGAGGCCTAATGAAAGCTATGGGACTAACACTGCAGCTGTAATGAATAAAGTTTGTTTAACAACTATGCCTCAGTTACATCTTGTCAAGCAGTTAACCTTCAGCAAAAATAAACATGACAGTAACTGAATTAGCCAGAACTATCGCATGTAAAGCCAACACCTTAACCTGTTAAAGAACGGTCTGAAGGGTCCAGACCCGAAACGTCAGCTTTCCTGCTCCTCTGATGCTGCTTGGCCTGTTGCGTTCATCCAGCTCTACACCTTGTTACCTTAACCTGTTGTGTTGGTTGCAGAAACTTGCAACTTGTGGACTCACTGCCAAGTAACCGCACCACACTGAAATAATAACTTGTCTATGTGTATCATTTTCAAGCGTTTACACATTTAAAATTCAACAATCTATCTTTCTTAGGTTCTTTGAGAAGTGGCCGGAAAAGGATGACAGGCAGAAAGTGCAAAGCATATGGAGAACAAAACTTACAGAAAAGGACAGAAGTGAAAATATAGAAAATAAGACCAAGTATGCCTGGAAATGACTAAGATGCAAGTTCTGTTTTTTCCTTTCTTACCTTGCAGAACCAGGACAATACAGAATTCAGTATGTGACATTTTATTCATAAATCAGTAAACATTTTGGCTATCTCTGAAGTATGTTTGTTTTTAACTGTGTATACTGCAGAACTTAAAAAACATACAGGTTTTGAATTTCAGCTATAAAGTCATGAGAAATAAAAATAAAAATTACAGCATGTATAGTTTTCTAATCTCATCTGTCAAACAATCAGGCTTGCAACAATTCTTTTTACCATAGCATAATTAGAACTATTTAAGACATGTAAGTAGTTTGATTTTTAATATTGCTGGATGACAGCTCTAAAAGGCAACATACCATGTAGATAATTTGATGTCAGGTGCATCAGTAATATCCATCAAATTTAGACCACACAAACTTAAATTGGCACCAGTAAACAAAACGTACATTCCTCTCCAATATTCAACCCTTTTTCCAACCATTAAGAAATCAAAAGTTAAAAACTTCATTTATAAACAACATGCTTATGTTAATTGCAAAGTTCACAAAAAGTGTTAGGCAGACAAACAGGAGGTTGGAAGAACACAGCAGTCCAAGCAGCATCTGAAGTCCTGAAGAAGGGTAATATCTGAAACACTGACTGCTCCTTTCCTCCAGATGCTGCCTGGCTTGCTGGGTTCTTCCAGCCTCCTGTTTGTCTACCTTGGATTCCAGCATCTGCAGTGTTTTTTTGTCTCTAATAACCAAAAAAAAGTGTTAGATCTGAAAATATTTCACGGGTGCAACAGTTGTTTCAGGATTAGTAATACTGAGCAAAGTTTGAGAACCAGATTATTATTTCCAAATGCTCAAATACTCGATGGTCTTATCAAGTAGTAAATATGTGCAGAATTGCTTTTTTTGGGCTAATACGACACTTAGCTTTAGCGACGGAACAAGTACCGCATTAACTAAAACACTAACTCTCACAAATCACGAAGTTAAAATACCTCCTCATTGATGATGGTGGCATTGCTCAAGGATCGCAGAGCGGAGGTAATTTTTCTCCCCAAATCCGCTAACACCATTTTGGCCGCT
This sequence comes from Ginglymostoma cirratum, assembly GCA_024137785.1. Classification (NCBI taxonomy): domain Eukaryota; kingdom Metazoa; phylum Chordata; class Chondrichthyes; order Orectolobiformes; family Ginglymostomatidae; genus Ginglymostoma; species Ginglymostoma cirratum. The sequence goes on along the minus strand of JAHRHZ010000133.1, from coordinate 28,936,798 downwards.
TTTCAGGTTTAGCTGTTCTGTCGCAACAAACGAGATGTGAGGCGATTGAAAGCCACGTGGTTACTTTTAAAAAAATTACAATATGAAATAAATCATCAATCGAGTCCGCAGTTTCTCCTAGCTGCAGCCGCCTTACCAAAAGAAACAGGATCCGCTGGGGAGGATGAAGATACCAGCGGTCCGACAATTCCGGGAAGGAAAGCTGTGACCAGGGCTCCTCGGCTACAACTCGCTGCTTTTACTCCATCGAACCAGAGACGGCAACTGCCAGCATCCAGAAAGCAAGCACAGCCACAGAAGAGACTTTAACAGCTCGTAGTCCTCACAGAAACTCAGCCTGAAACACAAACGCCAATAACAACCATTCCACCCAAACACCAAACACAGAGAAGATCAAAAAAGTAACGTGATACCGAGGCCCTTACCACAAACACCGGGCCCAGGACCGCACCGACTAACAAACGTCACCATTAAGCGTGACCCCACCGTCTCACTCCTTCCTCTTCCGGGGTCACAAAGCTCCGCCTTCATCTGTCACGTGTCGTCATTCTCGTGTGGAAGGGAGAAAGTTTCCGTAATGGCGCGTAGAATCAAGTGACAACGGGATTAAACCGCAGTCAGTACTGGGCCGTCTCAATTAGCTACTGAGGTGACAAGGCACGTTCACAATTCCAGTTGTTTCAGATCTGGGACTCTGGGGTGTCAACCAAAGATCCCTCCCCCCCCCCGCATTCCCTGGACACCGGGGAAGGGGTGTGGTGGTCGGTGAAAGGCCCGCTGTGCATCCTAGACATTGGGGTCAGTGAAGGGCCTGTTTGTACCTTAGACCTTGAGGTGTTAGTAAAAGAGTCCTCCACTCCCTAGATGCTGGAGATGTCAGTGAAAGGCCCCCCTATTAAGTTGGAGCCAGGTCAGTGAAAGACATCAATATGTTAAGTAATGAGGGTCAGTCTAACTCTCCTCACTATATTGAATAATGGAATGGTTATAGTGAAAAGGTACGGCCTGTAACTTCCCTGTAGTCCTGCTTAAGATAATGAACTAAGTGACTTTTGAAAGCAATGATGGCATCTGCTTCAATCACATTCAGAAGCAGTGCATTCTAGACTCTTAACAATTCACTTTGTAATGATTTTTTATAATGTCACTTTTGTTTCATTTGCAAATCACCTTAACTTAGTGTCCCCTGGTTCTCAACCTGTACGTCAAGAAACAATTTCAACTTTGTTGAGATTCCTCTTAATTTTGAATATATCAAATCTCCTGGGAGAACAGTGCCAGTTTCTCCAATCCATTTATGTAACTGAAGTTGCTTGTTTGCAGAATCACTTTTTTTTTAATCTTTTCTGATCACTGATGCCTCACAGCATTCAGTTTCAATTCCAGCCTTGGATGCCTGTGTGGAGTTTGCACACTCTTCTCATGTTTACGTGGGTTTCTGCCAACTGCTCTGGTTTTTTCCTACAGTCCACTATTGTGCAGGTTAGGTGGATTAGCTATGCTAAACTTCCCTGTAGGCTCCAGGGATGTGCAGGCCAGGTGGCTTAGCCATGGTAAATAGGGTTGGGGGGGATTACAGAGATAGGGTCAGGAACTGGGTCTGAGTGGAATGCTGTTCTGAAGATCGGTGTGGACTCAATGGGCCTAATGGCCTCTCACCGCACTGTGGGGATTCTATGATTCTATTTAATTCCTTCACATCTTTTCCAAAGTATGCTGCTGAGAAGTAAACACAATACTCCAGTTGACGAGGGACCATTGTTTTGTACAGATTCAATATAACTTCCTTTCTTCTCTACTAACTGCCCCTGTTTATAAAGCCATCGTTATGTTTTTTTTTTAACAGCCCTCTCAAGCTGTTTTGCCACCTTACTGATTTGAAGATCAACCCCTGGTCCATCTCTTCCTGCACCCACTTCAAAACTTTAAAAAAAAAATTTAACGCTTTGTCCTGATTCTTCTTAACAAATTGCTCCACTTCTCTGTATTAAATTTAATCTGCTACTTCCCTGGCTGTTTCATCGACTGTCTATATTCTTTGGACCTTAAACATCAGTACTCACAGTTCACATGTCAGGTGAAAACTTTGAAATAATACCTAGTTAGCTAAGTCTAAGTCATTAATAGATGTCAAGAGCAACAGCAGTACAACATCAGACCCTGGGAAATGCAACAACAAACTTTGCTCCAACAAAAACCATCTGTTTCAGTCATGAGCCAAATGTCACTTTTATTCCACAAGCTCTAATTTTTCTCTCATGTCTATTGTGTAGCAATTTATCAAATGCCTTTTGAAAGGGTGATGTAAGGCATGTGATTTATGTTTATATATTTAGAACTAATGGCATATGGGTTTTGGTTTGTGTGCATGGGAAGATGTTATGATCAACTTGTCAGTATTTCTGGATTCTGGTCTTTTTAAATGAGGGAGTTACTTCCTGGGGTATTGATTGGAATTTGTTTCCATTGGGAGGATCTTATGAATAAACAGGAACATTGGTTTGGCCACTTTCAGAGAATTGCGTGCAATTCTGGTCTCCTTCCTATAGGAAGGATGTTGTGTATTTAGAAAGGATTCAGAAAAGATTTACAAGGATGTTGCCAGCATTGGAGGGTTTGAGCTATAGGAAGAGGCTGAATAGGCTTGGGCTATTTTCCCTGGAGCAACGGAGGCTGAGGGGTGACCTTGTAGAGGTTTATAAAATCATTGGGGAAATAGGCAAAGTCTTTTCCCTAGGGTGGGAGAGCCCAAAACTAGAGGGCATAGGTTTAGGGGGAAAGATATAAAAGGGACCTAAGGGGAAACTTTTTCTCGCAGAGGGTGGTGTGTATATGGAATGAGCTGCCAGAGGAAGTGGTGGAGGCTGGTACGTTTACAACATTTAAAAGGCATCTGGATGGGTATATGAATAGGAAGGGTTTAGAAGAATATAGGCCAAATGCTGGCAACTGGGACTAGATTTATATAGGATATCTGGTTGCCATGGAAGATTTTGACTGAATGCTTAGAGTAAAATGACAGTTACTCTTGAAGAAAGATGATAATTCAGAACTGTTAGAAACAGATTACCTGAGTGTAAATTGTCTGTGTGGAGTTTGCACATTCTCCCTGTGTCTGCATGGGTTCCTCCAGGTACCCCAGTTTCTTCCACAGTCCAAAGATGGGCAAGTTAGGTGGATTGACCATGCTAAATTGTCCATAGTTTCCAGGGATTTGCAAGCTGGGTAGGTTAGTCATGAGAAATGCAGGGTTACAGGGTAGCAGGGTGGGTCTGGGTGAGATGCTTTTCGGAGGATCATTGTGGACTTGATCGGCCAAATGGCCTGCTTCCACACTGTAGGTATTCTATTCTAAGATGTTGGTTTGAAAGTTCAAGACCCCAAGTTTTTGGTTAGAACCCTGAAGCGGTCAATTCAAAGCTGATAAAGTGTAGGATCAGTTCTGTGAACAATCCAGAAAAAGCTATCAAACTGTCACGACTGGGAATTGAAAGGAACAGTTCAATCATGCCTAAACATGTGATACAGAATGGAATTCTCTCTCGTCTTTAGGTATTGTAATGCTGTTGGGGTAGATGGGATTCTATTCTTACTGTATAATTCGAAAGAATTCAAATTATGTTATATCTAAGTTGCTTAGTTTATTCTATTTACCTTATTATCTTTTGCAGAATAAACTTCTGTTTAATTGCTAAAATTAGATCCACAGCATTGAGTGCATGTGTTCCAATGAAAGACCACTTTATTTAATAAAAACAAAACAAAATATGATCTATCAAGCCAAATTTCAGTCTGGATCTGACTTAGGCATTAATAGCTTCAGCTGGAAGCACAACAGAAGTATGGAAGTGTGACTTAATATGTCCAAATAGCTTGATTAAAAAATATTTCGTAAAAATCTGAAGCAAATTAGTTAAACATGAACTGCCCTTATCAAATCCATGCTAGCTTCCATTAACCTGCATTTGCAAAAATGACTGTTAATTTTGTCCTGAATTGTCATTTCTAAACATTTCCCCACCACCAGGTTAATCTTACTGGCCTGAGGTTGCTGGGTTTATCCTATACGCTTTTTTTAAAAAGTGTATCATATTTCCAATTCATAAGTCCTCTGAACTCTATCTGGAAGATTGGAAAATTATAGCCAATGCCTCTGCAATTTCTATTGTTATTTTCCTCAGTATCCTTGGATATATCTCATCCAGTCCAGTAGACTTAGAGACTTTAAGTGAAGTTCACCTCCCTGATACCACCTCTTTATTAGTTATTAGCCCATCAGGTACTTCAGATATCTTCTCTTTTGCCATGACCTAGGCAACATATTTTTCCTTGGTAACGACAAATACAAAGTACTCATTTTTTACCTCAGCCATCTGCTTTCAAGAGCAAATCCCCTTTTAGATCTTGACTCAAGCACATTCACCATTTTACCATCCTTTTAATACTTCAGTGCCGAAAGAAAACTTTAGGATTCCCTGTTGTGTTTATCTATGTCTTCTCATAACTTCTCTTATTTGTATTTTCAATTCCCTTTCTAACCTTTTAGATATTTCTCATAAACCTTTCAAAGGTGTCATCACACACCTCTGGTGCAGGTGGGACTTGGATTTGGATTAGACGTAGGAACACTGCCACTGCACCACATGCACACACACAACACCCCACTACCTTACCTCCTCATAGGATGTGACTTAATGAAACTTCCTCCTCGTCATTGCTCAGTTACAGTTCTGTCTGTACATCTCTGTTCAATTTATCCATTCTTACTCAAGTGAAACTGCCTTTCCCCAAATTAATTATTCTCACTCGTGATTGTTCCTCGTCTTTTTCCTTAGCCAACCTGAACTTGATGGTACATGATCACTGAATGTTTGCCTACTAACACTTGATAAATTTAGCTCATTACTTTCCCAAGAACCAGAGGCAGGAATGCCTGTTTGGTGATTAGATGATAAACATTGAACCAAATCTGGAGGGGTGAATAAATTTCACTCCTAAGCTTGGTATAACAATTCAGTTCTTTTTAAAAGGTATGCTTCTAAACCTGTATTTGAGCATGTGCAAAACTATGAAGAAGCAAGCCAGTCTGATCTCTAGAAATAATTAAAATTAAGGACAGGGTGAGGGGAGATAGAATTGAAAATAAAAACTACAGGAATTATGTGTTTCAAAGTTGTAGTTGCAGTGGAGTTAGAGTTGAACTGGTTCAGTTGGTTTTATGAATTTAGTTGTATGGAGCAGATGTCCACTTGTAAAAGGTCTGAATTTGCAACAGGTTATCTCTCAGAACTGATCACTTTTATAGAACTGAGCACGTGCGCTACTTCCAAACAGACAGAGAGAAATGTTAAGTTCTGCAAGGAGTTCTGATTGATATTCCTGAATGTGTATGTATTCCTGTTTTGTATTACAAAAAGCACAAGCTTATTGAAACATCGAAAAAGGAATATGAATAGGCCATTCAGCCTTCCAGCCTGCTCTGTGATTCAGTATGATCATGGCTGATCATCCAATTCAGTACAGTACTGTGTTCCTGCTTTCTCACGAGACCTTTGATCCCCATCAGCCCTGAAATCCATATCTAACGTCTTCTTTAAAACTGTTTTGGTCTCAACCACTTTCTGTGGCTCAGAATTCCACAGGCTCATAATTCTCTGAGTGAAGAAATTTCTCCTCGTTTCAGTCGTAAATGGTCTACCCTACATCCTTAGATTGTGCCCCTGGTCTGGACTTCCCAGTCATTGGGTACATCCTTCCTCCATATACAGTGCCTTTATCCTGTTAGAATTTTACAGGTTTCTGTGAGATCGTACTGATCCTTGCCTGTCCTCCTGCGTTCTTCTTTGACCCAGGTGTGATTTCCCTTGTTGAATTAGAGCAAGATATGTCGAGATTGCAGATTGTCGTTAAATACAATTCTATAGCTGCCGATAGCCCACAGTGCCTAATGGATGGCCAATTCTGTGTTGCCAGATCTGTTCAAATTCTGTACCATCTAGCACCGTGGTAGTGTGACACAATACAATAGAGGCTATCCTCAATGTGAATATGGGACTTGGTCTCCACAGTGACTATGTGTTGGTCACTTCTTCTGATGGGATCAAGGACAAATGCATCTGGAACAGGTAGATTGGTGAGGATGAGATCAAGCAAATTTCTTCCACTTCTTGGTGCCCTCATACCCCACCTAGCTGTTATGCCTTTTAGGCCAGCTTGAACAGTAGGAGTGCTAGTGAATCACTCTTAGTGATGCACATTCCACACCTAGAGAACATTCTTCGTCCTGAGAATCCTCAATGCTTCCTCCAGGTGGTGTCAGCATGGACAAATACTGATGCGTTAGCAGGAGGTTTTCTTGCTGTTGTTTGACATAATGCCATGAGCTTTCATGGGATCCAGAGTCAATGTTGAGGACTCTCAAGCAAATGGTCTCCTGACTGTATACCATGTATAGCCACTAAAACATTTAATGCCTGTAGGATAGGACATAACCAGGAATAGTGATGTTGGTGTCTAGTATATTGTCTGTCAGGAATGATGCATGTGTATGGCTATATCAGACAGTTGCTTGACTAGTCTGTGGGACAGCTCTCCCAATTTTGGCATTTCAGAGGGCATTTAAGATCCACATTGCTGTTGTTCTGGAGTTACATGTAGGCTAGACCAGATACAGACAGCTTATTTACTTCCCTAAAGGGTATTACTGAACCCTATTTAGATTTTGCAACAATCAACCATAGCTACATGGTCATCCTTTGACGAGTTTTAATTCCAGATTTTTAAAATATGTTTTGCTACTGTTGTACATATCACCCTGAATTTACATAGTCTTTTTCAGAGATGTTTTCAATGGGGTGCAATCAGACAAAATTTACACTAAACCAAAGAGAGATAGTAGGATTTGTCACTAAGATTGGTTACAGAAGCAGGTTTTACGAGGACCTTAAAGGAGAAGAGAGAGATTCAGATAAATACTGTAACTGAAATTGAATATAGGATACAGAATATTTGTGCGATAAGAGTTCTTTATAGTTTTAATATTCTTGAGGCTAAATCCATTTGGATTTCTGTAAAAATTTGCATGAACGTGGATAAGTTAAAAGATGCTTCCAGTCGAAATTGATTTCCTTCAAAGTTCAGTTTCTTTCGTTGAACTAATTTATTGTAATCACCTTGTTAGGCTTGTTCTTCTATCTTGCCACAGATTCCTTTTCCTTCTACCTGATTAAGAGAACTTTTGTAAGCCGTGGTAAAATCGCCTTGATCAACTGCCAAGAGTTCTAAAATACAAGTGTGTCATCTGTCAAATTCATACATATATTGCCACTCTTTCACCATCACTGGATCAAAACCGTAACTCCCTGATTCTATGTCTTTTCTATCCATTTGGCCTGGCTTCCTATCTATGTTGTTGCTTCTTGGTAAACAGTTTAGAACTACTTATGACCCTTTGTTGGGTAATCAGTGACTTGCGAACAAAATCTTACACAGCTCTAAACATCCACGAACCTCTTAACAGTGGAGGTGATAAACTTAACCTGTACTGTCATCATATACTCCCATGGGCCTCTCCATCTGTCATTTCAGGTTTTGTCTTTGGGGGTGTGGAACATTGATCCCAAGCTCAATTTTTTTAATGTTTGTTTTTATTTTAATCTCTGAAACACCTGATATCTCCTTCTTTCTGTTCAGAGTTTACATAAATTCTGATTTTCTCAGATTATTTTCCTTTCTGGTCCACATACTTTCACCATCCATCAACCATGTTCTTACCTGTACTAAGCAACCTACTCTTGTTAAGTTCCAGCTTTGCCCCAGAAAATACAAAGAAGATTCTCACACTCTCAACCCACCCATTCTTCTCTGTTACTATATTTCCTATCATCCATCTTTCACTTCTCCAACACTGAATTCGGAGATTAGAAGTAAATGAGTACTGTCAGCAAAAAAAGACTATTACTAACCAAGAAAGACACAGAATGAATTTGAGGACTTTTAACTCTTAACTAACACATTATTCAAAAGTATTCGCATGATCGATCTCCAATTCTTACAGTCCTTTCCTGGACTTATCCATCTCCATTTTTGGCAGTCAGCCATTGACTAATACCCACTATAGGCCCACTTACTTCCACAACTGATCTGACCACATTTCCTCACAGTTTGCTACCTATAAAGGTTGTGTTCCATCCTACCAGTTTCTTTGTCTCAGTCACATCTGTTCTAAGGATAATCCAAATTACTGAGCCTCAGTTATGTACATTTAATTTCCTGCACTTCTCATTGACTTGCACCCTCCATCTCAGAACCATCATAGGGTTCCCTTTGTACTCACCGTCTACCCCATCTACCTCCAATCAGTGCATCACCCTTCACTATTTCTTGCGCCTCCAGTTTGTGGCAACACTAAACGAGTCTTCCCCTTTCAACATTTCAAAGGAACTGTTGCCTCTGCCACACCATGGTCCACTCAGTCACCATCTAACAGACCCATACCTTCAAACAATACATGCCAGTGCAAGAGATTAAACAACCATTTATTTGTACTTTTGATTTGCTGTTCACAGTATAGTCTCCTTTCTATCTGAAAGACTGAATGTAGGCTGGGTGACTGTTTGCAGAATGTCCACATTGAGTTTGCAAGTGACTTAAAGCTTCCTGTTGTCTGTCATTTTTATTTCTCCACTCCACTCCTGCTCTGATCTTGTACTCAGATAACAAATTGCACTAATGATGCTCAGCATCAGTTCAGGGAGCAGCACCTCATTTAGTTAGGCACTTTATCGTCTTCCATACTCTATGCTGAATTCAATGATCTTAAATCGTAACTACTGCTTCCATTTTGTTTTGTGTTTTGGGGCTTCTTTTAGGGCAGCAACTGTTCATAATTATTCTACTTTTCCACACCTCTTCTCAAGACTGTTTTTTTCCTCTTTATTCATTCACGGGATGAGGGTGTCACGAGCTAGGTAGCATTTATTGCCCATCCCTAATTGTCCAGAGGGCAGTTAAGAATCACCCAATTGCTGTGGGTCTGGAGGCACATCTAGGCCAGAACAGGTAAGGATGGCAGTTTCCTTCCCTCCAGGACATTAGTGAACCAGATGGTTTTTTCCAACAAGCAACAATGGATTCAAGGTCATCATTAGACTCTTAATTCCAGATATTTATTGAATTCAAATTCCACCATCTGCTGTGGTAGGATTCAAACGTGGTCCCCAGAACATTATCTGGGTCTCTGGATTGACAGTCCAGCGATAAAACCACGAACCATTGCCTCCCCGTATGTTTTGTTTCTTTACCTGTCTGTCCCCTTACTCCCACTTTAAGGGCACAAGGGCAACCCTGTATGCCTTCTTCATATAATCTCTCTGACGTTGCAACCTTTCATGGCCTTTCCCTTTTATTCTTTTCTCTCTCATTACGTGGCCACTATATTGCTTTAACCTGGTTACGAGTCTAACTTTTCCCAGTTTTCAGGTCATCAACCTGTAGCATAAACTTTGGTTATGTCTCCAAGATACTGCCAGATCTACTGCGTATTTCTTGCATTTTCTGCTTTTAATTCAGATGCACTTCTGTATTTACATGATGAGAACTTGGAATTTGCTTAAGCTCATAAGAAAATGATCCTAATCATTAAAAGTGAGTTATTTAAATTACTGATTGTACCCCATGTGTTTGTATTACATTTTTATAGTTGAGTTAAACACACTTCTTATTGCCAAAAATCACAGCCTTTTCGGTTTCTATTTTCATCACCAACGCCAAAAAGTATGAGAAAATTGGGGGTTGGTTGGGGAGGTACTGGACCTGAAAGAATATGGATAAACATTTGATCTCAAAGAACATGGCAATTTTTAGACCATCATTAAAACTCAAAAGAACAAGTAAAAGACTAAGAAAAATGGTAGCTAATATAAATAACTCATTCCAGCTATTTACATCGTTCACAAAATTCAATGATTCCACATATTTCAGTATCTAAAGCATATATTAATAGGTAATTCATCTGGAAAGCTTTAAGAAAAATCCCTAAAATGTGAACAAAAACAGAAGCTGTTGGAAAAGCTCAGCAAGTCTGGCAGCATCTGTGAAGAAAAATCAGAGTTAATGTTTCAAGTCCGGTGACCCTTCTTTAGAACTCCCCCAAAATTGTGATTTCTGTTTAATAAACAAATTTAATTTGTTTATTATACATTTTATTTAATTTTATTTAATTTGTTTTATTTAATTCCATTAATTCTTGTGCTTTTTCTTCAATATTAGTCTTTATATTAATTGTCATTAAACTTTATGTACCATTAAGTGAATAATCATCTTAAATATCATCTTTGAAAAATTGCATTCAACCTCTGGAATCAAGTAAAACACTTGCTAAGAATTGCGACTCTGGTACCTATGTGTTAATGAGTCCCCAGTGATGCTGCATCCAAACATGTTACAACAGATCCCAATTTTTGTTTTATGCAGCTTGGTATCTTGAATGTGGGGATTAAAAGAAAATTGTATATGTGATTATAATTATGATAGTCATTGTTTTTTAATCAAGCTGAAACATGATTAGCAATATTAGCTTTTTGAAATGAGAACAAAGAATACTGGAAAACCTCAGGTCAGATCAGGCAGTATCTGTAGTGGGAAACAGTTAATGTTTCATGTCAATTAAATTTATTTACAACCCTTTGAACGTTGAACTTTCTCAACAAATACAAACATTTGTCTGAATTTTTACATGGTTCCTATTAATGTCTACACAGTTTCAACTATTCCCTGTCTTTAAAAAATGAAATCTATGGTTTTTAAACTGATGCAACTGGGATAATACCACTTACATACAACAAATAGATTTGGCTTACACAATATTATGTGTATGAAACAAACAATTCTACTTCCTCCCCATTGGAGGATTCCTGAACTGAGACTATTTTCTACTCTCCAGTTGCTTCTTTAACTTCCTATTTAACTTCCTGGCTGCTTCCCTTTCCACACTATTTACACACATGGAAGTTGGACATTAAATGTAATGCACAAGATTGCTATTTATATGTACAAATATATTTTGCTTTTTAGAGTTTGTAAACATGAAAGTTGTAGACTTAGGAAGATATCAACTGTACAAGATGCTGATGAACTCCATCTGAAGTAATGAGAGCAGTTTTGGTCCCCTTATTAAGGAAAGATATTATGTCTTTGGAGGCAGTTCAGGGAAGCTTCACTAGGATGATTTCCTGTGTGCAGGGATTTTCTTATAAACAAAAGGCTAGACAGGTTGAGACTCAACTCATTGGAGTTTAAAAGAATGAGAGGTGATCTCAATGAAATATATAATATTTGTAACAGACTTGACAAGGTAAAAGCTGAGAGAATATTTCCCCTCATAGAAGAGTATAGAACCAGATCAGAAGTTTCAGATGGATTAGTAAGCTTTGGTCAGGAAGGAGAGATCAGATCCCAAGTGAGTATATAGTTTGGGGAATTAAGAGGCTACATGAGAATTTGATGCAGAGGGGAGGAGTGCTTTTCGCTGTTTTTTTTGGCTCAGGTTTTTTTTTAAACAGGATAAATCAAGTCCAGGATTGGAGCCCAGCACAAGAGTGACATCACAGATAAAAAGCAAGTTCATTGGTTCGCGATAATTACTAATTTGACTAGATTACAGGTGACTTTCAGATTGAAGGCAATTGTGATTCATTGTGAGATAGTAGGAACTTCCGATGCAGTTTTCCTACTATCTGTAATTCATTGTGATCACATCTGTAGCAAGTGTTGATTGCATGAGGAAATCTGGCTCAAGAGTTGATGAGTTCCATACACTGCAACACATCAGGGAGGGGAAAAGTTACCTGGACACTATGTTTCAGGATGCAGTCTTAGATTACCTACCTTCAGTTCACTCAATGGTCAGGGACAGGATGGTTTGACTCCCAGCGATGGGAGTTGTGTACAAGCTTCCTAGCAGTAGTCACTATTAACTTCAGTATGCAGGTGGACTGGGAAGATGAGAAGGGTAACAGATCCAAAGAAAAGGATTTCTTGTAATATCCATGAGATGATGTTTTTGGAGTGATTTGTAGTAGAACCCCCTTGGGAACAAGCAGTTCTAGATTTTGGCCATGTGCCATGAAGCAACCATGATTAGGGAGCTTAAGGTGAAGGAACCCTTAGGGGGCAGTGTCCATAATATTATAGAATACTCCTTGCAGTTTGAGAGGGAGAAGCTGGAATACGATGTAGCGGTATTACAATTGAGTGAAGGGAATTACAAAGGTATTAGGGAGGAGCTGGCCAGAGTTGTTTGAAAGGGGTGCCTACAGGGAAGACACTGGAGCAGCAATTCGGGAGGCACAGCAGAAATTCATCCCAAGGAAGAAGATGCATAGTAAAAGGAGGATGAGGCAACCCTGGCTTATAAGGGAAGTCAGGGACAGCATAAAAATAAAAGAAAAGGCTAACAATGTGGTGAAGATTAGTGGGAAGCCTTTGCAAACCTGCAGAGGATAAATAAAAAATCAATACGAGGTGAGAAGGTTAAATATGGGGGTAAGCTAATTAGAAATATTTTAAAAATTGCAAGATCTTTATAAGATATTTAAAAGGTAAGATAGAGGCAAAAGTGGACATTGGAAAATAAGGCTCGACAATTAGTAATGCGGAATAAAGAAATGATAGAGAAACTGAACAGGTACTTTGCATCAGTTTTCACAGTGGAAGACACCAGTAGCATACCAAAACTTCGAGAGTTGGGAGCAGAGGTGAGTGTAGTCGCTATCACTAAGGAGAAGGTACTGGAGTATCTGGAAGATCTGAAAGTGGATAAATCACCTGGACCAGACAGACGACACCTCAGCAATCTGAAGAAGATACCGGATGAAATTGTAGAGGCATTAGTGGTGATCTTTTAGGAATCACTGGAGTCAGGAGGGTCCTAGAGGACTGGAAAATGGTGAATGTAATAGCCCTGTTTAAGAAAGAAGGGAGACAGAAGACAGGGAACAACAGACCAGTTTGTCTGACCTCGGTCGTTGGAAAGATTTGAGTCCATTATTAAGGATGAGATTGTGGAGTACTTGGACACGCAATGTAAAATAGGGCTGAGTCAGCACAGTTTTGTTTGGGGAGGTCATACCTGACAAATCTATTATAATTCTTTGAGGAGATATGAACAAGTTAGACAAAGGAGAGCCACTGGATGTGATCTATTTGGATTTCCAGAAGGCTTTTGACAAGGTGCTGTACAGGAGGCTACTAAATAAGACAAGAGCTCATGGTGTTGGGGGAAAGTACTGGCATGGATAGAGAATTGGCTGACTAGCAGAAGATAGAGACTAGGTGAAGCTGGTGAATATTGGAGTTCCACAGGGGTCCACGTTGGGACCACTATTCATGTTATATATTCATAATCTGGGCAAAGGAACTGAGGGCATTGTTACTAAGATAGCACGTCAGGTGGAGGGGCGGATAGTGGTGAGGAAGCAGGGAGGTTGCAGACAGACTTGGACAAGCTAGGAGAGTGGTCAAAGAAGTGGCAAATGGAATAAATACAATGTGGGAAAGTGTGAGGTTTGTACTTTTGTAGGAAGAATAGAGGTGTACACTATTTTGTAATAGGGATAAGTTTTGGAAGTCTGAAGCACAAATGGACTTGGGATTCCTAGTTCAGGATTTTATTAATGTTAACATGCAGGTTTGGTTAATTTCAAGAGGGCTAGAACACCAGAGCAAAGACGTACTGCTCAGGCTGTATAATGCTCTGGTCAGACCAAATCTGAATATTATGAGCAGTTTGGGCACCATACCTAAGTAAGGACGTGCTGACATTAGAGAGGTCCGGGGAAGTTTACAAGAATGATCCTGGGGATGAAGGGCTTGTCATATGAAGAGCAGTTAAGACTCTGGGGTCTGTATTCGATGGAGTTTAGAAGGATAAGGGGGGATCTGGTTGAAACTTAAAGAATACTGAGAGGCCTGGTTAGAGTGGATGTGGAGATGTCTCATTTAGTAGGAGAGAACAGGACCCAAGGACACAACCTCAGAGTAAATGGATGAGGTGGTGCAGAGGAATGTCTTCAGCCAGAGAATGGTTAATCTCTGGAACTCATGGCCACACAGGCCAAGTAATTGAGTCTATTTAAAGCGGAAATAGATAGGTTCTTGATCGGTAAGGGGGTCAAGAGTTACGGACAGAAGTCAGGAGAATGGGGTTGAGAAACATATCAGCCATGATCAAATGGCAGAACAGTCACGCTGGGCCAAATGGACTAATTCTGCTCCTGTATCCTATGGCATTATGGTCAGAGAGCATACTCTCAGAATAAAGGGACACCTAAGACTGAGATGAGAAAGAACTTCCTCTTGCAGAAGGTTGAGAGTTTTTGGAACTCGTTGTCACAGAGACCTGTGGGGCCAAAGTCCTCGCGTATGCATAAGGCTGATTGTTGATAGGTAGGGGAATCAGGCATTACAGGGAACAGACAGGAAAAGGGATGTGAGGAATGTCGGATCAGCTGTGATGCTATCAAATGGCAAAGGAGACTGAAGGCGCTGAACAGCTTACTCCTGTTCCTGTTTCCTATGGTCTGGACTCATCAGGTAGACAGAAATCCAAAGAAATGTGAAATAATGTATCTCAGTCCCTGGATGCTGCTGTACGAATTCTTCAGAGTAGTGTCCAAAGCCAACTAATTTTAAGGTCCATCATCAGTGACTTTCTTTCCTCACAAAACCAAGGAATGTTCACTGTCAATTGTACGCTGTTCAGCTTGATTGGCGATTCTTCCAATAGTCCATGTGCAACAAACCTGGAAAGGCTTGTGCTGTTAAGTGGTGAATAACAGTCATGTTACAGAAGAGTTAGGCAATGACCAGCTTCAATGAAACAGTATCAGATTATTGCCCCATTGGCATTCAAATGCATTATCTTTGCTGAGTCACGCACCATCTTTATCTTGCTGGTCACTATTAACCAGAAATATAACTGGACTCGCTATCAGATCAAGCAAAGGCTGCAAATTCTGGGATGGTTAACTCACCTTTCAACTCCCAAATTCTGTCCACCATCTATAAGTCACAAGTCAGGAGTGTAATAAAGTTCTTTTGTTTATCTGAGTGAAGACAGCTCTAACAACACTCAAGAAACTTGAACCCATCTAGGTCAAAACAGGCCACTTGATCACCACTCAAACTATTCCCTTAAACATTCACTCCCTCCACCAGTGATAGCAGTACATACATAATGCACTGCAGCAATTTGCCAATGGTCCTTTGACAGTACATTGCAAACCTGCAACCTCAACTGTCTCAAAGGACAAGGGTAGCTGACATATGGAAACTCAGTCTGCAAGTTGTTTCCAAGCCACACACCATCCTGACTAACTCGATCACTGTTCCTCCAGGGTCACTGAGTCAACAACATGGACCTAACTTCCAAACAGGACTGCGGGTGTATACACACTTCGGGGACTGCAACAGTCAAGAACAAAGCTTACTAGTATGTTCTCAATGTGCCACAACCTACTGAGCTACAGAGAAAAAGCTGAAAAATAGACTGGATA
The DNA here is from genome assembly GCA_024137785.1 of Ginglymostoma cirratum. Taxonomy (NCBI): domain Eukaryota; kingdom Metazoa; phylum Chordata; class Chondrichthyes; order Orectolobiformes; family Ginglymostomatidae; genus Ginglymostoma; species Ginglymostoma cirratum. The sequence continues at coordinate 28,921,244 of JAHRHZ010000133.1, read as the reverse complement.
ATGCATTTTTAGCCAGTATGGACATGGACCAAATTGTTTCCTCCTGTGCTTTCCTTCCAAGATTCTGAGGCCTAACGACACTATTGTTTTTGTTTCAAATGAAATGTGTTGCAAATATAGTTACTTGAAAGATTATGCACTATTTTGTGACTGTGAGCAGTAATTCACCCACCTCTAGCTGTCTTTGTAGCTGTTTCTGCCCGTAAATAATATGTTAGAAACAGGAAATTTATCAGTTATTGAGTTATTTCTGCCAGTAAATAATATGTTAGAAACAGGAAATTTATCAGTTATTGAGACAATTGAAAATTCCACATAATCATTGTAACTGTTTCAACAAACCCAACAGCAGACTACAGCCATAGAGATAGTAGGAACTGCCGATGCTGGAGAATCTGAGATAACACGGTGTAGAGCTGGATGAACACAGCAGGCCAAGCAGCATCAGAGGAGCAGGAAAGCTGACGTTTCGGGTCGAGACCCTTCTTCAGAATTGGGGGAGGGGAAGGGGATTCTGAAATAAATAGGGAGAGGGGGGGAGGCGGATAGAAGATGGATAAAGGAGAAGATAGGGTGAGGGGAGACAGACAGGTCAAAGAGGCGGGGTTAGAGCCCAGTGAAGCTGAATGTAGGTGGGGAGTTAGGGAGGGGATAGGTCCCAAGTGAAATATGAGATGCTGTTAATTTTGGCATCCTCTTCCTCCGTTACATTGATGACTGTTTCGGCGCCGCCTCGTGCTCCCACGAGGAGCTCGAACAGTTCATCCACTTCACTAACAGCTTCCACCCCATCCCGCATTTCCCGCAACTCATCCCTCAAACCCCCTACCCGCAATAATAACCAAAACAGAATCTCCCTCATCCTCACGTACCACCCCACCAACCTCCAAATCCAACGCATCATCCTCCGACACTTCCGCCATCTGCAATCTGACCCCACTACCAAAGATATTTTTCCCTGCCCACCCTTATCTGCTTTCCAGAGGGACCACTCTCGCCGTGACTCCCTTGTCTGCTCCACACTCCCCTCCAGCCCCAACACCCCCGGCACTTTTCCCTGCAACCGAAGCAAGTGCTACACCTCCCCCCTCACCCCCATCCCAGGCCCTAAAAAGACCTTCCACATCAAACAGATGTTCACCTGCACTTCTGCTAATGTGGTAATACTGTATCCGCTGTTCCCGTTGTGGCCTCCTCTACACCGGGGAAACCAAGTGGAGGCTTGGGGACCGCTTTGTGGAACACCTACGCTCAGTTCGCAACAAACAACTACACCTCCCAGTCGCGAACCATTTCAACTCCCCCTCCCACTCCTCGGACGACATTTCCATCCTGGGCCTCCTGCATTGCCACAATGATGCCACCCGAAAGCTGCAGGAACAGCGTCTCATATTTTGCTTGGGAACCCTGCGGCCCAAGGGTATCAATGTGGACTTCACAAGCTTCAAAATCTCCCCTCCCCCGACCGTATCCCAAAACCAGCCCAGCTAGTCCCCGCCTACCTAACCATTCCTCCCACCTCAAGCCCCACCCCCATCTCCTACCCACTAACTTCATCCCGCCTCCTTGACCTGTCCGTCCTCCCTGGACCGACCGACACCGTGTTACAGCAGACTACAACCATCTTTATAGAATATTTATGCTATCTTTGATTGTAGTAGCTCCTTTAGTATTAAGAATTATTAAAGTTCTGTATATATTAATATATTCTACTCTCCTGCAAGTTGGTTTCTCTTTGGTGGTCAGTCATATCAGATACTTGTACGGAACTGAACAAATTGTATGTAATAAAGTTGAGACTTGTCAATCATATCAATAAACACTTGTTACAGGCATGAATTAGTGATTGATATAATTTAAAAATCAAACATTAAATGCCATCCCCTATTCCCAATTCCTTCGCCTCCGCCGCATCTGCTCCCACGATGAGACATTCCACTCCCGTACATCTCAGATGTCCTCATTCTTCAAGGACCGCAACTTCCCCCCCACAGTGGTCGAGAACGCCCTCGACCGAGTCTCCCGCATTTCCCGTAACTCATCCTTCACGCCCCGTCCCCGCAATAATAACCAAAAAAGAATCCCCCTCGTCCTCACGTACCACCCCACCAACCTCCGGATCCAACGCATCATCCTCCGACACTTCCGCCATCTGCAATCAGACCCCACCACCAAAGACATTTTTCCCTCCCCACCCTTATCTGCCTTCCGGAGGGACCACTCCCTCCGCGACTCCCTTGTCCGCTCCACACTCCCCTCCAGCCCCACCACACCCGGCACTTTTCCCTGCAACCGCAGGAAGTGCTACACCTGCCCCCACACCTCCTCCCTCACCCCAATCCCAGGCCCCAAGAAGACTTTCCACATCAGGCAGATGTTCACCTGCACATCTGCCCATGTGGTATACTGCATCCGCTGTACCCGTTGTGGCTTCCTCTACATCGGGGAAACCAAGCGGAGGCTTGGGGACCGCTTTGCAGAACACCTGCGCTCGGTTCGCAACAAACAATTGCACCTCCCAGTCGAGAACCATTTCAACTCCCCCTCCCATTCCTCAGACGACATGTCCATCCTGGGCCTCCTGCAGTGCCACAATGATGCCACCCGAAAGCTGCAGGAACAGCAAATCATATTCAGCCTGGGAACCCTGCAGCCCAATGGTATCAATGTGGATTTCACAAGCTTCAAAATCTCCCCTCCCCCAACCGCATCCCAAAACCAGATTTTCTGATGAAGGGTTTAGGCCCGAAACGTCAAGTTTTCCTGCTCCTATGATGCTGCTTGACCTGCTGTGTTCATCCAGCCCCATGCTTGTTATCTCGGATTCTCCAGCATCTGCAGTACCTTTTATCCCAGCTCATCTCCACCTCCCTAACCTGTTTTTCCTCTCACCTATCCCCTCCTCCCACCTCAAGCCCCACCCCCATCTCCTATCTACTAACATCATCCTGCCCCCTTGACCTGTCTGTCCTCCCTGGACTGACCTATCTCCTCCCTACCCCCCCACCTACACTCACCTTTACTGGCTCCATCCCCGCCTCTTCGACCTGTCTGCCTCCTCTCCACCTATCCTCTCCTCTATCCATCCTCTATCCGCCTCCCCCTCTCTCCCTATTTATTTCAGAACCCTCTTCCCCTCCCCCATTTCTGATGAAGGGTATAGGCCCGAAACGTCAAGCTTTCCTGCTCCTATGATGCTGCTTGGCCTGCTGTGTTCATCCAGCCCCACACCTTGTTATCACTTATTGAAAAAGAGATGGTTCAGAGAGTTGTTACAGGCGGTTAAAATCATGAGGGGTCTGGATAGACTAGTGATGGAGAAACGATTCTCATTTACAGAAAGATTGAGAACCGGGAACACTTATTTCAGGTGAGTCACAAAAGGAACCAACAGTAACCTGAGAAAAAATACTTTTTACACCAAGACTAGTTATGATGCAGAATGCAAAGCCCAAGAATGTCAGGGAGATGGACATAATTGTGGCATTCAAAAAAGAATTGGATAATTATCTGCAAAACAATTTGCTGGACCACGGGGCAAAGGCAGGGGAATGTTACTGGCTCAGCTGCATGGACACTGCAGGCCCAATGGCTTCCTTTTGTGTTGGAACAATTCTACCATTGTATAAAAACTAAATAAGCAGCAATCAACATGGATTTCTCAGAGGAAAATCCTTACTAATTAACTTCCTTGACTTACTGGAGGAAGTGACAACTCAAGTATTCTGCATTAAACACGACAATACCTATAACTATGTTCAGCACAAAAGTTAATTACAACATTTTGGAAATGTGTTGGTCTCGTGTGATGACAGCTGCATCTAGAACAGTTCCAGAATGCAGTACAGTCAGATTGTGCATCAAAAAGAGAAGAGAAATTAGGCTATCCCATCCATTCAAAGGCTAATTTCAGATAGATGTAAGTAAAATTGTAAAATAGTATTTTTAGCCATTAATTGGAATATTTGTTTTGACTGTAATCAGCTGGATAAACTGTGATATTTCAGTAGAAGGTCGACAACCTCCAAGTAATGAGCAGAGGGGATGAGACACCAGACAAGCAGGAAAGTGGGGTGTGCCTTTCTTTCTCGCCAAACTGTGTGTTAGAGCTTATTTGAAAGTTCTGGCAATGTGGCATTTTTCCAATGATTTTGATAGTCTGCTCAGGGAACCATCCAACAGGATCTACCATCTCCTTTCCTGCAGGGCTTAAAGGACATTATACATGGATCACTAAAATAAAACCAAGAACTGCAGTTGCTGGAAAGCTGAAACAAGAACAGAAATTGCAGGAGAATCTCAACAGGTCGAAGAGTCACTAGTCCCAATACATTGACTCTGCTTTCTCTGCATAGAGGTTTTGAAGTTAGATGCCTCAACTACCCTCCTTGGCAGTGCATTTTAGACCTAGATCACCCTCTGGGTGGGGGAGCAACTTTTCTATCTAACCTATCCATACCCCTCATGAACTTATTCATCTCTATCAGGTTCCTTTTCAACCTTCTCTGCTGCAAACAACCCAAGCTTATCCAACATCTCTTCACAGCTAAGATGATCCAACCCAGGCAACATGTGGTGAATCTGTTCTGTCCCATCCCCAGTGCAATTGAATCCTTCTTACAGTGCAGTAAACTATGAAGGGAAACTGGCCATCTAGCCAACTGAGCTAGGGCACCAGGGAATTGGCAAACCAAAGTTTTCCATAAGTTGTTCTGGGGATGTCTGAAAATGTGCCACTAGCACCAGCCAGATCTCACCAATACCAGACCTAACATCCACAACAGCTTAATGATCATTTCTGACTATCAAGTACTCAGTGTAACCATGACAACTCTGGCATGTAGCAAGATCATAGAAACGAAAGCCAGGGAAACTTTACCATACCAAATAGAAAAGTTGTCTTCAAATGAAACATTGTGTATCACTGATACAGTCAAGACCCAGAGATTGATCAATACCATTTATCAGGCTCTTTCAGACAACAATGTCCAAGGGTCAAAGTAGGATTATCTGTCCAACACCATTTACAACTCTGCACTCACTGCATATGGGAAAATAGATCAGAGAAATGCTGACTAATTGAATTGAAAAGCACCAGTTATTGCAACCAAGAAAATAGCCCTCATGAACGACAAGCAAGTCACAGACAAAATCTAAATGATCTTAGAGCAGCCAGAATCAAGTCTGAGCAGGATTTTGGCACTGTGCTAATTAGTACTCTGAAAATCTGCACGAGTGTATAATGTGCTACTGGATCTGGAGACACTGGAGACACTGGAGACATGCGTGAATGAATCAAGAAAGCAACAGGGCCGGGAACAACAAATCAACTTCCTTGAACACAAAGACAGGGCAGATCATCATTGAACTTGGCAGGCATGGAGAAAGGTAGGTGAAGCACTATCTCAAACTCTTATACAATCCAGAACATTGTCACTGCAAAAGCTCTCAGCACCATTCCAGATTTTTCTGTCAGAGATGCTGGACAGCAAACTCACCATCCAAGAGTTTAACAGGGCCATTGACTTTCCTGGCAGCAGTAAAGCTCCAGGAAGTCATTTCATTCCACCTGATGTCATCAAACGTGAAAAACCAGTACTGCTGCAGGACCTCTATGAAATGTGTCTCTGCTGGAAAGAAAGAGTTCTGTCTCAAGACATGCATTAATACAAAATAGTCTAGGTCAAAAACAAGAAGAATTGTCTTGACTGCACCAATTACCAAGGCATCTCCTCGTTAAATATTGTGGCAAAGGTCATTATTGTGGCCAGATTACATCACATATCTCAACTGAGTCTCACTGTGGCTTCAGAGCTGGCAGATCAATAGGTAACACGATTTTCTGTCTTAGGCAGTTGCAGAATAAGTGCTCCGAAAGTGCAAATCACTCTAAACTGATTTCACAGACCTCATGAAGACCTTCAACGTAGTCAACAAAGACAAAGCTTCTTAAACTGCAGAAAGTTGACTTCTTGGACTCCTTAATTTCTTTCCACAAGAACGTACACACATTTGTCAGTTACAGTGGAGCATTGTTTGGGCTTTCAAGATCAGCAGCACGGTAAAACAGAACTGCATCCTGACACCAACTCTCTTTAGTATGTTTTCCTCCATGCTACATATTGTACGCTTTCGCTACTCAAATGAGGATGTCTATCTGCATGCCAGAGCAGATTGTCTGAATTGACAAGCCTACATGCCAATCCCAAAGTGCATAACACCCTAGTTCACGAATTGCTGTTTGTTGATGATGCCTCATTAGCATTGCATCCTGAAGTTAGCTGCAACAGCTTACAAATTGGCTCCCCCAGACACTGCAGAGGGGTTGGATTGTAACCTGCATCAGGAAGGTCAAAATTATGCAGAGACTCCATCGTCCATCAATATTGACTTCCTCACTTTCGAGATCAGCAACAGCTTCACCTACCTTGGATCAACAATTACCAGCAACCAACGTTTTGATTTCCTCTGAAGTCAATACCAAAATTCCCAAGGCCATCGCTGTCATAAACTGTGAAGTCAATTGTGAAACTAAGAGAAAAGTAATTTGAAGTACAGTCTCACTTGCCTTTTCAGTAATGAGGTATGGACAATATGTGCAAGCGAAGAAAAGCCATAGAACAGCTTCCTTCTCTGCAATTTTAAACAAATTTTGGGCATGTCTTACCAAGACAATGCCAAACACAAAAACACCAAGATGCAAGGATCCTCAGCATGTGTCCCCTCTTAGTTTGCTGGGTCACCTGAACCGAACGAGTGGAACTTCATTTGCACAGACAAACTTTTGACGAGTTTGCTATCTGCGTGAAGCAACTGGAAACCCACATCAGCGAAACAAAGACGTCAACCTACAGGACCCTAAGTTGAAAAGGAATCGGAGTAAGCTGAAAGAACTTCAGATGCTTTAAATCAGAAACAAAAACAGAAATTGTTGGAAAAGCTCGGCAGGTCTGGCAGCATCTGCGCAGGGTAATCAGATTTGACCTTTCGGGTCGAATGACCCTTCCTCAGAACGGTTTTTGTTTCGGAGTAAGAAAAGTTGTAAAGAACACGGAAAAAGCAGAGGACAAAACAAATGGCCAAATGATACAGAAATGATACTGTCTGAAGGAAAATAAATCTGTACGAAAGTGAAATGTTGCAGATGCTGGAAGTCTAAAACAAGAACGAAACGATTGGAAAAACTCGTCAGTTGAGAGAGAGCTTGAAACAGAAAAACAGAGAGCCAGAAACAGAATGCGTGAGAGAGACAGCATAGTATTATAGAAAAAGAGAATGAAGCGGGGAGATAAAGAAGGGACATTAGGCAGCGTCCGACAAAGTGTGCGTTTGTGGAAAGGAGCATGTGGGAAACGGAGGAGTCTGTTCTGGTTTGGGTTCCAATGTTCAGCCTGAGCCAATGAGAAGCGAGGCTTTGTCGTCGGAGGGGACAACCAATAGCGATTGTGATGTAGGGACCAAGGCCAATGGGTGGATAGAAATGTGTCGAAATAGCCAATGGAAGGGCGGATGCTCTGTGGGATGAGCCAATAGGTGAGCGGATATCGGGAGAGATGGACCAATGGGATGAAGGTGTCGAGCAAGGGGGTGCGAATGGGTGTGGAGTTCCACCTCTTGTGACGTCAGGAGCGTGCCGTTTCGAGTGGGACGCAGGCGCAGAGGTAGAGGGGAAGCAGACGGAGGGAGAAGCCGCGGCTGGCGAGAGGAAGAGGAAGCGGCGCTGGACGGAGCCGGTAATAGTAGCTGATCGGACTCCCCGGAACACAGCCTTTAAGCTCAGGGAGGAGGGGAAACAGAGACTTAAAAAGCCGACAAATATTCACCGGCCACTTCCTACCAGCATACATACACGCACCAGGTAAGGCGGACCGAGCTTCCCCCTTTGACTCGAGCGGATGGTTCCGCGTTTGGGACGCGGGCGGGTGGCGACGGGAAGCAGGCAAACCGGGCGGTTGGGCAACACATTATCGGGAAAAGAGAGAGCGGCTCCCGAGCACATTGTGGGCCTCGGTTGACTCGTGCTTCCCTGGTCGGCGGTAACGGTAAATGATGGGCTTCCGCCGTGGATCCCGGCGATGCGTCTGAAGTTTGTCGGCGAAGTCGTTGTTGTGCCGGTGTCGGATTCGACCGCTCGCAGCTAATCCATGTACTTCTTAATTATTAAGAGTGTGTGTTTCTCTTTCTCTTTGACTCCTCCGGTGTTCCTTGGCGTCTCTTGAACCCCTCTCCGCCAGCGCTGTGCCTGCCCGAGGGAGGGGATGCCGCTCCTCCATCGCAAACCGTTCGTCAGACAAAAACCCCCGGCCGACCTGAAGCCGGACGAAGAAGTTTTCTACTGTCGGATGACCATCGAGATCTTCAGGAATTACGAGTGAGTTGGTGTTTGGTGACGGGGCTTTGGGAATGGGTCCGCTGAACTTGCCCTGCCGCCGAGGCGGCATAAGGGCGCACTCCCTTATTTTCGTTCAAATCGGCAAATTATGATTCGAAAGCAACGTTAACGGCTCCGGGTTTCTCTCCCGGGCTTTGGCGGCGGGCGGGCGGGCGGGGGAAGGAGGACTTTCGTTGCCTTCCTCCTTACCCACTCCGGTCCACACAATCTGTTCCCCCTCCCTCCCCTGTGCCCGTGTGGCGGGCTGTCAAATAACTACTAATAACTAACTCGTGCCGAATGCGGACTGGAGTAGGCCTTGTGCTGCTGGATAATGTAAATTTATTCAGACACCCCCGGCCGCTGGCATTTTTTTTTGCCTCGCACACATGCTCGATCCGAGATGTTCCCGTTTACGTCACTTGTATAAACTGTTTTTGGGGGTGTCCGGAGGATGTCGCCTCTATTATTTCCTCGTTTTTTTTTCCTCTGTCTGAGTTTGATTTTAATAAGCATCTCCACAGCGAGGATACGACTTGAGTTTCGTGCGCGACGTGTGGAGAGCGTGGGCTGTTTTGATGCTTATCCGAACATTGTCTCTTTTGTACACGGAGTCAGTGATGGGCCTGGTTTGGAGAAACCGAGCCTGATTAACTATGAGCATCGCAGGCATACGGAACTTGAAGATATCTTCGCACTTTTTGTTAGGGTAATGACGAATTCATTCGTGGTTATCATCTTGCCTTAACTTTTCAAAACACTATATAACGTGCGGATTGCAGCTACCTCAAGTGTAATGGAAAAGCACTCCGAGAGCGAAGTGACTGAAACGATTACAAGGCAGTCGCTTAGTGGAACGCATTACAAACTGGGAATAACTGAATTACCCAATGCTGGAATATATTAAAATCGCCAGATATTTCCAAGCGATAAATTTTGCCTAATGTTAATGAACACCACCGGTCGTTGTTTGTGATGCTTTTGAAGTGTTATTGGTTACCGAAATTATTTCTCTGAGCAATTTAATTCATTAATATGGTGTGGGCGTTGCTGGTAAAGCCAGCATTTACACTTCTCATACCACAAAGGGTTCATTTGGTGTAGGTACATGCCAAGTGCCATTAGGAAGTTCTAGGATTTGGATCACTTACTATATTTAAAAAAAACAGTATGGTGGAGCTGGAGGACCCTGACTTAAGAGTCCTGAGGAAGGGTCCCAACCCAAAATGTCGACTATCCTGCGCCTTTGCTGCCTGACCTGCTGTGCTCCTCCAGCTCAACACTTTATCGACTGACTTCCAACATCTGCAGTTCTTGCTATCTCCTATACATTAAGGTGTGTTGTTTAGAGTGGGGACAGGGTTTGGAATCTTGATGGTCTTGCTACCAATCTGCCACTCTTCTAGGTGGTACAGTCTGTGCATTTGGAAGTTTCAGTCAAAGGCAGTGTGATTCATTGCTCTGATGTATGTTGTATATGAAGCACATGGCTACATCTGAGCATTAGCGGTGGATGAGTTCCTTTGTCCAGTGTGATATTGAACTAATTGGAGCTGCACTCATCTAGACAATTGACGAATATTCTTTCACATGCCTGATTTGTGCCCTGCAAATAGGAAGTTAGGTGAGTTACTCCCTGTAGGCCTCTGTCTTTGACCTCTCATTTATATGGCTAGTCTGATGGGGAAGTAAAATTTTAGCCTTGGCTTTTGGTGTTAATGCTTTGCTGGTCGAAAAAATTGAGAAATTTTTCAAAAATATTAACATATTCGTATACCTGCCACTTTGATGTACACTTGATCAATATGAATATCCTGTGTTCATGGAGGCAGGTTGTCACACAAGCTAATACAATGGACACCACATGCCAAGACAAACTGTATAGCTTACTGTGCATGTTGTTTACTATATGTAACGTTGCTCCACGATGAAGGGAAAAGTGAGTTTCTGCCTGTAATTCTCTGCATTGATGGCAGTCTTGTCACATTGTATCGGTGTATACTGATTGAAGGCCACCACAATGCTTAGATTTCATGTCCAGAAGTAAATCATTTTAATCTTGGTTGAGTAAGCTGTGGAGACACCGAAGAAACTAAATTAATTTTTGGGTGTCGCATGTTAATTCACTGTAATGTGCAGAGAAATGACAGTATTTTATGGACCTGATATTTCTGGAAGTACCATTGAAGTTTAAAAAGTCTTGTGTGTGATGTATCTTATGTCACTGCTGAGATAAAGCATTTTTGATATCGTGCTTAGCTCTTGCTTAAGTGTGCAATGTAAATACATTTTTGTTTCTGCTTAATAAATGTAGGTTGAAAATAAAAAGCAGTAATTGTTTTAAAACTTCATTTAATTTGAGGAATTGTAGCTTTCTGGAACAGCAGCTTTTTTTTGATACGAATTAAAAGACAACCTGCCTCCATTGTTCTTAAGTGGAGAAGGAGGCCGTTTGGCCCATCATGTCTGCACCAGCTCTCAAAAGTGATCTATGTGCTACCAATCTTGTGCCTTCCCTCTCTACCCTTGTGTTTGTTGCTTCTCAAGTAAGTTTTTAATTCCATTTTGAATGCGTCATTAAAATGTCTGCAGTGCATTTACTGTCAGTCCATTGCGTATGGAAATACTTGAATTTTTTTAACTGCCTTTACAAAGGCGCAATCTGTCTCTCCTCCTCAATCTTTGTCATGAATGGTAATAGTTTCTGCTATCAACTCTATCCAGTTCCCTCCCTCATGGTTTTGCATACCTCTGTTAAATCTTCTTTCTGCCTTCTCTTCAAGAAAAAGTGCTAATCTCATCACACCAGTCATCTTTATGAATGAAGTTGACCATCCTTAGACTCTTCTCTGCACTTAGATTCTTCTCTAACTCTGCACGATGTTCCGCCCAGAACTTTATGTAATACTACAACTTAGACGGAATTATAAGGTCAATGTAACCTCCTTGCCTTTATTAATAAATCCCAGCATGTGTGTTCTTGAATCATGTCAACCTGTCTGGCTGCTTTACTGGTATAGTTCATAGATTTGGAATTCATTGATATAGTGAAATCTTCTGGGTTATGGACCTAATATACACAATTAAAATATGGCATGCTACTTTTTTTTGCCACTGTTTGTTTTTATTTACTGTCAGAGGTAAGCTTGAATAGAGCTGGCGAAGCTTAAAAATGCTTAACTTAAAACTGTTGTGCTTTTGATACAGTAAAGTGGTTCCTTTAAAAGTTAGTCTGATTCCCTTTAATTTAGTGTCCAAACCAAAGTTAGGCTCTCCACACAATTAAATTGTTAACTACGATTACTGCAGCTACGAGTTTGATTTCTTAAACGACAAGTCCAAATTACAAGTGATGTAAAATCAAATTTCCATTCTAGATTGAGAATCACTTTCAGTAACTTGTGTTTGAAAGTTTAATAGTCATTTTTACTGCTACATTTCACACATGTATTTGTTTTCTTCTTTGCAGTGACTTTTTTGAAAGAACCATACTTTGCAACAGTTTAGTGTGGAGCTGTGCTATTACTGGCAAACCAGGTCTGACTTACCAGGAAGCACTTGAGTCAGAAAACAAGGCGAGACAGAACCTGCAAAATTTTCCTGAGCCATTGGTGGTGCCCATCCTTCACTTGACAACTCTTGCCTGTTGCTCACGTCTCCACGAACTGTGTGATGATCTCTACACTTATACTAAAGATCGATACTTTGCTGGAGAGATTGTGGAAGTAACCAGTAATAGTGGTCTCAAGTAAGTTTGTCTGAAGACACGGTACATGGTAGAAGGTCACAGTTTGTGTTTAAAAGGATAACTTTGTATTTTTGCTCCGGATGCCTGAAATTTATTTTTATTTATTGTTTGTTTGGTTTTTTTTTTTTGCTTTAACATGTAAGCTCAATACTATCTTGCATTGCATTAACCTTTCTGTGCTTGGAATAATTTTTGTCCTGAATAACAATGACCATAACTCAAGTGAGTTGTGCAAGATTTTTATTTAAATGTTGATAGGTTCTCAACTGAGTGTCTTGTTCATGTCTGTCAATACTCTATACCTGACATTCATTCTTGCACTTTCAGCTTGTTTAATGATGGTGGACATATTGGATTTTTCTTTGAGTCTTTCACTTATTTTCAAGACTGTAGCTATTCCTGAATGTTAGAACTGCAAACCACTAGCTTTGAACAGACCAGAATATGAATACTAACTTCTCTAGTTTGGTATCTCCGATAGTGCCCTCTGTTAAAGAGGGCGCAGCGTACACTTCACTTTCCTCCTGAGTTAAATGGTCAAGCAAAGTATAATCATGTTATTTCAGTGCAGTAGGCACAGTGCTGGACTGTTCATAGCATTTCATCTGAAAGATGACACTGAACTTGAGTGCTGTCTGTATATTTGAAATCCTGTAACAATATAAAAGAAAATCAGGTGACATCCTGATGTCTTGACCGCTAATTATCCGTCAAGCAGCACCACCACCAATAGATAAACTGGACACTTACTTGATTGTAAGTTGGCTGTCTTGCATGCATTCTACTTCCGAAGGAGTTTGTTGACTATAAATGATTTGGAACAACTTGAGGTTGTCAGCACTTTTTTTGCAACACACCCTAAAAGGCTTTTGAAGTTGTTATTGATTCCTTTCATGTCTTAAATATCTGCCTCCTTTTTAAAACAAACTAAAAGGAGGGAACATGAAAGCACTGATCTTCATGTTGTCTTTAGTGTGTAGTATGTAAGCCAGTTAATTCGGAAGATCAAAAATGTGTGCTGCTCTGAAATCAGATGCCATAATCATAGCTATTGAAATTACTGCTTACATTTTTAGAACTGTAATTAAAAACAATAATTTTGGGGGCTTATGTAACAGCTGTTTGTTAAAACACATGGCCGTGGAAGGAAGTTGCTTGGGAGAGTGTTTATTTTGTTCTACCAGATCAGGTGGTCAACAGCCTGAAAGGTGATCCATGAAAGTGTCCTATTTTCACCTGCTGTCACAGTTTCAGAAAAGAACTGGAGGATCTGAAGGGTTTCTTCTCCAATTACGTGCCATTTCTGTCCCACTTTTGTGGCTAATAGGTTTACTTAGAATGCTATCAGCAAAAAAATGCAGGAGGCTTGTGACCTCTGGATGAGCAAAGAACTGTACAGATGGGAGTCACTGAATTTAAGCTGAGGCCTTTGCAGCACTGGACGAACTACTTGGGACATCTTCCATGCCCGTAAGGAATGAGGCTCCATGCTGCTAGCCAGTATGGGAAACTAGTCTGGCACAGCAAAGAAGACTCCCAAATCCATGGCACTGAGCCTTCGCGCCTTCGGGGGGGGGGGTGGCGGGGAGAGTGGAAAAGCATGTGTAACTTGTGAACTGAATTTGTTTGAAGCCTGTATGTAAGTATTTAACTTCACATTGTCTTTAAGTATTTAAGAATATGACTTTTCAGTTATCTAGATCAGAATGTTGACAACATGTGGTTGTTGAGTATAAGTAAACTGGGTACACTGCAGTGTTTTGGATGCAATCTTGAGCTGAAAACGATATCAAACATCAAGTGAATGCTTTTTAAAAATAATAAAATCCAGGGAGCTAATTTGACAAGCAAAAAAAATTGTTTATGCCATTGTCCACATCACCACAAAGACAGATTATTGGGTCTTGGTGTTGCTGCTTGCACATACATCCTTTGTCCAAATTGGTATTGGTTGTGTTACTGTACTTCAGAAATATCACTGTAAACTGCTTTGGAATGTTTGGTGATGTGATGTGTAATATAAATGCAACTCTTGAGGAACTGAAAACCAGCAACACGTTATGTATGAAACTCAGTACAGCCTTACATCAGTTATGATATGATGCTTGAAAGGAAATCTGATCTGTTAAACCTGAATCTAAATCTTTTATTTCGTTAGGCAAGCATGCAAGATTTTGGAAGTTCTGACCCCACCATTACAAAATGGAACTGCTAATGGACACATAAGCAGCAGAGCCGAAGATGTGGTTATTGTCATTAGTGATGAAAGTGATAATGAAGAGCAGTCCAAAAGCTCTGCATCTTCTGTGTCAATTGGGTAAATATTTACTTTGATTATGTCATTAAGTGCAATTTCTTTATTAAAACTTTGCCACTTCTGACTTCAGGCACTGTGAAGTCAGCACAAAGATGTTTGAGAAATATGGCTATTGATTGGAAGCGTAATAGGTGTAACTCTTCCACAAATGTGAAGACAGGACTTCTGGTTAGACCACAAATCAGCTTGAATTTTAAAAGAAGGCCTCTATAATGAAGTCTAAAATAATCTGTTTTCAAAGTGTTGTTTAAATGTTAGCATGTGTCCACGGTGCAACCACTTGAGCAGTATGATGTTTTTATCTTGGAAAAAGGTGCCATTATGTTGCTTCAAGTGAAAATTTTGACTGCAATAAGTTATAACTGGAGATTCTTGCATTCACTGCTGTCATGCATAGTTATTGTGTAAAACCAGATAATGAGATATAACCAAGAGCCTGCAATTTCCTTGGTGATTTTATTTTTAAGTGCGGTATTCAAATTTGAAGGATGACCATTTTATGTTTGCAAATTACAGATGAGTTATTTTCTCACCATTTTATTAGGCTGGCCTTCTTTTTTTTTCTTGTGGCTTCCGTTTTTCTTAAGGTAGATTGGTCCATATGGATCAGCTGTTTTGGTTGTGGCAGTTGAATTGTGAAACAAGCTGTTCTGGTCGACCTTTCCATGCAGGCAAAAAGCATCACCCTTTCTTGATTTCTAGTTAATGATATTCAGCTTTTTTTGTTAAGCTTACCTCTATCACTTAATTTAGGAAAAATGGTGTAAATAAACTTGCAATTCTGGTCTCCCTGGTATAGGTAGGGTGTTGTGAAACTTGAAAGTTCTCAGAAACGATTTACACGGATGTTGCCAGGGTTGGAGGGTTTGAGATATAGGGAGAGGCTGAATAGACTGGGGCTACTTTCCCTGAAGCATTGGAGGCTGAGGGGGGACCTTGGAGGTTTATAAAGTCATGAGAGGTATACCTAGGGTGAATAAACAATATCTTTTCCCTGGGGTGAGAGTAGTCAAAAACTAGAGGGCATTGGTTTAATGTGAGAGGGAAAGATATAAAAGGGACCTGAGGGGCAACTTTTTCACGCAGAGGGTGGTGCGTGTATGAAATGAACTGCCAGAGGAAGTGGTGGAGGCTGGTACACTTACAACATTTGAAAGACATCTGGATGGGTATATGAATAGGAAGGGGTTAAGAGCGATATGGGCCAGATGCTGGCAAATGGCAATTAAGATACCTGTTTGGCATGGATGAGTTGGACCAAATTGTCTGTTTCCATGCTGTATATCTCTGGGTCTATAACTCAGCCTGTTGCAGAGTGATAGGTGAAATAGCCAGAAGTGAAATGTAGTTTGATATGGAATGCATTGCTTGATAGACAGATGGAAACAAATTGTGATTTTCAAATTGATTAAATGGTGGAGGACGGTAAAGGGCATGGGAGAAAGTTTAATTGGCTGGCTGTTTCAAAGACAATTGGGTATACTCCTATATTGCTTCTATTGTGATTATTATCTGCAAATGTCAGCCTCATTCAATGGACCTTTCTCCAACCCGTTGACCAAATGGGGCACCGTGACCCACTGAGAAACTGATTTTAACTCTGCTGTTAGGAAAGCAAAGGAGAGGTACTTCAGAGTCAGCCAAGTTTACTTCTCAGAAGTCCAGTAGCATTTTGAAGTTGCTGGCTATCGTAAAGAATATGGATTCACTGTTTAGGAGCTGGGCGACCTGTTCAGTATGAATGCAAAAGAGGTATACGAGGTTGACTTGTTTGACTGTTGGAGATTGGAGAACTATTCCAAGTTTCTTTCGCCTAACTTGATCTGGGCTGTATTTTCTTTCTGTCTCCGTATCCAATCCACAGACTCATGGAAAATATTGTTTGCACCCTGACAGTATGGGATTGTATCTAAATATGAGCAATTTTAATATCTTGGTAAACTTGCCTCCCCTCCCACAAAAAAAATGCACAGCTACCAGTCTATTTAGTCAAGTGTGTGCATTTTTGCTCCATTAGTTTATTTGATAAAATAGCTACCACTTGGGCCTGACTCCTGCCTTTTTCACCCATCTGTCTTGCATCCGTTGGTCTTTTTCGAGCTGTTTCTAACATTTTTCATGTGTATTAAATGGAACTAACCACATTCACCATTTCCACGGGTGCACGTCAGAAGAATATACCATGTACGCTCTTATAATTTGCATTTGTCTTCAAGGTTTGTCATTGAACATATTTTATACGTCTGTTTTTATAAATATTTTGGATTTATAGAAGTTGACATTTTGAGACACAATAAACAGAACTGATGGATGGTGATGATTAGAATTACTTTTGGATTTGCTTATAGTTGAACACAAGGGTTGATCTAGAAATAGGGTTATTGTAGATATAACTGCAATTATACATGTTTCTCTTTTCATAATGTACTTAGTTGAATAGTTAGTCACACAGCATAGAAACAGACCCTTGTGTCCAACCTGGCTGTCGACCAGACATACCAATCTGACCTAGTCCCCTATAACCTTCCAGATGCCCTTTAAATGTTGTCATAGTCCCCGTCTCTGTATGTGTTTTTCATGATGGATCACTTTAAATATTAAAATCTTGTTTAGTGCACTTCATTTACTTGGTATTATGGATTAACAGGCCTTAGGGTACCATATTGACCTTTTTTGACTTCACTAGTCTGTTTTTTAATTTCCATTCAGTGGATAACATTTTTTTCATGGTTATTGGTATAGTTTTCAAATTTTGGCTAGTTTTAATATAGACTTTGGGGACAGTTAACGATTGTAACTAACTTCCCTGGAAATCATGAAGCCCAATGAGAGTGTATTTGCAGTAATCGAGGCGAGGGAGACTTATACTGAAATAGCTTTGCTTCATTACACATTCAGTGAGAATAAATCTGGGTCCACTAAATGAATGGTAAAATTTCCACTGTCAGAATTTCAGATCTTCTGTGCTGCGGGTCAAATGGTTCCAGTGTTTGACCATTAAGAGCTGCAGGGCACAGCATGTTAGTAATTGGATCTGAACTGGACAATTACTTTGAAATGAAAACTGCATCTTTAAGGTCTTTACTGTACTTAGAAGTCCACACATGTAAATTTAATGACTGTGCCTGTACAATAACAAAATTACTTATGCAAGCTTTTTTCTATCAGCCATAGATTAGCTAACAAGATAAATGCACTATTATATAAATAAATATTTAGCTTTTTCTGGCCCTCACTTGTCACTTCACATGTAACAGTGATTTTTTTATATGATGAAACTGATGAACATTTTTCAGTGAATCAGCTATATCTGATATTGCTCAACTGGTTTGTTTGATATCCAATTTTTTTTTATTTCTAGGAAAAAGAGAACCAAAATTGATGTAAGTTTATTTAAATACAAGGTGCGACCCCTCAAAACTGAAGGAAGTGATTTCATCATTAAAGCTGTTGAAATGAGGTAAGTATTATTGAAAACCTGTTTGTGAGGAATATTATGATTAGTCATCATCCACAAAAAAGGATCAGCAGATTCTCTTGCCTTGAGGCCTATTGATTATGTATCTTGAAGGGGCACCTGTCAAAATCAAATGGGGCAAGGCAAGGAGGCAGACCTACATGAACATAGCCTTTTGAATATGCCTTGTAGTAAATGTTTAGAATCTAAATAACAATATTTCTATATAAGATGTATGTACATATACACATGCAGTATCATTTTGGGTTTGCATTCCATTTTATAGTCGCAAGAAGCATCAGTATTCCCAAGACAAACTGAAGCTCTTTCTTAAACAGCATTGTGAGTTGAGACATGGGATGCTGAAAGTCAAGGTAAGATGAATCGTTAACAGGTTCTGATGACCATGAATAGCTTGACAACAAACTTAATAGTCTGTTTAAAAATAAGACTAGCTAATATTCAAGTTTCAAGTTAACTATTTTGTCAGAACTGGAAAAGTTGAAGATGGAACAAGTCGTAAGCAAATATGAAGGCAGGGTGTAGCTTGTAGCTGTGCTGCAAACTGGAAAATTTAATCAAGTCTGCCTCCCAGATCCATTGTTCCTTGTATGTATGTTTCTCTCTCCCCATTTCTGGGAATTTGTTGACCAATGTCCACTGTCAGCTTGGAGTCCCTGCAGCTGCTTCCTTTTTATCTGTTCCTATGTTGACACCTTGGATCCCTTGGTTATGATACTATATTTAACCACTAGATGGAGTGGGAGCTTGATCTTTCATAAATGATATTTAAGTCTAAATTTAATCACAAAATGGATGCTATGTTGAATCATTTGAAACTTCGCTCCCGAGAACAAATTTTGACACTCTAGCAATGCTAACTCAACTCTAGATCCATTGACCCTAACCTTTGTCTTACAGCTTACTGTCTGTACTGACCTTTTAATAATTCATTTTCATTTTGTTTATGCCTGACTCTTCCAAAGGCTGCTTGGTAATGTGTTCTGTTTACTTGTAAGCTCTTGTATGAAATAAAATCAATTTATTTAATTATTTTATGCTTCTAATAATTTTAAATCTGGTGTCTTTACAACATTCTGATGACCAGTAGAGGTAAATATGTGCATGGAGTCTCAGATGTGTCAACACAGAAGGTTCACTAACTCTGCCAGCAGGAGGCAAAAATTTGGCTTATACCAATTCAACATCACCTGTCTCCTTGCTTTATAATCTGTCTTTATGTCTTTATAATCTGTTTGGTTATTTGTCCACTATCTCCTGGCTGGTTTCTCACCTCCAGCACCTCATAAACTTGTACTGATCTAAATCTCTACCTACACTTAATTTGCACCAACTCCCAGCTTCCCCATCAGCTCTGGGTGAGTTGACTCAATTTTTTTGGGCAGGCAGTTCTCTTTTTGTTTTTAAACATTGTGACTCCTTAACTTATAATTACTCCATTGCCTCTCGTGTCTATCTCAAATCTTTCATTTGCTCATGGAGTGAGTGTCACCCCCAGTGCCAACACTGGGCAATTCTTGGGATCTCACATGCTTTTTGTTTGTCATTGAGACTTTTTAATGTATTTTGAATTGTTCCCTTGTTATTGATCCCTATCCAACAAGAAGTGTTTTATTAGTAAATTAGGTATGAAGCATTTTGAGCTGCTAGGTGAGAATATTTTAAGT
The DNA here is from genome assembly GCA_024137785.1 of Ginglymostoma cirratum. NCBI lineage: Eukaryota > Metazoa > Chordata > Chondrichthyes > Orectolobiformes > Ginglymostomatidae > Ginglymostoma > Ginglymostoma cirratum. The sequence continues at coordinate 28,901,663 of JAHRHZ010000133.1, read as the reverse complement.
GTGACAGATATCTCCTTCCATCACAGATCCTGTCATTCCTACATTGGCCATTCCAGTTTCTCTACTTGACGCTTGTCTCCCCCCTCTGTCTGCTCCTTTATGGAAAGAATCTGATTGAAGGGGTAGATTGGGTGAGAAGGAGCGTTACTTGTGTTCGGAGATGCTGGAGTGGTTTTAATGGCCACTACTGCAACTGGTCACAGGATGAATGAAACTGCCTTCGCAATCATTTGACCTGTTAGGGGAGATTGATGTGAAGAATTAAAAACCAGGGAGTCTCCAACGGCAATGAAGGCAGAGTAATATTGGTTCCCAAAGCTGTTCCTTGACTGTACCTGAAATTTCAAACTTGGATTTGTTTCCACATGAGATTGGACATGGAGCTGGATTAAGCTACTACCGACAACAGTGCTGTACTAATGACCAGTCATGGAAAAGGTTGCATTGTGTGCATACTCATTGCCCTTGCTTAGTCACTCTGCTTCCTTGTCAGGCTTGGCCAATCTCAGAATTTTGTGGTGCAGTCACATCCTGACTTCTTAGTCATTGCTGATGTCTTTAGGAAAGTGGTGATGAACTAATTTGTTGAACTGATGGCAGTCCATGCAATGTTAGACTACCCCCAGTGCCAGCAAGACAGTCATCCAGTTTTAATGAAAGAATGGAGATTGCTTTCCAAGTTAAAATGGTGCATCTTGAAAGATTATGTGCAGTTGATAGTGTTCCTCTACTGCTGCCTTGCCTCAATGGCAGAGGTCGTGCTTGCTAGATGGCAAGATGATGTGGAGCACCATTGTAGTTGGTACATGATGCTAACGTGCAAGTGGTGGATGGGGTGCTAATGGTCTGTTGTGTTGAGTGGTGGGATCTGTGCACATAAGTGGATTGTATACCCTTGTTTTTGTGACAGTAGATAGGCAAGGGGAGTCAGGAGGTGTATTACCCACCTCTATTGTCAAATTAATAGTTGTTTTATATGGCTCTAGTGAGTGGCACCCACCAAGACTTAAATATGATAATATAGTGATTGCAATCCCATTGAATGCTCAGGAAGATGAGTTGGTTCTTGTTGGTAGTCGTCATTTATGTGGTATTAATATTACTTGACATATGCTCCAATTGCTGCAAAACACCATGGAATCATCAAAAAACCTGTCACTTCTGACCTTGTGATAGAGAGAAAGTCATCGAAGAAACAACTTGGTGATTTGACACAATGCTGCGCGAGCTGGTCAAGGCAGTGGTGTCATCTGTCTCAAATGGTTGACATCCCCAACGATAATTATGTCTTTCCTTTGTGCTTGGTACCGCTGATGTTCGTGGAGACTTATCCCTGATAGCATTGAATTTTTCTAGGACTGTTTAATGCCTGGTTTGGTCAAATGTTACCTTGGCGTCAAGCAATTGTGAGTAGTGATCCTGTCACTGGTTGAGTAGTCCACAGGCCCACATTAGTGACTTGGAGGACATTATGGCAGTTGGGGAGATTTAAGTTCAATGAATAATTGAAACTGCAGTATAAATCTAATCTTTGGGACCACAGCTATTACTTTTGTTGGTGAAAGTACACCTGGTATGCTTTAGAGAAAATATGCTGTACTCAGCTGGTCTGACCTACATTTGACTCCATGCGCACAGCAATGTGGTTGATTGGTAAGTGGATTCTAAAATTATCTTGTAAGCTACAGTTCAAGTTCACTTAGGGATTTTCGGACTTGCTTGTGATGCCCACCACATTAATAATGTAATTGCCCCTCATTGCAATTCAGCCACCTTTGTCCATGTTAGGACCAAGGCTGTAATTCAGTCTTGAGTTAAGTAGTCTTAGCCAAAGCTAAACAGTTTTAGTTGGAAAGTAGACTGAATGCGCTGATTTAGTCTGGATTTTTTTGTTTTTTGAGAACATGCCTGAGCAACTCTCCATGGTTAAGTCTCTGTCTGTAGTTGTACTGAAACATATGTTTATGTTCATACTGCTAGTTGCCAAATTGTCGACCATCCTTATCGACTGGCAGGATTGCAGAACTTGCATTTGATCTGTTGGTCGTAAGATCACTCACCCCTGAGTACATGCGGTCTTAAATTGTAGCTTCACATTTTGGCATTTGAATTTTTGGTATTGCTATTCCTGCACTTGGTGTATTATCCTGCGTTCCTCAAAGGTTGTACCTTTCAGTAGAGTGTGGAAATGCAACGCCCTGAGATTGCATCATGATTGCAGAAAATTCTGATGATCTGTAGTACCTCATGGATGAACAGCTGTGAGCTTCTGACTTGTAAATCTCATCTGTTGTGGTGGCTATACCTCTATGGTGTCTAGTAATTGAGTCAATGCCTGGTGATGTCCAGTTTTAAAAACACTTTTGCAACCATTTGTTAAACTGGGTGCCTTGCTAGGCCATTTCAGAAGGCAGCTAACCACATTACTATTAGTTTGGACACGGCATTCCATGATATTAATTAACCACGCACATTTTTAAATAATTCATGGTCACCATTAGTGATGCTTTTCATTCCAGACTCAATTAATGAATTTTAATTCCCCAACTTACATTGTGGGGTTTGATCATCAGTCGAGACCTCTAGATTACTAGAGTTGCTCTGAACTTCTCAAGGCAGGTACTTGCTTCAGCAAGATACATTGGAGGTGTGTATCAGGACCATGCAGAAATCTAAATGCAACTGAGTCTGGGCAACAAACTTCCTTGGGGCATTTGCTCTAAATGTAACCCTCTGAAGGAGTCTCTTCGTGTCAAACGTTTTGGAGATCTCAACTTTGAAGCTTAATCGTTAGCTAGGAAAAGTTACAGGTTTCGAAACCTAATTTAACTCCCGGTCAGATATTAAAATGAGGCTTCAACACCCCTTACCTGCTGAACTACCCTAAGCGTTTATTCTCTTAACTGGCACTGTCCTCACACCCGAAACCCCCACAGTCCACTTTATTTACGTCTTCACAACAACTGTCAACTGGTCATGTGCAATTGTTAGTCCTTTTGAAGTTTGGGAATAAGGTTTCCGCTGCTGATGCCTATCCCAGCCATGATAGAATCATACCATCCTGAAATGTTTGTGTTCTCTAATTTTGTTTTTTTTGTGTACTTAATTTTCTGTATTTAGGCTGGCATTCCCAAAATTCTCCATCTGTCTGTCTTTTTCAAGTCACTCCTTTCAACATAACTGTTTCCCAAAATTTAGGTCCTGTTATCTCATTGTGTTTTAGTGTCAGGTTTTGTCTGCTTCTATGAGCTAACTTGTGACCTTTTTACTATATTGAAGTGCTGATTAAAATAAAAATAAGTTTGCTTCATCCTTGGTATCAAAAATGTTTTCAGTGTCTTACGTAACACCGAATGTCTGTGCAAGTCCAAGTAGACCCTTCATCTGTGCATTTTTGTTGTAACTACTTCCTGATTCTTCCCTTTTTCACTTCCTATCTTGTAACTCCCAAGAATATAAATTTTTGTCTGTCAAAGTTGGATCACCAAGCTGTCCTTGCTGAGTCCTTAACCTGACAGGAGTAGTTTCAAGGTTTGAGCATCGTTTACATTGCTTGGAATATTTACTTTCAGATCAGTTCAAATTACTCCGTGCAATCAGCTGTTCTGTATTTTTGAATATCTGTTTGAACTGAATAATGTTAGAAATACTGCTAAAACTGTGCCTCAATGATTTTATTTCATACAGTCTGCAACTGTTGATAAGTACAAACTTTTGGAGCAGAGCTTTTCGCATTTGTTCCCAGATGACCCGTCAACCTTTATTTTCAATTCTGCTAACAGAGGTCGAGCAAGGGCTCTCAAGAACCGCTCTTCAGCAAGTGTAAGTATTGCATGTTGAAAAATTATCACTTCAGACCTTTAAAGTATTTTGACTTGTTTTGCACCTTTGGCTCATTTGGGAGATCTCTGCCTCCAGGTTTTGTTCATGCCTCACTCTAGGGTTTGAACTTTTAGACTCAAAACCAAGGCTGACATAGCAGTGCAATAGAGAGAGGTGCTATACCATCAGCTGTGTTGTCTTATAGATGAGACATTCAACCAGGGGTCTGAATATTACACTTAGTGTTGCGACCAATATTTATCCTCTATCAATATCTCTCCAAACAGATTAACTGATGATTTTAACATTGTTGGAATTTGCTTTGTGCCAATGAGCTGCACCATTTCAGTATTATAACAGTTACTATGTTGTGCTTAATTGACTGAAGGATTTTGAGACTTTGTGAAAATTATTGAATAAATGTGAATTTTTGTTCACTTCAAAGTTTAGTACAACAAAACGTCTGGGTTTCCACTCGTAAATTGCACATCTTTTGAATAGAATATAGAGTACTTGAAAGCATTCAGTTGAAACTTAACAATTTGCACTCAATGGCATTAAAGTTTCCACAAAGTTTAACGTTGTAATTGTTTTGGGTCAAGTGTATGATGACAAGCAAAGAAGCACCTTTAGTACAAAGCGTGTCTGTTCGTGTGCAAGTTCACCCAAGTTCGAGAGTTTCAAAAATTAACTGTAAGACTACTTAGCGCATCCAAATTATTTGGGCTATACAGGAAGGAAAAGGGTTTTGGGTAACTGCATCTATTTTTTAATTCACAAAGTTCCTTCACACTATCCATATGGCAGAGGAAGTGCTGCCTCAATTGACCTAGAAGTCCTGTATTTGTTTTCTAATACTTAAGGCACCTATTGAATCCAGTTTTGCTTACCTAGTTGGTTAACTGGAATGCAGTAATGTGAGCAGAATGGTTTTAAAACCAATGTTCTGAATAGTACTTCCTTCTGGATATTTTTGCAGTCCTCCGATTGTATCTTGCATGGTGTTACTTTGCATTGTGATTTGCAGCAGTGAATGATAAATGTGCAAACATTAAATTTAGGGACAGAATAGCTATATTTTCAGCCCATGGGACACTTCTGGCCACAAACACTTTTAAAATCTGGTTATTGGCCATGAAGTATTTTCAAACTTTAAGAAGTGAAACAAAATATAACCATCAACTAAACTTTTGTTTTTTTTTTAGTACCAGTCAGATGGCACTACTGATGTGGATGACATGTCAAAGTACAGAAACAAATCTGCACGAGAGATTGAAAAGATGCGCAGGCAGAGGGAAGAAATGAGAGCAATAGGTATACTTTGCAGTTACGTATTTTCGGACTTATCACTTGTAGTCACGGTCAGTTCCTTTTTTTAGACAGCTTGAAGGATAGGATTTCAACCTTTGAGTCCATTTCCTTGCTTTCCTGCTGAATTAATGGTGAAAATGTAATGCATTCTGGGCTTAAGGTGCTCGTTAAAAGTTAACCAGAGCTCCTAGGGAGTAGTTTGTTGAGAAATGAGACTAGGGAAAGACAAAAGTATTGAATGACGACTTCAGTCTTGTCAAAATTACATTTTAAAAGCTGCTTTCCTTCCAGCCCTATAGAAATGATGTAAAGTTACAAATGCAGCCATGTGACTTTACACTTCACATCTCATAGATGTTTATGACCTTCATTGAGATCATACACAAAATCAAGAACACTAGCGCAGAAAGAGAAGCTATTGAAAGGATGGACCTGACAGCAGTACATAAGCAGTGCCATTGATGTAGACCAGTTAGAGCAGAAAAATGAGCTACTTGATATGTCGATCTTTTAAGATTGAAAGAAGATCATGATTTAAGATGTTTCCTTCTAGGATTAGAGATTTGTGGACACTAATCCAGAGAAAGTTTGAGACACTTGCTACATGTGGTTAGTATATTTGAGAACGTAGTATTTGGGATACAACAGGAAGTGTAAGTAATGGCAGGCTTATTAAGGACTTTACAACTGTTTTGAAGGGGTAAATGTGTACACGTACATTACTTGCCAGGATTGCTGTCCAACACGTTTCAAATGAAGTTTCCTACAATGTTAGTTGTTTTCATTATTTGTTCTGAAAGCAAAAAGGAGAAAAGAGGAGGAACTAGCAAATGAGATGCAGAAAAGAAAGGAGGTGTTGGAAGCAAAGAAGAAAGAAAAGGAGGATAAAGAAAAGAAAAAAGAAGAGTTGAAGAAAATATTAGAAGAGGAGAAAATGAAAAGGAAAGAAGAAAAGGAACGTCTTAAATTGGAGAAAGAGAAGGTAATCGGTTAAAACCTACAGGAAAAAGTGGAAAATGCTGTTAAGTTTTTCCACAATTCTTCAATTTCAAAGATTTAACTCGGTGCCGTACCTAACTTTCAGAAATAGGCACAATACATTTGCACTGTGAACTTGTGCAGAGTTTAGTTTTGACACTTTGTGCTGTTTGTCGTAGAATTCCTACAGTGTGGAAGTTGGCCATTTGGCCCACCATGTCCACACCTACCCTCCGAAGAACATCCCACCCAGTCCCAACCCCACAACCCTGCTTTTCCCTTGGCTAATCCACTATACCTACATGTTCCTGGACACTACGGGCAATTTAGTCTGATCAGTTCACCTAACCTGCACGTCTTTGGACTGTGGAAGGAAACCAGAGCACGGGGAGAACATGCAAACTCCACACAGACGCCTGAGGGTGGAATGATCCCAAGTCGCTGGCCTTCTGCTAACCAGAAGTAACTTGATTTGTAGTTGTGTGCCTGTTATCTTTCTTTTTAAAAACAAAATGGAAATTTTATTTGATTTATTTGTGGAGGAACTATGGAATACTAATTTGTTTTCTGTATATGTCACCACTTACGTAATGTATTTTCATAGGAAAGAGAGAAATTACGAGAAGAGAAGAGGAAATATGCTGAATATCTCAAAGAATGGAATAAACCCCGTGAAGACATGGAATGTGAAGACCTGAAGGTACTGGTAATAAATGTTGTACGATCAAGGCCTAATGTATTATTTGGGAACTTTGGCTATAAATTGAAGTTAAAGGGGTTTCTGATTTTCAGTTCCATGAACATGACGTTTTTTAAAAAGGGTCACTGACTGATTAATCAATCTTTTCTCTTCTTTTGACTGCGTCTACCATGCATTTGCCCACTGAAGAAGCGTATCCAAATCGCACCTTCTCTTAGACTCATACAGCATAAAACACCCTTTGATCCAACCAGTCCATGCCGAACGTAATCCCATACTCAACTTGTCCCACCTGCCTGCTTCTGGCTCATATCCATCCAAACACTTCTAACTCATGTACTGTTTAGGTGTCTTTTAAATGTTGTAACTATACCCACATCTGCCACTTCCTTGAAGTTTGATTCCACATGGGAGCCGCCCTTTCTTGCATTTTTCTTTCCAAAAAAAAAACCTTTTTTTAAGATCTCTCTCTCCTCTTAACTTAAATACCCCCGGTCTTGAAATCCCCCATACTAGAAAAACCTACCTACCATTAACCCTATCTTTACCTATCATGACTTTATAAACCTCCAAGGTCATCCCTCAACCTCCTATGCTCCAATGACAAAAGTTCCAGTTTAACCAACCTTTCTGGCAATATACTGGTAAATCTCTTCTGAACCCTCCCCAGTTTAATCATATCTGTGCATCCTCATCGCAGTTCATTCTTCTCACAGTTCACCCTCCCACCCAGTTTATCAGCAAACCTGCATGCAACTCCTTCAACTAAATCCCAAATATATATTGAATAACTGGGCCCTTTTTTATGTAAACCATTTGTCACTGCGTGCCACTCAGAAATAGACCTATTTATTCCTGCTGCTGCTTGTCTGGTAAACAGTTCTCTATCCATGTCTGCACACTACCCCAAATACTGTATGCTTTAATTTTATATGCTGTTGTTTTATATGGGACTTGATCAGGCTCAGCAGTTTTATAAATCAAAAGTGCAGCCTTCAGAAAGGATTGTTTCTTCAGAATGCTAACTCTAGTCCCAGATGCCTCAAGTCACTGTTCTAGCTTGATATCCAGTGGACTGAATTAATTTTGATTGTCTGGGTCATGTGAGAACAAACTAAAGTAGAGTAATGTTTGCTCATAGATACATAAAACGTTACACTAACAGCCAAGAGGAGCAGCTTACTGAGACTCCTGGGTAACTTGTGCAGAAATACTCTTTAAAACATTGTCAAGTCCAGCTTGTGGATTAGATTTGGAATGGGTCCATGTGACTGACTGACTTTTCTATCTTTTCAAAAAGAGATGGTGTCTGCTGTGCAGTTGGATAAAGAAAAATCCCAAGTGCTGGATCTGGGAGTTAGCCAAAACCAAAGGGACAAGAGTGCTGCCACTCTGTTAGTTGAAAGCAGATATTGGCCATGATCTGCCATACAGTACAAACAGTTGTGAAATATGATTCCCAGGGCTGAGTGCAGCAGACATGGGATTTTGCATTGAGGGTTGACCATGTGGAAGTTGTAAAATTGGGCTGTTTTTGTTTTCATTCATGGCTCCTTTTGTCATTTTCTTTCGAGAATAAGTATTATCATTGAAAAGGTTACTGGTTGATTTTGAATGTAAATACAGGATGTTCACAAGACCTTTTTTCCTCAATAGGAACTCCCAGTTCCAATGCCTGTGAAGACGAGGTTACCGCCAGAGCTTTTCGGTGACGCATTAATGGTTCTGGAATTTTTGCATGCATTTGGAGACCTATTTGACCTCCAGGATGAGTTCCCAGATGGCATGACTCTAGGTAATGATTCTGACTTAAGTACATAGTGTAATTGAAATATACTGCAGTAGAAGCATTTTTGGTTGAAAGCCTGCATTTTTATTCCCAGGTTCATTCAACCATAAAATTTGCGTTTTGACCTTGGGTTTGAAATGGTCACAAAGTATCATTCATTGTCAGCCCCTAATTAGCCTCATGATAATCGTGTTTAGACCTTGAGTTTCTTGTGATGATACTTTCAGATTGTGTTGAAATTGATAAGTGTTGGTCATGGTGTGCTAGTTAAAAAGCTGTGCTCCCCATAAAGCTGTTACTATTGATGAATGGGTTTGCAGCTGCAGGGATAATATTGTAAAGTTGTTGTAATATTTCATTTCGACTCTGTTAAAGTGCAGCTATAATATGCTAGCAGTGGGAAGCCAACTAGAGAGTCCAATAGCAAGTGGCCTGGAAAAGCACAATTGTGTTCATATGTTGTTGAGCTTCTCTAGTGGTGAGAGTGCATTCATTTCCTGATTTGAGCCTTTGAGATCAAGAGTTCTGAAGTCATCTCATTATGGCCCTTCAGTCCTCCTTTGAGGGTTGTGACAAGTGCAGAGGGATGGCAGAGTTGTGGGGGGAGAAAGTTGCAACCCCCATTTTGGGAAATTCTTCCGAATGAGTATCGGCATTTGAGAGGTGAGCTGCTTGTTTGTATCCAGACATTTACCCAGTCCTGTTTGGTTGAAATGTTGATAATGAATGCCTGGTCCTGTTAATGTTCTGTATTAACGTGCAATTTCTTGTCTGAAAAACTTGTATTTTTTGTCATGTTTTGTTTCTCAATAGTAATGTTGGACCATAGTGAGAAATTGAGTTCTGATAATAGTGAATGGTTGCATAACCTGTATGCATATGTAGGTTAGAGCTTAAGGCAATTGGACTTAAAAGGACAGATTCCTCTTGTTCTCTTGGAAAAGAAATTGTTTTCGATAATGTGTTAAAAATGTAGCTCTGGGCATTATTAATAACACTTCATTTGAAGGCTATTTTTATTGTTCTTGAGTGTTCAAAGGTTATATTTGAGTGCTGTTCATTGACAGGCCAGCTTGTCTAAGTTGGCTTCATTTTCACTAATTCATAACCATAATTTTTAGTCTAGTTTAGAGTACAAATGGTCACATCGTATTGCTGCAAGGTTTCTGGAAGATCTAATTTGTTTCTGATTTAATTCTCAGAAATCCTTGAGGAAGCACTGGTCGGAAATGACACTGAAGGGCCACTCTGTGAATTGCTGTTCTTTTTCCTAACTGCAATTTTTCAAGCACATGCTGAGGAAGAGGAAGTAGCTAAAGAACAGTTAAAAGAAACTGATCCTAAAGGTTGGAGATTGTTCTATGTCTGAAAGTTATTTCTGAAAGGAGTGTAACCAGCAAATTGTGTATGATGACCTTTACACCATTCTGCTGTTCAATCTCACTGACATGCTGGAATGTCAACAAAACAATTTAAATTCACAGCAAGGTGACAGACTCTGGGAATTAGATTTTGGTGGGGTCCAAGCGTAGTTTTCAGTTTATCCTGTTCATTGCCCTTAATTTCTTAACTTGATTTTAAAGCTGCACAAACTTGTCTAATTTCCAGGCAATTCAGTCTGGTTTGCAGGATGTCTCCTTTTAATTTGCCTGTTGCATATCTGGGTATTATTTTTGTATATCCTTGCTGCACTCTGTGTAAGGCTTGCGCATCCGTGCGGAGATTTGGTGCTACATGTTGCAGGATTTTCAACTCTGTTCTGTTCCTGTCTGTTTGGATTCATCTGTTTCTAGCCTTTACAATTTTGGGATTGCCACGTTTTGTACTTTGTTAGGTCTGAAATGGATTGTTATATTTGCCTAATTGAAAGTTTAGCCGTCTCAGTTATACTTAAGTCCATCCTTGCAGCTGTGCTGTCACACTGCCATGGTGGCAAATTAGGATTATAGCTCTTCACCATTTGAGTATATGATGAAGACTGAATACAGGCTATTGTGGGACGCCATTAGTCCAACTTCAATTAGAGTCCCTACTTAGAGTAAAGATAATAAGTCTCCTCTCCAGCCAATTTCCGATTCAGGCCAATAATGTGCCATCAATTCCCTCTATTCCAACCTAAGCTAATAACTTCGTATGAGGACTTTTTCATACTGCTTTTGACACCATCCGTAGAGGTAACCCAGTCACAAAATTCAAATAGGTTTATCACATATGAACTGACCTGAAAATTTCAACGCTCTTCAGTTATCTAATCTTGAATAGCAGATTTTAATTTCTTGGCAACAGATGTCAGGCTGACCGGTTTTTTTAATTCTCTGCCCGCGCCCCTCGCCCCAACTTAATCCAAAGTGATGGGTGCAATTTTCTAACCTAAAGAAACTGAATCCAGAGAACGTTGGAAGATCAGAGATATCTGCAGTGTTGTCACCACCTACCTAAAAACCATAGCTTATAAATAATTTGCATTTGTGGATTTGTTTTTGTTTGCATTCATTGATTTCTCCATTTAGTTGAGCATATTCCACTGAACAGTTTTAAGTACTGATGTGAATTCATTCTTCACGCCTGACATTTCTTTATTTCTAATTAGTTTTGAATGGCCCACAAATTTTTGGAACAAGATTGTAAAAATTGTCAATTATTCAGAAGATTGAGGGGGAATCTTATGGAAACATATAAAATTATGAAGGGAATAGAAAAGATAGAAGGAGAGAGGATGTTCCCACTGGCAGGTGAAGCTAGGACAAGAGGGCATAGCCTCAAGATTAGGGGGAGCAGATTTAGGACTGAATTGAGAAGGAACTTCTTCACCCAGAGGGTGGTTAATCTATGGAATTCCTTGCCAAGTGAAGTAGTTGACACTACTTCAGTAAATGTTCTTAAAGCTAAAGTAGATTTTTTTAAACAATAAAGGAATTAAGGTATACGGTGAGAGCGAGGGTCAGTGGATCTGAGTCCACGAAAAGATCAGCCATGATCTTGTTGAATGGCGGAGCAGGCTCGAAGGGCCGGAAGGCCTACTCCTGCTCCTAGTTCTTACGTTCTTCGAAATCTCATAGTTTTTTTGAAATCCTTAACTATCTCACAGTCACATTTTTGTATTTGCCAAAATCTTTTTTGGTTGCATGCTGTGACTTGCCTCTTTTTTGTTTTTAAGAAAAATGAATCTCTTGCTCTGCATCACAATGAATTTTTGAACATTTCCCAGTGACCTTTAGTCATTTCATGCATCAACAAATTTGTTCAGTTTACTGTGGAAAATCGGGCTTGGCTAAACTGGGTTCTTGAATGTTTTAATTTCTATTTTTCAAACACTACATTGATTTCAATGATCATGATTTGAGAATAGTCCATAAACGTTAACTCAATTTAGCTTACTAATCTGTTAAATTTATTATGGCTTGCTCCACTGGTTGACATAAAGGTCTATCTTGGATGCACTGAACATGCCCCCTGCCTTTCTGACAAACGCTAATGTGTATATCTCAATCTAAGTGCAAGTTGCTATCTTGCTTTCAAACCATTATCCTTTTTACTGCTTGCTTATCAAAACTATACTTAGACAAATCATTAGTTCATAGCTGGTTCCATCTTGAATCTTTCTCTTGATGATTAGAATTGCGTCTCTGACTTAATGGTCTCCATGGATCTTGTACTAACATGAAAGAGAGGTCATCTTTTATTTGATGAATGCTTTTCCCTCCTCTTTTTGTCTCTTTGAAACCTTCTGTGTCTTGTATTTGTAAACATGCCTCTGACGTGGGCACTGGACAAGCACACTTTCACCTGATCAGGATCTGTGCACAGCATTGCGTGTGTTGAATAGTGCAGCACTTGCCGCCCTTTGGAGTGGGAATGCCTGAAAATTCACTATCCTCTGAATTAATTCCTCATCAATCCCTGTTTTAGATTCTCTGATCAGAAATTATCTCTCAATCCCTTTTCAGAGTGCTGTTTAATGCAATAATATCACTTAAACCTAAGAAAATGGACCTTATTTACTCCATCAAAGGGTAGCCTTCTCATCCCAGGGATCAGTTAGTGGTTCTTCACCGTACACTCTGTAATACAGGACTATCCTCTTTAAACATGGGGACCACTATGTAAGAATCTTGCAGAAGCATTGTATGACTAGATTGGGATTTCTTTACTACAAACCCTTGCAATAAAGAACTGTTGCCATTTACTACTCTGTTTGCTGTGTCTGTGTCCTAGCTTCCAGTGTTTCTCTCTCAAGCATTTCCAGGTCACTGTGAATTTTAACATTTGAGACCTATTGGTTTTTTATTCTTATTCTCAGCTTAGCACAGAAACTCCATCTGCCATCTTTCTGGCAACTCCATTAACCTCCCTATCTTTATATTCTGTGTCCTCCTCACCTAGGTTTGTACTGTGCATTAAGAGTTCTTCATACTAAATTCTAGCATTTTCCCAATGACTGATATTACACTAACTGTCCCATTACATTTTTGAAAAGCACTGTGTGCCAACTTTCGGTCTGATGGGACCATTTTATTCTAAGCAATTTAGAAAGTCATACTTGGTGCTTCAGTTTCCTCTGAGAACCTGAAGTGATAGGCCTTCAGGTTCCCAGAATCTGTCAGGGTTTAGTCTCAACCTTCTCCAAAATTTTCCATCTATTAATGATCTTAGTTTTCTCTTCTCTATCTTAGATACCCTTTTTCTGTATGCACATGGCATCTTCAAATGTAAAGGCAATTAAAATACTTTCAGTTCCTCATTCCCTCAGGTCCTCCTTGCTGTTGGCGTTTCTAAGGGACCTGCACTTAAATTAGCTATTGCTTTTTTGATGCACTTGCTTTTTTCTTTGGCTCAGTTAGATTTATTCTATTTCTCTCAGTTTAATCAACATTTTGGTGACCTTTTGGTATCTAAAACACTCCCAGTTTTCAGACGACTTGTTCTTTTGTAAAATTATAAGCCTTCTTCTGATGTAAATGCTAACCTTAACTGCCTCAGATTTTGATAGTTTCGCTGTGTCCCTGATTCCTTAGAATGTCTGCAACGTGGAGTCCTGCTCAGCAGGAAGCATTCAATGCAGGTATACCTGCCTGTGATTGTAGTGCCTTTCTCACATGCTGTAGTCATGGCACCCTGTTAGCTCCGCCTTGTGTGTCTCAGGTTATGCGTAGTAGTGTATACCTACAGTAATGGCAAGTTACGCTGTTCCAGCATACTAAGATGAATTGATTACCAGAAGTTGAAATTGGTAGGGGGAAAAAGCCCCTGTCATCCCCCTCTGCATAAATGAGCCAGATTTGCAACTTTGTACTGAGTCCATGTCGAACTTGGGCATAGGCTGCACACCTTTTCTTAGTCCAAAAAACTATGTTGCGGTCATAGCTATTAAGGTTTATAGTAATAGCGTAGACAAAGAAAGTGAGCATGATATGCCTGATGATGGAAAAGTCTGATTGCAAGCTACGGGAATACAGTGCCTGCAGAGGGATGTAGGCAAGTTGAAGGAGTTGCCAGCAAGATGGCAGAGTGTAAGGGCAAGGTTATTCACTTTGATAGTAGGTACAGAAAAATACTACATTTTAAGGGATGAAACTTGGAACTGTTGATGTACTGAGGGACTTGGGAGGAAAGGAACACGTATGTACAGCTAGCAAAAGGAAAGTGAGTGACATGTCAGGTGTTACCTGCAAGGGGACTGTAACAGAATGATAAAACGTTACTGTATTTGTATAGGGCATTGTTGAAACCACGTGGAAAACTGTGTGCAGTTTTAATCTCTGTATCTGATGATGGTGGATCAGCTGATGTTCAATTGCTTGGTCCTGGGTTGAGGAAGGTGCTGCAGGTTAAAGCTGAGTAAATTAGGTATTTGTGAAGTTCAGAAAAACAGATAGTGGTATCATCGGAAGAAACTATTCTTGCGAGGGTATGCAATGAGATTATTTCCACTAGCAGTGGAATCCAAAACACTGGCTAATTTTAGGATTAAGGAGCTGATAAGGCAAGATAACTGAGGAAAGATTTCTTGAGAGTTGAAGTTAATTTGAGATTATTCATCTCAGTTTTGTGGGGGTGCCCTTGTACATTATTTCAAAAGCTAAGATTTTTTTGTCTCAGAGAAACTGGGACGAGGAAGGTGAGGCTGAAGGTCACAGAATAACAGATTGGTGGGGCTTCATGGTATGCTCCAATTTCTGACATTAATGTACGTAACTCCCTTGCTATTTTTCAAAATAGTCTCCTGGCATCGTATGCCTTCAACCTAAGTGTATTTGAGTTTAATGTTTCATTGGAAAATGCTACCTTCCATCAATACGGACTGCAGAGCTACCTCTACTGCTCTGGAGTGTCAATGTTAGCTTTGATTTTTCGTTAAGCCTCTAATGGTATTTGTGGTCACAAACATCTGACTTTGACTTCGACTTCGTGTCATAAGGATGCAGTGAATATATCTCATGGGTCTCCAAGCAAAATAGTACGCATTAAGTTGCATCAAAAAATTACTGCAAGCAACAGAAAGAGACTGAACAGAATTGAATTGCAAACTGAGTTTGTATACATGCAGATGATTGATCATTAAATGTATTTTGGCACGATAATGTTTTTAAGATACAGCACTTTTGAGTAATTGCTCAAATTGTTCTTGACCTTGCCTTTGATTACACACAGTTTGAATCTTTGGCATATTTAATCATGTGTATCTTTGTATGCAGATTTAACTGATGCTTTGGATGAAGATCTTGATTCTACAAAAAGTGCAGTCTCTGCAGTTGCTTCTTTTGCTGCTGCATGGCCCCAGCTCTATCAAGGTGGTACCTAATTTCTAATGCTAGTTTGTGTTTCTAATGGGAAAACATAATTTAGTTTAACAGGGTAATGTTGAAGAACATGTTTTCCCACTTGTTTGTCACAGGTTGCACATTGCGTGACTTGGATCTTGATAGCTGCACATTGTCAGAAATCCTCCGACTTCACATCCTGGCGGCGGGAGCAGATGTGACACCAGCAAATGCTAAATATCGTTATCAGCAACAGGGTGGATTTGATGCCACAGATAATGCCTGTGTCGAATTCAGGCTGAGTAATCCAGGACTGTTGAAGAAATTAACAAATACTCCAGTGTATGATTTGACAGCAGGTAATTAAGGTGGTGTTCATAATCAAATTTGAGTTGTTTTTCTGTTTTTGCCCCCTCTCAGAAATTTGATTAATTTGAGTCTGCTCTTTGGCTAGATTTCTGCAAATGTTGCACAATGAATATTTTAAAAAGACATGAAACCGTATTTTCATCAGATTAAAAGTTGTCACTTCTGTGACACTTGCAAAGAAACTGAAGTATGCAGGTCTAAGCATGCACAGTTTCATTTTCATATTGGTATGAGAGATCAGTTTAATCATCAGAACTACCAAACTTATTCTTGGGTGGCAGGACTGTCACCAAGTTTTGAAGAGGTGATCACATTGAAACTTGCAAAATAATCTAAGGGTGGGTACAGGTGTGGTATTTCTGGAGGCTGGGGAGGTTAGAACCAGAGGGAACGATTTAAAAGGAAGGGGAAATTCCACTAAGGTCAGAGATGATTATTTTTACTCAAACAATTGTGAACCTTTGGAATCCTCTACCGCAGAGGGGTGTGGAGGCTCATAAAAGGTATTGAAGTTTTGATCAGCCATGATTTATGATCAATGACAGAACAGACCTGAGGATGAGTAGCTTCCTCCATTTCCCCTACTTTCCAAAATTGGCTCAATCAGTAAACACAAAGCATAAATGTTTGCATTTCGAAGTGACAGGCTGCTATTCGGTCCAGGAACCCCGTCTGAATGTTACCCCACGCCTGAGGTCCCACTGAATGTCACAATTTTCAAACCATGAAAGAAGGTAATGGTGGAGAGAAAATTTGGGAACCCTCTTGTAATCATTTTTTTTTGTTAGCGGAGAAGCTGAAGGTGCTGCATGCTCTGTGTGGACAGCTGCTGACTCTGGTTTCCACGAGGGATTTCATTGAAGATAATGTAGAGATTCTAAAGCAGACAAGGCAGGAATTTAGAGAACTGAAAGCTGAGCAACACCGCAGAGGGAGAGAAGAGGCTGCAGCAAGGTATGGTCTAAATGCACAAACGCCAGTGAAAATTGCTATAGAGGCAGTGTTATTACAATCAGTGAATAAATTACAGATTCGCATGAGGAATATTGTATTCACATAGTGCCTTGCATGGCCCCAGGCTAGTTGCCAGTCTATTCAGAGCAAATGAATTCAGCTTGTGGCACAGTCACCCTTTTTTTTTCTGTTTGCAACATTACTGTCTGTCTCTATGCAAACAGCAAGTTTCCAGCAGTTGACATAAACCAATAGTCAGTTTTTGTGCGTATTAGCTGCAAGTGAAGTTCAGGTACAATGCAGAGTTGTCCCCTCTTTTTATTAAAAACAATAACTGTGACTCAAACTCTCCCATTTTCTCGCGCGCGCTCTCTCCCTCTCTCTCTTCCCCTCATTTCCCCCTCTCTCTCCCTCTCGTTTTCTCACCTCTTTTCTCTCCCCCTCGTTTCCCCAGCTCAATTTTGTTAATTTCACCAAAAACACTGTGTGGTTATGGTGAAGTCTGTTTTCTAAATAATACGTTCTTGGCAACTTATTCATCTTGCTTCCTTTACTGTCTCACCTCATTTAGACCATTTCTTGAGTGTATTGCAATTCATTAATGATGTTTCATTTAGGAATTCCATTTTCAAAATCTTTATCTGGTTTGTTGGAAGAAGTGTAAACAAATAACTGCAAGCTGATTTTATTTGGTGAAGTTAAATCGAAATTGGAGACTTTTGTATTTGCAGCCAGTTTACCTGATGTGGATTTTTGAAGTGTTTCAGAACCCTGCTACCAAGATATCTTCCTTCTATCGCCTGTCTTCTTGATGCAGTTCTCCTGCAATTTGCTACTTTTGTCTAATTATAACTTAACTATGTCTCTGAAATAAACAGAAAAATGTTTTCCGTTCACAGTAGAACAGAAAGCACCCACGTGACCTAATAATATTCTAAATTTTTTTGCTATGGTGTTTGTTTTTTTGTACTAGCATTATAAAATAAAATGATGCTTGTGTTGTAGATATCGCAAGAAAAAAGAAGAGCGACTGAAAGAACAAGAACAAAAGATTAGGGACAGGCATGAACAAATGAAAGAGGAGGAACAGAAAAACTTGAAAGGAAGTGCAATGTAAGTTTTTTTTAAATGTCGATTATTTAGAGGAGAGGTACACACAAGATATGATCAATTTAAAATATGTTGCAAATATTCATGTGTTCTGGATATGTTTTGTTCAAGTCTTAATGGTTTATGAATCTAGAATTGAGATTGTAAAAGTTTGCAGATAGACCACTAGTTGTCCAAATTGTCTGTTATACTGTACAGCATAGTCTCAGTGCTGTGTTAGGAAGAGGAAAAGATCAGATGGAGCATCTTTTTAAGAGGGAGAAGGATGGTAAGACTGCAGATGGAGAGTTTTGAGAAGAAGGATAGTGGTAAAATGAGTTCCCATGGATGAAGAAGCTATATAGAGCAGCTACTCTATTGTAAAGGATCAGAGGTTATACCTTGGAAACGGAGACTGGAGGCAAGCTGTAAGGTTGAAGTGAGTGGATATTCTGAAGTACCCCAGGTATTTGGAGCAGCCAAAGTGGCAGAGTCTATCTAATGCACTGCTTAGTAATATAAAAATGACTTTTGTGCTCATCCATTTAATTTGTCTTTGGTCTAGTTTGCTGTAAATGTATTGTCTAAACAATTTAATACTTTATTTACTTGAATTATAGTTCATCTTCAACCCTTCTACTTCTCCCTTTTTAAAGCAAGAAGAATTGAGGTCTTGTGCCTTGCCTTGCTTTATGACATCTGAAATAACTGCTACTTAAGAAAAGCGCCACCACTCACCCATGTGTAATAAATCTCTAAATCCCAGTTCTACCAAGCTGTTTAATTCTTGTTAAAAGAATACGTACATCAGGTTTTACATTAAGTAGATATTCCAGGAAAAGTTGTTTCAAACAAATGGCAGAAAAGAAATATGGATTGCTAATTTACAATTATATAATGTGAATTGTAGCCACCTTTAAAAACTTCCATATGCATGCAAACAGGACAAGAAACAAATATTGTAGGTGAAGGGAAGAAATCAAGCATGGTTCTTGCATCAGTCCGAATCCCTGGTGTCAGTAGTATTTTCATGAGATCATAGAATCCTTATAGTGTACAAGCAAACCATTTGGCCCATGGAGTCACATCGACCCTCTGAATATCCCACCCAGACCCGCAAACCCACCTAGCCTGCTCCTCCCTGGACAGGATGGGCACTTTAGCATGGCGAACCCATCTAACCTGCACATCTTTGGATTGTGGGAGGAAATGGCACACCTGGAGGAAACCCACAGACACAGGGAAAACATGCAAACTCCACACAGACCTTCTGGAGGGTGGAACCAAACGTGGATCCCTGGAGCTGTGGCAGTAGTGCTAAATACTGAGACACAGTTCCTTCCCAACTCATCGCTCTTGACTTGAGGTCGCAGGTGCGTGGATTCTCGGTCTTTCACTGGTTTTGGATCGGCCCTTTTTTGAGTTCCTCTGAAGGTGGAATTCTTTTCTTCACCCATTGCAGACAGAGCAGCTTATGCAGCAAATAGGAGAGTGTAGTAATCTACGAGGAATTGACTTCTACCTCACCACACAAGAGGGAGCAAGAGAAGTGGAAGTTTTCTGTTTGCAAACTGGATGGTTCATACGCTGCCCAGTGACCTTATTCTCAATGCTGTTCCCCTATCCCTTGGCTAGGGTGACTGGCCAGTATGACCTAAAAGCTTGATCCTTCTGGGAGAAATTGTTCACCCTTCTGAACTGTACTCAGTAGCTTAAAAATGATGTTTATCTGGTGTGTTGTAAACTCAGCAATTATAAACGTTCTATCATTAATGTAACAAAGCTCTTTCTGGGCACTTAGTTGCAGTCATGTGTTTTCTTAGGCATTTGTCCCTGTTCCAGATGACTTTCTTTTCTGTCTTGAAAGAAACTGCATTCGTACAACTGACCCACATCAGCCTGTGCTAACTGAGCATATGAATGAAATCTTGCAGTAGCAAGGGCTTTAGTACTGAGTGTAGCCCCTGCCTTGTGTGTTTAAAGCAGGATAGCTGTTAGATTTCATATTTTCCAATGACAGTCCAAGTCTGGTGGTAGATTCGAGTACAACTTTACTTTGGTACAACTTTGTTACAGCTTCAGATTTTATTTGCAGTAAGGTACAAAACACTTCACATTTGTATATAGCAAAAAGTTAGAGTACCCCCCCCCCCCCCCCCAAAACTTTGATGTGATTGGTTAGCGGTGTCTCTGTGGTTGGCTGTCTGATACAGGCTCTTTAGAGATGGACAAGCTGTTGGTCCCCACCATGGTCATGATGTTTTCACAGACTTTAATGATAAGGGTAGTCATTTCTATTGCCTGAAACTAGTTTGAATCCTTTCTTTTACTGATTTTTTTTTTCCTACATATGTCGATCCGTAGCTGCTATGGAATCTATATGATTATGTGAAGAATCTTAACTAAAACCTGCACTTAATATTGTTACAGGTTGATTAAATAATTTGAGAAATAATTATGTAGTGTAAAATATTGTTACCTGTCTAAGAAATTGCAGCTATACATTCCATCCCAGCCAGTAACCTTGGTTAAACAATCTTGGTTAAACTTTACTTGCTGAGACTACATTAAGAAAATATTTTCCCAAAGCGTTCTGTCTACTGTCAGCCATGTTCTGCTGAGTTAATCTCGGGCGGTTGTCAGCCATTTTGTGCAGCTCTCTTAGGGCTACCCATGACAATGTCCTTGCATTGGACGTGGGCCAGTAAAGGTTCACGAGATTGACTCATGGGCTAAGGAGGTTGTCTTATGAAATGCTGTCTTCTCTCCAGTTTAGAAGAATGAGTTGGGATCTGGAAACATACAACATTCTCGAGGTACTTGACTCTGAAAGCAAGAAGGGTGTATTTTTCCTGACTGAGATTAAGAATGTGGAGGCAGAGTCTGAAGATAAGGCTGCAAGCATCTCAAATGAGAAATTTCTTCATTCTGATAAAAGCTTGAAATATTTTGTATTGTCTACTCCAGAGATCATAGGACAGGAGCAGAAGTAGGCTATTAATCAGCTGTCCACTGACCTTCAGTGAGATCATGGCTGATAATCTAAACTCCACTTGCTCGATTAACTCTTGATTCCTTCCCTGATTTCAAATCTTTCTCTTGGTCGTAAATGTACTTGGCAACTCAACCTTGTCAGCCCTTGAATTCCATTGATTCACAAATCTTAAAATAAAATTTCCTCGTTTGTCTTAAATGGGGTGACTGTGTTCTGAAACTAGTCCTAGATTCTCCCACAAAGGATAACGTCTTTGCATCTTTCTGGTTATACCCTGTAAGAATCTTTCAGTAAAGTCTTCTGTCATTCTCCTAAACTGCAATGAGTACAAACCCACTTACTCTAATAAAATTCCTTCATAACTACGATCAGGCTGTTAACCACCTTCGGACTACCTCCAACACCAGTATATCTTTGCTCAGATAAGGGGCCCAAAATCTGTTCACAATATTCAAATTGTGATTTGACTGGTTGCTTGTGTTGATTGAGCAAGACTTTAGTATTTTTATAACCCATCCCCTTTTGAAATAAGGCCAGTGTTGTATTTGTCTTCCTAATTGCTTGGATTCTAGATTTTTAAAATTCATGCACTAGGGCTCCAAATCCCCATCTGCTGCAACTTTTAGTAGTCTTTCCCCATTTAAATAATCATTCCTCGCTGCTTCTCGCCAAAGTGCAAAACCTACATTTTCTCATTACATCTGCCAAATTTTTGCCCACCAGCTTAACTTGTCTGTTTCTGTTACCTGAATGTTTGTGTCATCTTGTGACTTGCTATCCCACCTGTCTTTGTCAGCCAAAAACTTGTCAATCCATTTGAAAATAATTGAAGGCTGAGACTTTTTTGGTGTCTTGGAATTGAGCAGAGAATAGGTGAATAACTCCTGCTGAGCAACAGCTTAGTGATGTGCTGTACTCTTGTTAAATCCGACCTGTTCAGATATTATGACCAACCCATGGAGTTGGCGGTTCTTGAACCTAAACCACCTGGCTCAGAGTTAGGGACACTAGAGCTCCACTACTCTTTTCAACTCTACTGTACATTTATGATGATTGTCGTAAGTGTCTTCTCACAGAGTGGGTTCATGAACTGAATTAATATGGCCCCTCTTACCTGAAGTAAAGACTTTCTAACTTGAAGTTAGACCACTGGTTGCTTCTGTAACCAAGTCGTAGGTAACTTCTCGTGGATTAATTTACAACAGCTAGCATTGATCTCAAGCACACAGTCAAAACAATCTTAGCTGTTTGGGTCCTTTTGTGAAGTATCGGAGAAAGTCAGTGCAACTAGAGTATGACTACTTATGGTTGTCGGAATTTGAGATTGTTGGAAGCTCCTGCTTTGTTTTTTTTCAAATGTTAAATCTGACTGCCCTGTTTTGACCACCCTCCTGATTCTATTTCTACTCCATCTCTTGGTTTTAAGATTTATTCTGTTTGTTAGTTAATTTTTTTTTCTCCTTAGCTTTGGGGTCCATAATTGCTATTTTACTTCACTCTTATTTCATAGTGACAAATAATTTGGACTGAGCTATAACATTGAAGTGTTTAACTTTTTTTATTGCAGTGAATATGTCACTAAGGTCTGTTTGGGGGAGGGGTAACAACTAATCTAACTATTAAGCAGCTTTTTTGTGTACCTCACCCAAATAAGTGCAGAGCCTAAACCAGGATTTATGCTTACTAGCTTTGTTTAGTGTATTATGAAAATCTTGCCTTTACCTGTTTCAGTCCACAATCAATGATAAAAAGGGCTGTTTTAAAAGCCAAGGCTTTTAAAATTGCTGCAATTGTTAATGACAAGTAACCTGCTACTCATTGCAAGTGCTGTTCACGCTGCTGTGCTCACATAGTAAAGAGTAGGTTTGTAGATGTGCTGGCGCAAAGGGTATGCAAGAATGAAACTCTGGCCCACAATAAGTAGCTTGTCTGTGGGCTGGTATCTCCTGACCTGCCAGCTGACAGCTATTACTCTCCAGTAGCTGAATGGCTGTCGGGTGTGTTTGTTTGGGCAGAAGCCATTCACCTTCTGGAAGGGAAGATGTTTTTGCTGTGTAATTAAAAAGGCAACACAAGCCTCCAAACAGCTTATTTTCTCTCATCAGTTTTACAAGCTGTGACTGTAAATAAATCTGAGAGCTTTATACCTGTGAATCAGTCCTCTGTGCCTCCTGCAAACAAGTGAAAATAGAAAAGGAAGCTCTAGAAGCAGCAATCTAATCAGGAAGAAGAATGTCTTTGCAAGCCTTTTGGGCACAGACCACAGCCTTTCCAGTCTTGCCCTCTGCTCAAAAGTGTGTGTTAGAGGAAGTTTTGAGCATTGATTTGAATTCACTACAAAGACCTCGTGTGCTTTGTCAACTTGAGTGTAAGCAACAGGTAAATTGGGGAATTTGTGGGTCTGTAAAATTTAACTTCTGTCATGACTCCAGGCAAATTGGGGGATTTGATTTCCAATGCTAATCCAGCAAGGCGTAACCTCAAGGAGGAAAAATCACACGTTCTTGCTCGTAACTACTATCATCTCATGAAAATGAATTGGATGGAATACAAGTCAAATATTTGAGATTCTGGAAATTGGAAGTTAAAACAGATTCTACCGGAGAAACTCAGCAATCTGGAAGCATCTGCGCAGAGGGGAGTGAAACTAATATTTTGTTACATCAGGACGTGTCACCTTTAGAAAAGTGTGCAAGATATATAGTGAATTCAATTTGGTCTCATCTAGTGATTCGCCACGTACAGATATGTTGGAGAAACTCAATAGGTCTGCCAACATCTGTGGAAGGAGTTCTGAAAAAAATCTTCTTGGACTCGACATTAACTCTGTTCCCACCTCCACAGATGTTTCCAGACTGCAGTCTGTGCAGCAGTGACTTCCAGAATTTGAAGTTAGTTAGTGTTGGCACGCTAATCAGCGGAATCTGAGCAACTGTGGGCCTTGCAGCTCAGAGGGAACATTGGTTATGATCCGATCTTGTTGGTGGGTAGGCAAATGGCCTAGTGACATTGTCATTGGACAAGTAATTCAGAAGGCCATATGGTGGAATATGAAATTGGTAAACTCTGGAATTCTGAACTCTCTCTTTTAAAGGAAGGAGGATTGCTCTATTTTCCTGTCTTTGCCCAATGTAGTTGACTTTTAACTGCTATCTGAAGTGGTTTAGCAGACCATTCAGTTGCATCAAACTGGCAAAAGATTTCAAACGAGTGAAACCGGATGGACCACCTGTTGCTAACCTGGGCATGGGAAACGACAACAGAAGTACATTGATTTTTGACGC
The DNA here is from genome assembly GCA_024137785.1 of Ginglymostoma cirratum. Lineage (NCBI taxonomy): Eukaryota > Metazoa > Chordata > Chondrichthyes > Orectolobiformes > Ginglymostomatidae > Ginglymostoma > Ginglymostoma cirratum. The sequence continues at coordinate 28,877,611 of JAHRHZ010000133.1, read as the reverse complement.
AGTACAATCGCCCTCGAACACCTTTGTGGGAGTTCGTACTTCAAATGGTCTGCAGCATTTCTCGTAGGCAGCTCATCACTCCCTTGAGGGCAATGAAGGGAGAGAAACAAATCCTGGTCCAGTGATGCCCGTATGAATTTGAAACAACTGCATATTGGAAGTTACAGTACCAAGTGGATAGGTTCCCAGAGCTTGTATTTAACCTTCATTGAAAGACTGGAGCAAGCCACTAGAAGAAAGATTGGGGTGGGAGCAAGGTGGTCAGTTAAAATGGCAAATGGCTGGTAACTCTGGGTGATGCAAATTGAACAAAATACAGGAGAGACTACATTTTTGAGCAGTGAATTGAAAAGTACGAGTAAATCACTGTTGTAGTTGGTGTTACTGGAGCTCTGGATTGTGGGAAAGGAAGAGACAGGATTTTTTGACTAATTGAGGCTGTAATATAGATTTATGAACTCTTCACTGAATTGAAGGTTTTGGGCACCATGCAGGAAATTGGAGTTGAGACCCAAGATCAGAAAGTTATGTAATCACAGGGCAGGCTTATCTATTCCTCTGATACGTTACTTATAACGAGCGATGTTTGTATTCACCAAATGAAATGTGACTAGTACGGTACTCCAGGAAGAAGAAAACATTAGTATGGGAAGATATAAAAGGCTTTTTTGTTACTTTCTTGTAAATATGTATTCTTGTTTTGAAGTGAAGAGGCTACAACTCAGGAAGAGCTCGATACCAGCACAGAGAGCCGCGAGTCTGTTCACAAGGAGAGAGGCCATGATACAGCAACAGAAGATGAGGAAGAATTGGGATCAAGTAAAAAGAATCAAAAAGGTTGAAAATCAAATAACTATTTCCTGTCTTGATGCTTTCTTTTCCACTTTGACATGCCTAGGAAAATGTGTTAAGTTCAGTTTTAAAAGTACTTGCACTGCAACAAATCTATATATGCACAGTAAATAGTTGCACTTTTTTGTAATTGGCCACTTGTTTGAAAGGGAAATCTAAAATAGAATAAGAAAAAGGCATTTCTGTGATTTTTTTTTAGGATAGTTAGAACTTTAGTTAATGAAATGTAAGGGTGAGCATTATGCCAAATGGTTACCTCCTTGCTATAATGTGTCATTCAATCTGTTGGGACGGTGTATTTTGAGTTTTATTAGAAGCTTTTTAACTTTTGTGTGTATACATAGGAAAGAAAACTCAAGTTGGGTTTAAAGGTGTCCAGAATCACGAAGAAATTGAAGAATCTGTGGTGGAAAGGAAAGAAATCTTAACTCCAGAGGAAGAAGAAGCTTTGAAACATGAGCAGCAGAGAAAGGAGAAAGAACTTGGAGGGAAAATTCAAAATGCTACATCCTGCACCAATATTCTCCCTTTGGGGCGTGACCGTTTGTACCGTAGGTATTGGGTGTTAAATTCTGTGCCTGGCTTGTTTGTGGAGGAAGACTATGAAGGTTTGATGGAGGACATGTTGCAGCCTTGTCCAGTCAAAACTCTAAGTGAGAACTTAGAGTCTCAGGGAAACAAACTTTATGATAAACCACAAGGCAGTGAATCCTCAGGGAACAGAGCTTCAGGGAAGATGGACCCAAAACAGCATGAGCCACATAACAGAAATGTTTCTCAGGACCAAAACTCTTCAGTTTCTCCTTGGCAATCATTGCAGCCATCTACCTCAAACCAGGACCAAATTCTTGATTCCAATTGTACAGCAGAGTTGCACAGGCCAGTAAACAAGCCAAATCGATGGTGTTTTTACTCATCACCAGAACAATTAAATCAACTGATTGAAGCACTTAACTCAAGGGGAAATAGAGAGAACTCTTTGAAAGAAACTCTTCTCCAGGAGAAAGTCCGATTAACTGAGTTGCTTACTAACTTTCCTGTGGAAAGATTCAACATTCCAGGTAATGCCTTTTATTATAATGGCAGTTATTTAGCTTCAACACATTCTTACAGGTCAATGTCAATATTGTTACTGGGGCTTGGTGGTACAGTACTTAAGCATTGCTGAAAAATGATGCCTTTTTGTTGAAGTTTTTTGACTTGCTTTAATCAGGGCCTTTAGCAAGCTTACCAATTAAACGGGGAAGACAATACTTTATACTGAGAGGAGGGTGCTAATTGTTTGGCACATGGATTCTAATTGATAGAGGTATTGTCATGGTGAATGCCAAGTTAATGATTGACAAACTGGCTTTGTTTAGATTTAACCCAGGCAGCTTTACCCTGGTCTTGGCATTGCCCTGAGAAATGAACCAGCAAATACCATTGCTCATTTTGAGTCAGTGTGGTGGCATTTAGTCTGCATGTTCTTTCCGTTAAACAGCAAGGCCCTGTGTAGTATTAAATATAGTTTCTAGTATATCCAAGTACAGCACATTGCAATCCTGACTGGTCCTAAATTGGTTGTCAGTTTAATACGTGAGAGACTCTCGGTTGGTGTGTTGCCTCCCAGGTGCCAGGGCCCATGATGTCTCGGATCGTGTTTTCGGGATCCTTAAGGGGGAGGGGGAGCAGCCCCAAGTTGTGGTCCACATAGACATCAACGACATAGGTAGGAAAAGGGACTGGGATGTAAGGCAGAAATTCAAGGAGCTAGGGTGGAAGCTCAGAGCTAGAACAAACAGTGGTTATCTCTGGTTTGTTACCTGTGCCACGTGCTAGCGAGGCGAGGAATAGGGAGAGAGAGCAGTTGAACACGTGGCTACAGGGATGGTGCAGGAGGGAGGGATTCAGATACCTGGATAATTGGAGCTCGTTCTGGGGTAGTTGGGACCTCTACAAACGGGATGGTCTGCATCTCAACCAGAGGGGTACCGATATCCTTGGCGAATCTGCTAATGCTCTTCGGGAGGGTTTAAACTAGTTCAGCTGGGGGATGGGAACCTGACTTGTAGCTCCAGAGTACAGAAAGTTGAGAGTAGTGAGGTCGTGAATAAGGTTGCAGGAGTGTACCAGCAGGCGGGAAGGTGGTTTGAAGTGTGTCTACTTCAATGCCAGGAGCATCCGGAATAAGGTGGGTGACCTTTCAGCATGGGTTGGTACCTGGGACTTCGATGTTGTGGCCATTTCGGAGACATGGATAGAGCAGGGACAGGAATGGTTGTTGCAGGTTCCAGGGTTTAGATGTTTCAGTAAGATCAGGGAAGGTGGTAAAAGAGGGGGAGGTGTGGCATTGTTAGTCAAGGACAGTATTACGGTGGCAGAAAGGACGTTTGATGAGGACTTGTCTACTGAGGTAGTATGGGCTGAGGTTAGAAACAGGAAAGGAGAGGTCACCCTGTTGGGAGTTTTCTATAGGCCTCCAAATAGTTCCAGAAATGTAGAGGGAAGGATAGCAAAGATGATCCTGGACAGGAGCGAAAGGAACAGGGTAGTTGTTATGGGGGACTTTAACTTTCCAAATATTGACTGGAAACGCTATAGTTCAGGTACTTTAGATGGGTCAGTTTTTGCCCAGTGTGTGCAGGAGAGTTTCCTGACACAGTATGTAGATAGGCCAACAAGAGGCAATGTCACATTGGATTTGGTACTGGGTAATGAACCAGGCCAGGTGGTAGATTTGGAGGTAGGTGAGCACTTCGGTGAAAGTGACCACAATTCGGTCACGTTTACTTTAGCGATGGAAAGGGATAGGTATATACCGCAGGGCAAGAGTTATAGCTGGGGGAAAGGCAATTTTTGAGGAGGTGATTAGGCAAGACTTAGGATGCGTAGGATGGCAAAGGAAACTGCAGGGGCTGGGCACAATTGGAATGTGGAGCTTGTTCAAGGAACAGCTGCTGTGTGTCCTTGATAAGTATGTAACTGTCAGGCAGGGAAGAAATGGTCGAGCGAGGGAACCGTGGTTTACTAAAGAAGTTGAATCTCTTGTCAAGAGGAAGAAGGAGGCTCAGTTAGGGTGCTTGAGAGTTACAAGTTAGCCAGGAAGGACCTAAAGAGAGAGCTAAGAGGAGTCAGGAGGGGACATGAGAAGTCTTTAGGACTTTCCTTGATCCTACCTGCCAAAGTTTTCTATAGGAATGTCAGGAATAAAAGAATGACTAGAGTAAGATTAGGGCCAGTCAAGGCCCGTAGTGGGAAGTTGTGCGTGGAGTCCGAAGAGATAGGAGAGGCGCTATGAGTATTTTTCATCAGTGTTCACACATGAAAAAGACAACATTGTCGAGGAGAATACTGAGATACAGGCTATTAGACTAGACGGGATTGAGGTTCATAAGGAGGAGGTGTTAGCAATCCTGGAAAGTCTGAGAATAGATAAGTCCCCTGGGCCGGATGGGATCTATCCTAGGATTCTCTGGGAAGCTAGCGGGGAGATTGCAGAGCCTTAGGCTTTGATCTTTTTGTTGTCATTGTCTACAAGAATAGTGCCAGAAGACTGGAGGATAGCAAATGTTGTCCCCTTGTTCAAGAAGGGGAGTAGAGACAACCCTGGTAATTATAGACCAGTGAGCCTTACTTCAGTTGTGGGTAAAGTGTTGGAAAGGATTAGAAGAGAGGATTTATAATCATCTAGAAAGGAATAATTTGATTAGGGATAGTCAACACGGTTTTGTGAAGGGTAGGTCGTGCCTCACAAGCCTTAGAGTTCTTTGTGAAGGTGACGAAACAGGTGAATGAGGGTAAAGAGGTTGATGTGGTGTATGTGGATTTCAGTAAAGCATTTGATAAGGTTCCCCATGGTAGGCTATTGCAGAAAATTCAGAGGTGTGGGATTGAGGGTGATTTAGCAGTTTGGATCAGAAATTGGCTAGCTGGAAGAAGACAGAGGGTGGTAGTTGATGGGAAATGTTCATCCTGGAGTTCAGTTACTGGTGGTGTACCGCAAGGATCTGTTTTGGGGACACTGCTGTTTGTCATTTTTATAAATGACCTGGATGACGGCTTAGAAGGATGGGTTAGTAAATTTGCGGATGACACTAAAGTCGGTGGAGTTGTGGATAGTGCGGAAGGATGTTGCAGGTTACAGAGGGACATAGATAAGCTGCAGAGCTGGGCTGAGAGGTGGCAAATGGAGTTTAATGCGGAAAAGTGTGAGGTGATTCACTTTGGAAGGAGTAACAGGAATACAGAGTACTGGGCTAACGGTAAGATTCTTGGTAGTGTGGACGAGCAGAGAGATCTTGTCCATGTGCATAGATCCCTGAAAGTTGCCACCCAGGTTGATAGGGTCGTTAAGGCGTACCATGTGTTAGGTTTTATTGGTAGAGGGATCGAGTTTCGGAGCCGTGAGGTCATGTTGCAGCTGTACAAAACTCTGGTGCGGCCGCACTTGGAGTATTGCGTACGTTTCTGGTCGCCGCATTATAGGAAGGATGTGGAAGCATTGGAAAGGGTGCAGAGGACATTTACCAGGATGTTGCCTGGTATGGAGGGAAGGTCTTATGAGGAAAGGCTGAGGGACTTGAGGCTGCTTTTGTTAGAGAAGGTGGTTAAGAGGTGACTTAATAGAGACATACAAGATGATCAGAGGATTAGATAGGGTGGACAGCGAGAGCCTTTTTCCTCAGATGGTGACGGCTAGCACGAAGGGACATAGCTTTAAATTGAGGGGTGATAGATATAGGACAGATGTCAGAGGTAGGTTCTTTACTCAGTGTAGTCAGGGCATGGAATGCCCTGCCTGCAACAGTAGTAGACTCGCCAACTTTAAGGGCATTTAAATGGTCGTTGGATAGACGTATGGATGATAATGGAATAGTGTAGGTTAGATGGGCTTCAGATTGGTTTCGCAGGTTGGTGCAACATCAAGGGCTGAAGGGCCTGTACTGCGCTGTTATGTTCTGTTCTCTTATGCTGGACCATATTTGCTGCCTTTTCCTATTGTGGAATTGCACCAAATATTGTAAACTACAGCAAGGAAAGTACTGACCATGACTAACCAGTGCATACTTGCAACAATCGGCCAAAGAGTTGTGATGTCTGATACAATCTGCTGGTTTTGGACATATAGCCTGCATACCTGGCATCACACCAGCATTGTAAATCATATACTACATTTTTCATTTGTGTTAGGCAGGTTTTTTTGCCTCGATGGCAGCATCCTCTCGTGGTGTTGCACAGTAGCAACATGGTGCACTTGTTCAAACAAGTCCTGAAAGGTGCCCAATCTCTTGGTTTATGTTAGAATAGTGGGGTATTTGAAAATTTTGAGCAATAGGTGAAGCCAGCTGTCTTTTGCCATTACCACGTAGTAACAAGAAGAATGGTGTTTGCTGCTAATAGGATGCTGCTTTCAAGCCAAAAAGGCATTGTGCCTATTACACAGTGTTAAAGATGTGCGTTTCAGTGCTGGTTGATGTCTGGAATGGAGGTAATACATTGTGTAGACTGAAAGGTCATAGGAAATAGCGCATCCCTTGGTCAGTATGTAACAAGAAAGCTATTGATTTGTAGCTTCCCAAAATTAACAAGTGTCCAAAATTAGTTGCAGTTATTCATTGGGCAACATCTACTGGATAATCAATCTGTGAAGATTCAACTGACCACCAATTTAGGATTGTCAGTCCAGCATAGCATTGTACACTTGTGTACTAGAAGCTAAGTATTCATACACAGGTTGCTGTTCTTTGCAAACGAAAAGGTGCACACATTTGTACCTGTTTTGACCCAAAAAGAGAGGCGATGGCTGTTTGCTGGTTGATTTCTCAGGGCAATACCCTGACTAATTGGAGTCCTCCTGCCTGTTTCAATGTACATCAAACCTGGTAATTAATTGATGTTTTCTCCATGATAATGCCTCATAAAAATTAGCACTCTCAATTAACATTGTACAAATGTTGGTTTCTCTTAAACTGAAAAAATACCAGTTTGTCCTAATGAGTGCAAGGTGAAAAGTTTCAACAGTGTCTCTCTTAGCAATACTGAAATACTATGCATTTTCATTTTACCTTTTGAAAAGCAACAGAATGAGTGGGTACTTTTGGATAAGCAGAGTAAGAGTAATCAAAATTTGAGGTAATTTGTAATTCTGTATTAGCATTTTTTATTTTGAGAAAATAGTGTGCCTATGGCATTTCAGTTACTTACAATAAGGCTTCTATGTTCAGGGCAGCAGCACTGATTTTTTTTTTTAAATTGCAGTTTTGTTCTAGCTTTTACGTGTGATGGGTTATTTGTCTGGCGAAACATCAACTTTTTAGATGGTCCTTTTTTATCTAGCTGCGTAATGTTCAGATTTCAATGGCTAGCCTCATTCTGAAAACATAGATCTTTTTAAATGTAATCCTGTTATCTTTGGTTATATAACCAAATTACCAAAAGTGAAAACTGCAGCTAAAAGCTGCACTCAGTGTTGTATATTAATGTCACCCATTCAAACAACTTAGAGTCATAGAATCATACAGCACAGAAACAAGCCCTTCGGTCCAACTCTTCTATGCTGACCAAGTTACCCCTAACCAAACTGGTCCCACTTGCCTGTGTTTGGCGCATCTCCCTTTCTAAGCCTTTGCTACTCACGTTAAAGCAGAACCGACTGTACATGTTCCATCAACATGCATTGGCTGTAACGTAATTGACAAATAGGGAAGCACTATTTATAAAAGGTGAACTAGTGTTGGATATAACGCAATTCCATTGGTGCACAGGAGTAGGCATTAACATCACCTGATCATTTCACGGTCTTTGTCGTGAAGTGCTTTGAGAGGTACAGTACAACCATCCCCCCTCCCCCAAATTGAGTCATCTTAACATTTTTCTACGTAAAGTGTTAAATTTACTTCTATTTCATTATAAGGTATAATTTGAACATTTACTCAAATTGTGCTATCTTTTGTGTTAGGCTTTTGAGTTTTTTTATTATTTGAGTGATCTGCTCCTAACCCCACTTTTCTCATAGGCCCTGTTATTTCTATAGCAGTTTTTGATAAAGCAATGTTGCACAAGAATGCAACTGTCATGCAGCAGAACTGACTGCATCTGTCCAGGTGTCCTTTAAACATTGTAATTGTACCTGCATCTGCTGCTTCCTCTGGCACTTCATTCCACGTACAAACCGTCTTCTGTGTGGAAAAATTTGCCCCTTGGGTCCTTTTTTTTTTTTAAATCTTACTCGTCTCATCTTAAAAAATATGTCCCCTAATTTTGAACTGTCACCTTTATCCATGCTAATTTTGAACTGTCACCTTATCCATGCCCCTTGTGATTTTATAAGGTCACTCCTCAACCTCCTTACAAAGAACTTAAATAGCAGTCTTTTCTTGACCAGTAATCCTGTAGGTGCTTAGTGAGTGATAACTAATGAGCTTAGATTTCTTTATGGGAGTACTTGCTTCATTATACCTTGTGTAATATGCAGTTTATGAAGTAAATGTGTACTGCCTTAATGTGTCCACTATTTTCATTTATTTTTCTGATTTAATACTGGGATTTTACAGATGCAGAGCTACAACAGTTTAATTGTTTTAGTATGTAAATGGATCCACTGATTTGTGATAGTGTTGTTGGGGTAGGGTTGAACGTTTATTTTATTCAAGAAGCAATGTTATCTTGCACCTGGGGCAGATGAATGTTGAAGAGTTAGGGTGGAGGGGATAATGGAATGGTTTGCTAGTATGGATAGCACACATCAAGCCAATACAATACTGACTTGCAGATACGGCTCCAGAGGAGAGCAAGAATGTTCGAAATACTTCAAAAGGCATTCCGACCACATATGACACTTCCCTAATATCTGCTGAGAAGCAACTTGAACTGCGATTGAAGGATCTGTTGCTGGATATTGAAGATCGAACCTGGCAAGGAACTCTTGGAGGAATAAAAGTATGCGTTATATTATTGGAATGAAATGCTATTACCGAGTTTGGAATTCTTTTTATTATCTGTAGAGAATTTTGTCTAAAGGGTATCTTCTGTGCAATTTTCTTAAATAACTTGAAACAAACCTGATCAAAGTTTCTTATGCTACTTAGTACTTGTTGAATCCTTAGCTTCACCCTTTCCTCTTTTGTACTCATTGTAAATGTTGATTTGTGGGAGCACATTGCCAGTTGAGTTCTCAGTTGAATTTTAAAAAAAAACTAATGGAGAGAGCTGGTAAATAGGCTTACAGGCTTTGGGAAGAAGTGTCCCCTCTTTTATTCCATGTTGTAATGTTAGTAAAATTGATAAATTATGATCCCTGAATTAGTCTGAGTCCTTGTTTTAGCACAGCGACTGAGGACGCTCAGTCATTTTTAAAACAGGTTGCTGCTTCTCTCCCACTACCATCCTGGTCCATGACTTCATGAAGTTCAAGTCGTGAGCAGGAAGGCTAAGGTGGAAGTCTTGCTAAAAAATCCAGTTTACACATTTCTTACAAGTTGGCAAACAACATTAATGATTTAAAGTTTTAATATTAAAGTTAAAAATCAGGAACGTCCCCATTCATGGCTTTGTATAGGAAAGTGATTTTCATTGATTATGTTTCATTTAGCACACTGTTTTGTGTAAATACATTTGAGTTTAAATGTGGGATAGCTATAATTATGGAGAATGGAATGGGTGGAAAGGTGGGGTGGGAAACAAAAGTAATGAGCAATAGACTTTGTAGGGAGAGGACAACTTAAAATGAGTGAAATCAAGAATAAAAAGACAGATGTCAACCTTTTTTCAAACATGGCATTTTGGAGTGGATGTGGAGAAAATAGCTACATTTTGGAATTTAAATATGTGGAGCTGCATATTTGTTTAAACTGCAGGACCACAATATATGATAGAGCTTTCACCTAAAGAAGAGAGGTTTGCATAGGACGATGTATCAAGTAAAGCATGTCTTTTTCTTTTTGAAAAATATTTTGCCATATTTGCTGCAAACCGGTTTTTGTTTCAAGTTTGTCATTGGAGTTTGAGCTTGCTTTGGAAAGTAATTGGTAATCTCACTTAGTCACTTATGAACTGGAGAGTTAAGTGCGTTTATGGGTAGTTCAGCTGTGTTTTAGTCATGTGCAGATCTAAAATTTAGAGGAGCTGTGACAAAAGGAAGTGTATCCAGTGTTGGAAATTTACAACGTACGTGTGCTTCCTCCAATCATTCTTTGTGGTGTACATTAATATTAAATTTAGTAATGAAAATTAAAGACCTGAGTTATGATCTTGGCCTGCAACAAGTATGTTCATTTGTTTTGAAGTAGAATGCCAAACAAACGTTTCTTTGAGCAGGTGATGGAGCGATATGCTTGGCGAGAAGCACTAGAAACTCAACAGTATGAATTGTTGACTGGAGCAACTTCTGCACAAAATGGTATTCGAATACTAGAAAATGGTTTTAAGGAAAATGGAACTGTTAAATTCGAGGGGGAAGAGGCAAAAGATGTTGAAGGCATGAACAATAGATACAACTCTAAAGACAGGTATAATAAATATGTTTTGTTTTGAGTTGAAATTCTGCCTGAATACTTGTCCTCTAAGTGAAGTCAAGAATTAGAGGGTCACTGTTCTGTCCTTCCATTTCAGTTGAGTAACATCGGATTGAGCATATCTGAAATATTGCATGGTGCGACTGGCAAGCACAGGTGCACCCTGGTGCAAGCCTAACTCACTATCTTAACATATTTGACAATGTCTCTTTAAGTGATATGTTTTTGTAATGTTTACTTGTATTGAAATGTTGAGAAATTTTGGGGGGTTCTATTAAATAAAATATTTGTGGGTTTCCTGAAACCTGTGGAGTTCTAGATTAGCAGAATGACATTGATCTAATAGTCTGATTATTGCTTTCACAACATTTCAAATGTTTCCAGTTCAGGCTGAATTGCTGCCTTGGCAAAGAATTTCACTATGCTGTCCAGTGTTGTGATTTTCCCTGTTTTCCTCAGACTGGTATCATTCAGTTATTCTGCATCTTTTTTTACAGACCTGTTGTTTCATGTTCTTAAAGCATATGCATTGAGCTTTGTTGTGGTGAACATGTGTTAAGCTCTTAACTAAGTAGGTTCAGTTTTTTAAGGCTCACTTACACCTTTTTACACTGACATAACATTACAAAAAAAAACATGAATTTATTTAGTTTTATTGTTTGTACTCAAATGAGTACTGTGAAAAGTACAGGATGCAGTACATCTTAGGTACATGCACCATCTTGGGTACAAAGTTACCTAGGTATAGATACTTATTTTAAATTCTTAGGAAACAAAAAAAATTAGGAAATTAAAGAAATAAACAGTCCAACATTATAGATCATAGGAATAGATTAGAAAAATAGAGAGGTAAAAGGTTCAGAATATTAGTCTGTGACCCAGTTCATGCCTGTACCTCGCCTCAAGGGAGACCTTCACCACCTCACCCCCACCTGCGCCAGACCCACAAAGGTCGGAGTTGCTCCCCTTAGGTGCCATCTCTTTGCTGCTGGGCCTACACTCACCATGCAGCCAAGACTTCCCCTGAAGCTAATCAAATTTAATTAATGTGTTTTGCAATATGGTGCTCAAAAAATAATTTGTGATAGGCTGACACTGACTAATAATTTTTGGTTTATGATTCAGGCCCTTGGATTCCAAGACCGAAACGAAAAGTTCCACGTCCACCAGTACTAGTACTCCACAGCACATAAACCCTGTGGTGCGTTACCTGGCTATTGCTTTGCTTCAGTTGGAGCAGGGAATTGAGCGCAAGTTCCTAAAGCCACCTTTGGGTTGGTATTTTAATTTAAAAATTCAATGAACAATTTGTTTCTTTTTCAAATCTTCAATTTGCCTAAGTCACTAATTTTTAAAAACTGGAATCACATACCGTTAACAAGTTCACCGGGGACTTGCAAGGGATGTCCAAGATAATTACTTTTATCAGTCATTTTTTCTGTTGCTGTGTAACAAAATACAACTGCTGAAGGCTAACACTGCATTTATCTTTCAGTTGGGAATGGTCAAGGTTGATGCCTTTATCGGGATATCGCAATGATATTTACAGAAACTGGCGCATCATTTTGGAAGATGGCTTTTGCTTATCTGTAGAAAGTTGCTAAATACAACTGTATTCATGTTTGAAGTGGCCCTTCCAAAGGGAGCAGGATCATGTTGGATATGAAACTGTGTTCCTGTGGCGCACTAATAATCATTCAGTGCTGCTTGTTGAGATAATTGCTCCTAAGCTTTTGAACTGCAGTTGTTAGTTAAGATATGACTTTATAAATGACTGTTTAAACACCTTGCGTTCTTATATTTTGGAGTGTTTGTTAAAGCTGACTTTCTTTGATAGCCATCAGTTTAACCTGAGCTTAATTTTGTAATACCCTGATGGCACCCTGTTAATTTAACACACATTTGGAAAGTGCTGATTTGAACCACTCAACATGACACTGAAATTCTGGATTCTGGCCCAACAATGGACTATTTTTCGTATTTTGCTAAAAAAAGTTATGCTTTCGTATCACCACTTCCTCTTTCCTACTTTTAGAACCAGTCATTATTCCTTTAAACATTTAAGCATGATGTGTTCTGCCTCTCCCTTTCTTTCGAATAATGTGGAATGTGTTTCTGACTTTTGTAGTCTCATGCATTCTTGACATAAGCTTTGACTCCCTGCCCTGTAAGATAGAGATCAACAGAGCAGGTAACTTGATCCAGGGGTCCACATTTCTCTGGGACAGGAACCAGCACATGTTGTCTATTCTGGCTCTGACCTTGCACAACTTAAAATTGTGACTGTTAACTCGTAACTTATTACTTAATTGGCTCTTCAGAATAATGATCAGACCATCTCTCAACAATGCTTCTCTTGTACGTTCTAACAGGTTTTTAAACCTTTGGTGATTTGGATGCTTCAAATTGGGAATTTAGTGGTCATTTCTGTGCAGTCTTTATAAAACTTGTGTCATCTACCACTGAAAGAAATCAAAACGGCACAGTATTGCAGCTGATGACTTGACAAAAGTATTTCGTATGAATAATTTAAATATAAAACACATACTTTGGCTTGACAGCTGCACTAACTAAAGTTTCTAAGCCCTTCATATGCATCTTTAGGGAACTATATGCCAGCTTGCATCCTCATGAAATTAAACCAGGCTGAAAGGCTTCCACAGTTTTAAAAAAAGTCTTCTAATCCAATCTCATAATGCTTGGTAAACAACTGAGCAAGATAGCTTCTGTGCAATTGCAAGTCAGAAGGAAAAGTTTTCTGAAAATTGAAGTTGATAGTACTATGTACTGTTTTACATAAAATAACGTGCATTACGGAATTCCGATTAACAAATGATGCAAATATTTAATTTCTGAACACAACTCCAATACATCTCCCAGCTTTTGATTGAATGCCTAAGTTGCAAAGTCAGTTAACTTAATACATTAAGGCTATGTAAAGGTTTTTGTTATATAATTATCAACATTATCATGCATATTATCTGAATCTTCAGCTACACGGTAAAGATCTGTACTGCTAATTAACTGTGAATGGTATTCAAATCAGCAGACCTGTTACTGCGGTTAATTAAGTTCTGCATTTTGACTTTTAACATAATTAAACTTAAATTTTGAAATGCTTTAACTTCAAACAGGAGATTCCGATGATATAAAAAAAGAACAGAAAGATAAAAAGAGGAAAGATGATAAGAAAAAGAGAGATGAAGATCAGTTCAGTGAAAAAGATGGTGTGTATTTCAAATGTATTGAATCACTTGCTAAGAATGCTAAAAATGTTGAAGTGTAAATGCTTTGCTTAAACTTGGCAATGGAAAGTTGCAACTGTAATAAGAATTCACTAATGAGGCTTTGAAGTGTTTGGTTGCTTGCAAATGAAAGTAAAATGGACTCCTTCATTTTGTTATAACAAGGCGTGGAGCTGGATGAACACAGCAGGCCAGGCAGCATCAGAGGAGCACGAAAAACGTTTCTGGTCTGGACCTTTCTTCAGAAATGGGGTTGGGGAAGGGGGCTCTGAAATAAATAGAGAGGGAGGGTAATGATAGAAGGTGGATAGTGGAGCGAAGACAGACAGGTCAAGGAGGCGGGGATGAAGCCAGTACCAGTGAGTGTAGGTAAGGAGTTGGGATGGAGGGGTTGGTCAATGAGGAGGTGGTTGTTAGGCCATCCATAGATAATGGCACCAAAATGCTGCACGCTCAGAGGGAGTTAAAATGTGAGAAATCCATTTTGCAACTAGAATGGTAATCTAACTATTTTCAGATGTGCTGATGGAAGATTGTTTGGATGGTACTGTCTTGTCACTGCCACATATGTAGCCATTCTGTAATGCACGTAATGCATGTTTACTGTACACTTCCTTGTTAAAATTTCAGCGAATGGTGGTTACAATCCTTAACTGAACTGTACTCATCAAGTTAATACATTAAAAAAATGAACTATTTGCACTGGACATCTGTTCACGTTGTTTTTGGCATATTGGTTTTGTGGCTGACAGTGCATACAGGTCCTTTTGAATATGTTAAGAACCCACTACTAAGCTCTGACATGGCATGGTGGTCTTCATGATTTTTGTTGCTTTGTGAATTTGTGTAATGTGCAATTCATTTTTTAAATTGATATGCAACTTTAGTGTAATCATGCAAGTTGTACAGAAATATAAGCCTTCTGTCACCAGGGAGCTATAATGTAGATTCATGTCTGGACTTTAGCTGAGAATCAAAAAGCGGGTGGGAGTGGAGAAAGGTTTCACGTCAAAATGAAAATGCTACTCCATTAAAACAATACTCTAGTGTCACAAGATCAAGAGGAGCAATAGTTCTAAGTTACAGTTAAGTATTCAATTAATTAGTGCTTTAGTGGTAATTAAATGGGTCAATTACTTCAAAATTAAACAAGTATTTCAAGTATTATTAATATGACAGGATTGCTGAATGTGACTTAAATGCAACACTATTTAGTTACCACATAAGTAGTAAGTACTACCAAATACTGGAGCTCAGTTTCTGAGCTTGGGGAGTGACAAGAGGCACTACATAGGAGAAGCTGAGATTTGTAGCTGACATATTTCAGAACATGGCCATCCTGCACCTGCTGAGCTCAGGAGAAGATAGTCATTGGTCACAAGGAAGCGCAACCTATTTGTGTGGTGTTTGGCAATTACCTGTGGAAAACCAGGGCAGCCAGAAGCATACCAGTGCACTGAGATGCTTGGCTGTTCAGTAGAAATTCACATGTAGGAATCTAGTTTAAAGAGGTTCCAGTCAGGAAGATGAACAGGTGTTTCTACAACTACTGACAAAATCCCTGGATCACTTGTCTCTGCAACATAAGGAGTTGGTCAATCAGTAAGATTTATGGCTGATGTCTTGTCTTGTTTTTAGTAGCCTTAATTCCACTTATGTCCCTGCCCCCACAACACCTCGCTTGCAGATCAAAAATTGGTTTAAGTCAGAAGATTTGTGACCTTCAGAAGAAATTGCTATTCATCTCTCTCTAAAATGGGAGCCCCTTATTTTGAAATTGTAGCCATAAGATGTAGAAGCAGAATTAGGCTATTTTGGCCCATTGAGTCTGCTCTGCCTGTTAATCATGTTTTGATGTTTCTCAAGCCCATTTCCTCACTAATCTAGAACCCATTAATCTGAGTTCACGACACTCAATGACTTGACCTCCACAGCCTTCAACAGCAATGGGTTGCACAGATTCACACCCTCTGGCCGAATAAATCCCTCATCTCGGTTCTATAGGGTCATCCCTTCACTTTGAGGCTGTGCGCTTAGGTTCTAGTCTCTCCAAGTGAAAACACCTCTGCATCCAAACTCTCCATGTGTAGACTTGTCTCGAGGTGGAACGTCTTTTCAACATCTATCCTGTCAAGGCCACCCGGATTCTTTATTTATGTTTCAATAATATCCCTTCTCTTGTGAATTCCAATATCTACAGACTCAATCCCTTTTTCCTCGATCAACCTTGCAACTCTACTCTGAACTGCTTTCAATGCGAACATGTCCTTCAAGGTGACCAAAATTGTATGTCATACTCTAGGTGTGCTGGCACCAATACACTATAGAATTGTAGCAAGATTTCCTGTTTTAGCATTCAAGTTATGTAACAATAAAGGCTGTCATTGTTTGCCTTCCTGGTTACTTGCTGCCCTGCATGCTGACTTTGATTTGCATACAAGGGCACCCAGGTCTTGCTGTATGATAGAACTCTCCAGTGTCTCTGCATTTAAATAGTCAGTGTTTCTATTCATCCTGCTGAGAATGACAACATTAATTTTTCCACATCACATTCGTCAGTCACAATTTGCTCACTTAACTTATCCATATTCCTTTGCAGAATATCTTGCGACCAGAAATTGCTTTGCTACATTTTCAGTTCATTTTTCCCATATTTAGCTACAATACTGGCAGGCTCTTCATTCTAACTTGTATAGTGTTATGACACAGAGACTGACAGCTAACCCAAATCAGCTTTTTTAATTCTATATTTGCAGCACAGAATTAAAACCTCCAAAGACCCTCGAATTGACCAGTGGTTCCTAAGGAAACTTTGGGAATAACCAATCCCAGAGTGTTAGTCATCAATTCTAATCACTGGGTTTACATTTTAAAGAAGCGAATTAGTGTTTCAGTCACAATATAGTGACTTTAGCAAAACAAAATTTCAACAAGGCAGTGATATATATTATCTGTGAATGAAATCAATAAACTTTTTCAGCATAATTTACGCAAAAGATAGATGAACAGTTATAAGATAAACCAAAGAAAATAATTGGCCAGATTACTGATGTGGTTTTCACACTGTTTTTTGTTTTCTTTAAATTTCTATCAACCTTGGCTTTAGCCATTCATATTGTATCACTTGGTTTTTTTGTTTCCTTAACGGAATACATATTTAAGAGTTCGAAATAAGTCAGTTGTATTAGTTTGTATCTCCGATTTTCTCTCTCTCTCTCTCTCTCTCTCTCTCTCGCCAATGAGCATGGAAAAATGGAGAGAGAAATTTCAAGGTTAAGAACAATGTTGAGTGGTATTCAAGAAAAAAGCAAAGTCTACAAACATTTTTATTTTGGAATTCATGTGTGCTTATCCAAGGAGTGTTAAATATATGGTTGAGTTGCAGGGGGTCACTGCATGATGTAATACAGTGAATAACAGAAACCAAGCTTTAAAACTCATCGGGGATTAAAATTAGACATTCCAAGCTATTGATAGGGATAGAACTTTGCTAAGATGTGTGCATGGAGTGTCTTTAATTGGTATGTTTCTACCACAGAGCAAGGAAACAGTGCTGAATCACTTATGGGGGATGAATTGAGGCAAGTGGAATGTGTTTTAAAGGGAATACCTTTACACAAATAATTGGATTTTAATCCTTCTAGTTAACCAATTTAAATCTAATGGTTGAAACACCCAGCTGAGAGCCAGTTTTAATATTTGCAGCCTACTTGAGCTAATCCTTCTCCAGCCAAAGATTAGTGATGAGGATAGTGAATGGCAAATATTTGGGTTGAAAACAAAGCATGAGGCATCCAGATGCCTGTAATATGGAGAAATAGAATTTGAAAATAGTTTGACATATGAGGTATAGAAAGACAGGCAGGGTGGTGAGTACAAAGCAACATTGCCTCCAATTATTTTTAAGTTTGTGCCTGGTTTGATTGTTCTTGAAGGGCTCAGTCTTTGCACGTGGCCTGTGCAGAGTATTTTGGAATGCTAGGCAGTTCACAGGGACCAATAGGTACAGAGGACAAGTTTGTTCAGCATAAAGGTCTGATGTTCACGTTCTTCAGAAGATTCTTGCCTGCTATTGTTTAAAATGGGGCTTCCAAGTATTTCGTATTCTGTTGAAGTCACTTTTGATGTCATTTGAGTTGACATTATGCTCTTACAGTGAGCACTTGTTCAATGAAACTGCTGTGTAATAGGACCTGCAAGTATAAGATATCAAAACCATATTAATATGGCTGGTATTCTGTGAAAAGACAATTTGTGAATTTAAATTTAGTTTTATATTCTGGTAAGTGACCTAAATAACAGTTTTATGTTGCATTTTAGATGCTAGTGATGGTGGCAAGATACAGAAGACGTTACTAGATCGCTGGAGAGAGTCGCTTGCGGCTTGTACTAGCTTAGCTCAGGTTTTCATTCATCTCTCTACATTGGATCGCAGCATTGTGTGGGCAAAATCTTTGTTAAATGCTCGCTGCAAGATCTGTCACAAGAAAGGAGATGCAGAAAACATGTTGTTATGTGATGGCTGTGATAGAGGACACCACACGTACTGTTTGAGGCCAAAGGTTAAGGTTTGTACACAATGCAGATTTGTATACAAAATAAAATTATGGTTACTCAGTCAAGTTTTTGAAAGTTACCACTTTCTTTCAGATCATTCCAGAGGATGATTGGTTTTGCCCTGAATGCAGACCAAAGCAGCGGTTTCGGCGTCCAGTGGCCAGACAACGACCATCATTGGACAGTGAGGAGGAAGATCTGGCGAAAGTGGAACGATTCGAAGAGGAGTTTATGGAAGCAGAGGATGAGCAAATGGGGGCAATGGAACAACATGAAACTGAAGCCACTGAATTGGAAAAGAGGTATCAAGTGTAAAATAATTGTGATATTTTGCAGTCATTCTGTTGTATTTTAAGTGTACGTTCATTTAATGGGATAAGAAAATGCATCACAGGAGAAATTAAGATTATCCAACATTATTTCCCCCAGGTGGCAACTGTTGTCCAGGTTTAGAGGCAAGTACTAGAACAGTTTAACTTTTGAATTAATTTCAGTTATCAATTTTCTAATCAGTGGTGCCATCCACTTTAAAATCTTACTGTTGTTGAAATATGTCCCTTTGAAAAAGCTTGGCAGTTGTAAGAAAATTGATTTTTGTGGAGCTAGATAATTGGAGTCCCCATGTAGGTTTTCTGAAGAAGCATGTATTAAGTTGATGGGCATGCATGGGGATGCAATCAGGTGGAGATGAGGTAAATAACAGCTGTGGGCTAAGAGAAGAGGGCTGTCTGTTTATTGCATTCCAGTAGATATTACTTTGTTTAATGCTCCACCAGAATTGTTTTATAACAAATGCCAATTGCTGGCTGCAGTGGTTACAGGTAGCATTCATCATTAATGACTTTCCACATGTACATAGTTATTTTGAAAATGGGGTTCCATATGTTTAATACGAACATTATGCATGATACACTCACATCTGCAAACCACCTTGCTCCTCCATTGGCTTCCCTCCAATATATCAAATTCTAAACTCTCCTTGTCATGCAAATTGAAACATCCTTGTAAACATTTTCTCATTATTGCACAAGTTATTCCTCTACAAATTTTGTGCAACGTATGCCCACTGTTATAATCGAGCTTTCCTCAAATATATAATGCTAGTCCCAATAGTGGCTGCATAGAATTACATTTGATGCTTTCAGTCCCTGCAGCATAAAGATGCATGTGCACAGAAGACCCAAATTTCACATTTGAAATTCTGAATATTTCAAGCAGATGAAGTTCTGTAATCCTGTCAATTAGAACTAGTTGAATCAAGGGATACAAGAATTTAACAGTTAATGTTTCAACAGAATTAGTATTTACATATTGGACAACCATAGTTGCTTCCGGTTGTATTACTAACTAAATATCTGGCTAGTAGTTGTGTTCTTCCTCCAAAATTGGGTCAGTTTGTCTCTTGTCTGTTGCGTCAAAATCTACTCTTAAATGTACTGCACCAAGGCAGGTTGTTCTGTACTTTAAAACTTCTGTCTGAACAGGAGTAGAAGTATGGGATAAATCTACAGAGACAGGTATTTCTTTGTGAAATCCAGAATTTTATAACTATAGAATACCATGCATTTTTCCTTTTTATGGAAAGCAAAGATTCATCTTCGCATCATACAATAAGTTAGTTAGAATAAGTTTTCATCCACTTCAGCCTTCATTGGCTCTAAACTGCAACAGCAGCACTTAAATTTATGGTATTACCAAAGTCATGATTTTTCAGAAGAAATCATTACCAGTTTAGTAGGCAACTAGCTTGGTGAGTCATCCTTACTCCTGGTAACTTGTCATGATACTTGATTGTGTGTCAAACTAAGGGTCACCATCCTTGCATGACAAGGCCAGATTCTTAACAATCGACTTGTTGACAGGTTGGCCTATTGTGCACTCCAAATTGTATATCAGCTGTTCAACTAGCTGTTTCTGCTTTTCTTTAATCTCATTGTTGCTGGCCGCCACTATTTTCTTGATGCTTCCATCTGTGCTGTTTACTGTGCTACTTCAGTGTCATCAGTCACCTTTAATTTACCAGTGAATATCTGAGGCCCTCAAAAAAAAAAAAAAAAAAAAAATCCTTGGAATACTTTGAGTTACTTACAGGAATTGGTGTGCATGCCATGCCTGTTCTGTACCCTGTGCTACCTAACCAATTTCCTGTCCAAGCTTTTGGATAGCCTTAAGTCCATTCACATGCATTATGATGTCTGCTTTGTGGGATCCGAACAAATGTCTTCTGGAAATTCTTCAGTTTGGTTGCTCAGATTGCTGCAAAGTTGAAATAGAGGAATCATTCCCATGTGTAAGTCATTTCGGTGTGTTCTGTTTCCTTAACCAGGCGACCACGAAGAGGAAGACCTCGGCTTAAACTTCAGATCAAGGGCAAAAGAGGCAAATCCAAGACTGCAAAAAAGATGGGTAACCAGCATACAGGAAAAAGAAGATACACTCCTCGCAATCAGTCATATACTGCCAAATTAACTGCAGGTCCTGGTAGAAAGCGTGGCAGAAAACTGGGAAGGAAGCCAAAATCTGCATCAAATTCTGAAGTAAAACCGCTTTCCCGACCATATCGTCATGCAAAATCCTGTCAAATCAATGAATCCTTCAGTGACATGGGTACATGCCGTAAGCGACGAAAATGTCGGAAAATGGCTACCAGCACTCCTGAATGCAGCACTTCAACCTCTCTCAGTGTTAACCTTTCTGATGTGGCCCTCTCGCAGAATGAACCCGTAAGAAAAAAGAGGAAGTATACACGTCGTATACAACAGAACCCAACTCTGGTGGTTAAAACAGGCAAAAGGGGTCGAAAACGTAAATCTGCAGGTAAGTGTAAATTTTTGAACGTAGTTTGAGATGCTATGCAATGCATTTCACTGAAGTAAATTGGGTAAACATCTGATTAGAAATATTTTGTTTCCCAGTCTCAATATCTTTAATATATGTCTGTCTTAAAAAATAAAAAGCTTGCGCAGTGTGTCTTGGAAAACCAGCAAATAGAACCACAAAATGGATTTACCAGCATTGCTGCATTCTTAATTTCCCCAAGAGACTGGTACGTGAGGTTTATAATCAAGACTTTGTTTTGATTCTCCTGAAGTAATGGTATTGGTGGAAGCCTGCTAATTGTTCATTGCAGTTAGCATAGGAACTCGGAGGCAATGAGTTTTCCAACAGTTAATACATTTTTTTAGTATCTAGAAGCACTTTGAATAAGTATTTTTCTAACCAACCTTGTTCAGAGATATTATTACCCACCTCTGGAATGGGTTCGACTTGAACCCGGGTGTCTCAGTCCAGGGTGAGGGGCTGTACCAGGACACGGCAAGAGCATCCTTTTGAATAAGTATTAAACTCCATGCTAAATAAGGAGCACCTGTCCTAGTCAATCAAGTCGATTTTATGGATATTGACTTGAGTAAATTAGAAAAGTCTTAATAGTTTTCATCTTCCTAAACTTAGAAGCGATGTTCACAAGCTTCGAAAGGAATTGACTTATTTCTGAAGATAATAATTTAGTCTAGCTAAAATTGGATTTCAGTTAAATGAAGAATCAAAGTTTTCTCTTCTGCTTTTCAAAATAAAAAGCTTCAAAAAACTGCAAATATCCAGTGCCAATTATCAGGAAGATTAAGGTTTTCAATGATGAATGTGTTGAAATAACATATTGGCTAGCCTACTCTACTCTCCTATCTTATTTGGTTAGCAACAATTGTATTAGAATAAATCGTGAAGTAAAATAAAAATTCTGTGAAGACTTCAAAATAGCCATAATTTGATTGGAAAGAAAGGTTTTGAGACTTTGAAAGATGAAAATCAAAGTATTAAGGGAAGGAGAATATAAGTGAAGGAGTTCCCAAAAGTAGAGTCATGTGATTTGAAGCTCTTGCGCAAATAGTGGATCAAAGGCTGTTTATGGAGATGCACACATGGCCAAAATGAGTTTTTAGGTTCAGCAGCTGCAAGAAAATATTACTTGAAGTCCCAGAGGGATTTATGAATAAGGGTTTTTCTTAATTTGCATGGGGTTGGGGGGCTGGTGGGGTGAAGGAAGGAAACTAACAGAACAATGGGTTAGCAAAAGTGAAGTGCTCAACAAAGTCTGATCTGGCAGCGTCTTTGGAGACAGGTGCAGTTAATATTTTTCAGTTTCAATATGGCAATATAAGCAAAACGAAAAGAATATGTCCATTTGATCCAGATTCACCTAAACCCTCAGAATATTTGTGATCATTGAAGCAGTTACCTAGTAGATTATTCTTTATTCTTGGCTGTAAAGGTTTCCTTTTGCTATAGCAATTCTGTACTTTGCACCCTCATCAAAGCTTCTTTATACTTTACCAGAATGCTGTGTGGGCATGAAGTTTTATGTAGTGAGCTTTGTTTGCACTCTGATCAAACTTTGCAATTAAAACCATAAAGGCATCTCGAAAGCAAGCTTTACATTACTCATTAAAGTCACACCATTAAAGATCTGTTTTCCCAGATATCGATCATTTTCTTAAAAGGCAAGGAATAAACAGGCTAGATTTTCTGCATGGTTATTTCTCTATGGTTGCATTGCTGTTTAGAAGATGTGTTTGCCATCCCAAGTGTGAGTTTGCTGACAATATTGGGAAACATGATTCATAGCTTGGGAGCTGCTGGTCCAAGACCTTTTACAGTTTTCAGGCCTGAATTCTGATAGTCCATAGAGTTTGCAGAGGTTTTCGAATTTTCTTAGGCATGAAAGCTCTTAACTCTGGGCAAAGATTAGACAGGATATGATTGCTTCTTTTGAAATAGGTGTGATTTAATTCAACTGTGTGAAATTTAGTTGGGGTAAATAGGTGACATGTTTATTTTAGTGGGGAGATCAGAAACCAGGGGCGCAGATTTTGAACAAATTGGTCGAAAGATTAGGAGGGGGGTGCCCATTAGCCTGAAAGTGGTCAAAATGGGAGCTCACACTAAATCTTAGAACACTTTATTTTTCTTGAAGAGCAATGAGAGCAGCAGGGTGAGATTAGGCTCAGCTTTATAAGCTGGCACAAGTGTGACATCCCTCTTGCAAATTTTAGTTAATATCTTCAAAACCTTTGAAGTGACTGACTCCTCGTTGACACTCAAGTTCTACACTCTTCAGTATAGAACAGCATTCCAGCTTCTGCAATTTTAAACACTTTGACAACAATGCACTCGACTATCATGCTGCTAAACTCCAACAAATGTTGTCCCAGTCAATTCAGTCTCTTGTATGTAAATCTCTCCATCCCAGGAATTGGTCCAGTGAATCTTTATTTCTACTCCTGACTTGTGATCTCAAAGAAACAAAGGATATAAAGAAGAAGGAATGTCCTGTCTAATTTTTCACAGTATGTGACATTGTACAGCCTGATGCATTCATAACGTGCACCTGTGCTTTGAAACATTTATTGTCCTCCTTTTCACTAAATTTTTGTCTTCGGTAAACATTAACCATCTATTCTGAAACTACTGACCTACCAAGAATCACCTTCGTTTCCTGGGTCTCTGAACTTTTAAAATATAGAAATAAGGTATTCTCACTTTAGCCCAGCCACTCTGTTCTTCATCTTTGTGAAGAAGCCTTTCTAATCACACTTGCCTCTTGCTTTCCCACATCCCTCAAACTGCTTTTCTTACTGCTAACATATTTAATCTTGAATGTTAGCATGGTTTAGCTTAACAAGCAATAGAATTGAATTCCCCAGTCCCACTCTTTCTCCAGCTCTCTAGGAGTTATTCTATTTTGACAGCTTTATGAACTGGAGAGCCTACCTTGAATATTCCATGAAACAGTATCCTTTGCCCTTCCATGGGTTCCTGTAAATATCAAATTAGTTCTGTAAGGCATTAATATTGGCTGTTTGAAATAAAGTAACGGATATTTTATGCTTGTGTGAGGAGAGGGCTGTTGGGTCTTGGTTTAACGGTGTGTGGCATTCCCTCAATAGAGCGGAGTGTTTGACTTTTAAAAGCAAAGTACTGCCGCTGCTGGAAATCTGTGCAAACACCCAAAATGCTGGAGAAACTCAGCGGGTCTGGCAGAATCTGTAGCAAGAGAGAGAATTAACATTTTGAATCTATGACTGTGTTCTTCAGAGCTTGCATGTCAGCCCTTGATTTGTATTTTGTGTGTCTTGGGGTGCTACTTGAGCCTGGAAACTTCTCATTCTGATTAGAGTTCTACCAACAGAGCCATAATTGACATTTGTACATTATCCTTACTCTGTCTGAATCTTTTTACATGGTTGGTCACGCCATCTGCCTCCAACTCACTAAATCTGCCCTTGTTTGTTTCAACTGGGCCTAAAGTATTTCCAGCAATGGCTTCTTTTTCTGTACCATGAACTGTTTCCTCAAGTCTATTCCCAACCACCTCTTCTCTTTACAATACCATCCACTAGCAACAGTAGCTGCTGTTTTTCTTTCTAGACCGCTTTTCTCCGCAGTCACTCTAGGTTTACCATAAAAGTGTCTGAGGACAGCACTTGGTAGCCAAGAATGTTTAGGATGGTTTGAGGTTACTAAAAGAAAAGCTGTTCTCAATGCAAGCATTTCTTCTATTCAATTCGAAGCTGAACTTCAGGCCTCATCCCCTCAACCACAAAGACAGCCTTATCTCATCTCAATAGCATAGGCTGTTTCTGCCCCTCCCTGGTGCATTAATCTGTTGAAGCCCTCAGCATGCTGCTTTTATCATTTCTACATTTGTTATTTATTTGCTTTTTAGTTTATTATGCTCTTCATGAAACACATCTAAAATTCTTTAATAGTATTCTATCTGACACTAAGTCTTGCTCACTTGCTGACGCTGTCCCTTGTCTGTTGTATTGGCTCAGTTCCATAGCAAGAAGCATTTCAGGTATAGACAACAGGTATCAAGTGAATCCTGAGAAGAGAATAAGTGCAGCTGGAGTATACTTGAGAGAAGTCAGGAGGGCAAAAAGGAGTCATGAAATAGCTTTGGCAAATAGGGTTAAGGAAAATCCAAAGGAATTCTAAAATACATTAAAGAACAAAAAGGTAACTAAGGAGAGAATAGGGCCCCTTCAAGATCAACAAGGCCACCTATGTGTGGAACCACAGGAGATGAGGAGATACTTGTTCAAGTATTTTGTATCAGTGCTTACTGTGGAGAAGGATATGGAAGGAGGAGAACATGGGGAAATAGTGGCATCTTCAAAAATGTCCATATTATAGAGGTGGTGGTGCTGAATGTCTTAAAACGCATAACGGTAGATAAATCCCCAGGGCATGATCAGGTGTACCCTAAAACTCTATGGGAAGTGAGGGAAGAGATTGCTGGGCCCCTTACTGAGATGTTTGTATCATTTGATAGCAGTGAGTGAGGTGCCAGGAGACTGGAGGTTGGCTAATGTGTCACCGTTTAAGAAAGGAAAGGAAATGGCAGGGAACTATAGACTGGTGAGCCTGACATGAGTGGTGGGAAAGTTTTTGGAGGGAATCCTTAGAGACAGGATTTACATGAATTTAGAAAGGCAAGGACCGATTTGGGAAAGTCAACATGGCTTTGTGCATGGAAAATTGTGCCTCACTCATTTGAGGTTTTTTGAAGAAGTAACTAAAATGATTGAGGACAGAGTGGTGGATGTGATCTGTGTGGACTTCAGTAGGGCACTTAACAAGGTTCCGCATGGTAGACTGGTTAGCAAGGTTAAATCACATGGAATACAGGGAGAACTATCTATTGGCGTATCGAACTGACTCAAAGGTAGATAGTGTGGTGGTGAAGGGTTGTTTTTAATACAGGACGCCTGTGACCAGTGGTGCGCCAGAAGGATATGTGCTGGGTCCACTGCTTTTTGTCACTTTATATAAATGATTTGTATGTGAACATGATTTGTGGTTAGTAAGCTTGCAGATTGGAGGTTTGTGGACAATGTATGCTGAGGTAACCGCCTGCAACGAGATCCCAATCAGATGGGCTGATGGACTGAGGAGTGACAAATGGAGTTTTATTTAGGTAAATGTGAGGTGCTGCATTTTGGAAAGGCAAATCAGGGCAGGACTTATACCCTTAATGGTAAGATCTTGGGGAATGTCGCTGAACAAAGAGACCTGGTAGTGTGGATTCATAGTTCCTTGAAAGTGGAGTCCCAGGTAGATAAGATAGTGAAGAAGGCTTGCCTTTATTGGTCAATGTGTTGAGTTTAGGAGTTGGGAGATCATATTGCGGCTGTACAGGACATTGGTTCGTCCGCTTTTGGAGTATTGCATGAAATTTTGGTTTCCCTGCTTTAGGAAGGATATTGTGCAACTAGAAGCGAGGGTGTTTCTGGGGTTGGAGAGTTTGAGCTAAAGGCAGAGGCTGAAAAGGGTGGGGCTATTTTCCCTGGAATGTTGAAGGCTGAGGGGTGACCTTACAGGGTTTATAAAATCATGAGGGACATGGATAGGGTAAATAGGCAGGTCTTCTTGAGGTGGAGCCCAAAACTAGAAGGCATAGGTTTAAGGTGAGAGGGGAAAGATTTAAAGGGACCTAAGGGGCACCAGTGAATGATGTGTATGTACAGAGTGAGCTGCCAGAAAAAATAGTGGGTCTGGTACAATTACAACATTTTAAAAGGCATCTGGATGGATAGATGAATAGGAAGGGTTTAGAGGGATGTCAGCCAAATGCTGGCAAATAGGACTAGATTTATATAGGCTATCTGGTCAGCGTGGATGAGTTGGACCGAAGGGTCTGTTTCCGTGCTGTACATCTTTGTATATCTCTGACTATCTGACTGTATAACTCAGATTTGAAATGTGCATTCTTTTGGTGTAAAAAAACTTTGCTTCTGCTGGCCACTCATTCTGTTCTCTTCTGCACATTCTCCTTTTCGGTGTAATTCCCTCCCTAACTGTCGACCTCACTCTTTCACTATTTCTGTAAAATATAACGTAGTGAAGCTCTCTTGATTTGGTGTTAAGGTCAAGATTAAACAGTTAATGGATCACAAATCAAATTGCTTGAAACTAGAATTTTTTAATCATCTTCCTCTTTGACTATTTTATAACGTCTGAGTATTTACAATTTTGCATATTTTTAATCTAAATCTGCATTGTATACTGTTTACTGAGGCAGAGCAAGGAATGAAGTAAACAAAGTCCCCACTTAATGACTTTGTCAGTAAGGCTGCTAGTTAAAATGGCCTCACCCTTTGCCCTCTGTTGCTTTTGGTTTTGGCTTTGCCCATTTTGCACTGAAGTAGAGGGCTCCATCTAGTGGTAGTTGATCATTGTTGGTATTCTGGTACTGACCGGTATCTGCCACTAGGTAGAGCTTTGTCCATCTAAAAAGTATTGTATGGTGAGTATATTTTTACATTGTAAATTTTTATTTTGTAAATTTTCAGCCAAGAATGTGCAATTCTTCACATTTGCCAGTATTTGAACTTGACATTTTTTTACCAAGGTGAGCAATATCCCAAGATCCTTAACTCTGTCTTTAACATTGATTCGTCTAGGAAATGATTCTCTAAGTCATAATCTTAGCGAGTCCACCAAAAACTTAAGATAAAACTAAATGTACTCAGTATGTGATCAATTAATTACTTTGCTGTTTTTATCTTTAAAAAGACATAGTAACACAAGTATCAAAAGTAACGGGGAGTCGGAGAAGTTCAAGTCGACACTCTGGTATACATGAACTTTCCGTTTGCGAACAGCTGATAGTTGATTTAGTACGACATGAAGACAGTTGGCCATTCCTGAAACTGGTAAACAAAGCCCAGGTACATTAATTACATGAAAATTATCTATAGTATCAAAATTAGGGTTCTTGTGCTGCAGTGGTTGTGTCCCTATTGCTGAACCAGAAGGCCCACGTTCAGGTTCTAGAATCTTTTTTTTTTTTTTTTTTAATAAATCTTTAAACGTTGATTAGAAAATATCTACTTAGTGTTGATATTTGGCACAAGTGACTGGTTGATTTTAAAATATAAACGTTCTTTAATTCAAAATTCTAATTTGTGTACACGTTATATGATTGCATTTGTTACTGTTGTTTTGCCTTATGTAATACTGACTTGCCTATTGGATAATATATTAAGTAACAATTCTTAACTTCTCCCCCATGTTATAAATATTGAGTCTGATTATATGCATTTGTTTTCTGATGATACAGCATAGTCATCTGTCAGTCAGAGGTAGCACACCAGTATTTCAAGGTTACTCAAAACCAAATGGGGAACAGCTCCTTCAAGGCTGTGTTGCAAATTTCAAGTCCCCACATAATACATCTTCTGTGCATTGTTTCAAAAATGGGTTTTAGGCTGAACCTTTTAGTCAAAAGCTATGGAATCAACCAGTATGCAAGTAACATTTTTGAAGTCGAAATTTACCCCTTCTGATTGTCTCGCTATTGCAGAATTGCCAAATCGGAAAATGTTCCTGCTAATCAAACCCAAGCGTAATGCCAAAAGGATCCCAAAGTGTGTGCACAGACATGAAGGACTGTTGAAGTACCTTCACTGGTTCACTCAGTGAATCTAATAAGTTGATTTTCACCAGAGTGAGTTTGGCTTAAGCAGTGAATGGGTGTTAAATGGTAGAAGTTGGATGTTACCCTAGACGGCAGGGTATGAAACATGATTTTTTGCCAAAAGTCAGTTGTCGACTTTTACGCAAGATTGATCATTGATTGACTTGTGTATGCTACTTGGTGATGTCATTGTTGAGCCAATAGATTTAAGTAGCCTTTGTCAGTTGCAAATTTTTTTTACCCAGGCTCTGAAAAGTATGTTGCAGTTGAATGTCATTACATGTCTTAAGATGCTTTATAAATGAGTGTGAAATACCATACCACTTTTCTTTCTTTTACAGGTCACTGATTACTATGATATTATTAAAAAACCAGTTGCCTTAAATATTATAAGGGAAAAACTAAACCGATGTGAATATAACTTTGCATGTAAGTTAAGAAGTTTCAAGTACCCTTTTATCCATTTCCAGTCCCCTCATTTTAAGTTAGCTATGACTTGTTTACATTAAGTCAGTTACATGTCTGTAAAAATCAGTTCCAAACAATGAATTGCTAGGAAAAAAGTTTTGCTGAGATGCACCTCAAATTGTAAAGGGTGGGGGGGGGAAATACTTTGGCTGCACAAGCTGTTTTTTACCTCCTTGCCTTTATCAGCACAGTTGAAACATACAAAGTTCAATTCTCCCCCAGTTAGCCTTTATTCTCGATTTCTTTTGCTCTTGAGCTTTGAGATGGAAGTGGCTGTGGGTTTGACAGGTGCTATTTAAGGAGCCATAGTAAATTTCTGCGATGTATCTTATAAATGGTACACACTGTTGTGCATTAGTGATGGAGAGCATGAATGTTTATGGGTGTAGTACTAATCAAGTGGACTGCTTTTGTCTTGGATGGTGGTGAACTGCTTGTGATGTTGCAGTCACCCAGGCAAGTAGGTAGTAACAGAACACACTCCTGACTTGTGCCTTTGTAGGATGGTGAATTGGCACTAGGGAGTCAAGAAGTGAATAACTCGCTGCATTATTCCTCACCTCTGACCTCTTGTAATCACATTTTGTGGTGAGTCCAGTTGATTCTGGTCCACGGTAACCCCAAGGGTGACATTAGTGGAGCGTTCATTAATGGCAATGCCTTTGAATGTCAATTGGGCAATGGTACAACAGTATCTTATTGGCGATGTTCATTATCTGGGTGTTGCAGCAGTTACTTGGCAGTTGCCAGCATAAATTCGGACATTGTCCAGGTCTTGCTGCTTTCGGACTTCAATATCTCAGAAGCTGTTCACGGATGATTGCACATCCTCACTTCTGACCTTACGGTGGAGGGAAGGTCATTGAAGCTATCTGAAGATGGTTGAGCCTAGGACACTACCCTGAGGAGCTCCTGCAGAGAGATCCCTGGAGCAGAACTAACTGATTTCCAACAAACTCCACCATTTTTCTTTTGTCCTATTTATGACTCCCCAACATGCAGCGTTTTCCTCAATTCCTGTTGACTTTAGGTCCTTTCATTCTACAGTCAGTCAAATGCTGCCCTCATAATCCAGGGCAGTCAGTCTCATTTCCCCTCCAGACTTCTTTTTTGTCTGAACCAAGTCTATATTGAGGTCAGGACCTGATGGTGCGAAAACTGAGCCTAGATCAGCATTCTAATTTTCTTGATTTATGTACCTGTTCTACCAACATCCTACTCTGCCATTGTTGTGTTCTCTGCTATAGTAAAGATTTAGGTATGTACATCGTGGCCAATTGTAGAATATTGTTAATCCAGTATGGCTGTTCTGCTTGGCAATGTAACGGTAGTGAATTTCGCATGAAGTGCTCTTTTGTATTTCTGTAACATATTGAAATACATCAAACTTCACACAGCTTGCTTTAAATTCATTACTTGTGTTGAGTAAGTGTGCCAACCATTCTGCAAACAACAGTGCAATGAGTGACCAGTTACACACTGCTGGCTGAAGGAAGAGTTTTGACCAGGGATCTTCCACTTCAGATGTGCCATTAAACTGATAAAATGTTTCAAGTTGATCAGCTTTATTGATGTAGCAATCCTTCAGTACTGCAGAGCAGTATCCGTCTAAATTGTGTAGAATTTCCTTTTATTACATGAGATGTTTGCAAAGTTATACTTTTTGTGTTTAATGTTAGCAATCTTCTGTTTCCAAAAAAACTATAAGATCCCATTGAATAAGACCACAGACTTGGTATTTTTAAGTTATAGTTTTTGTAACTTTTTTCTCCTTTTTGCAGCGGATTTTATTGATGATGTAGAATTGATGTTTACAAACTGTTTTGAATACAATCCTCGAAACACAAGTGAAGCAAAAGCTGGAATAAAACTTCAAGCCTTCTTTCACAATCAAGTAGAAAGACTGGGATTGCCAGTGAAATCTGCAAATGTGGACCATCCACCACAACCACCCGTTACCAAAAGGTCAAGAATATAAGGTTGTTCAGTGGTGTTGCTTTAACAGGAGCATTTTAAAATGCAAGGTGTTCCCTTTTTTGAAATGAAAACTCGAATCATGCCACAGACTGCCTTGCCCTTTCATGAACTGCAATAACGTTTATTTTACAACCTTTTGAAATGCGACCTGCACTGGACTAAAATTCTTTCTATCGTTAAGCACTCAGGAAAATGTAGTGTGTGAAGCTGCATTTTGCTACAATATTTGTAGAGATTTCATAATTTGTGTATATTGAATACAGTACTGTTTTACTGAATGACTTTTGTACTTTTTTGAAGTAACATTCATGGATAGTGTCTTCCACCAAACACAGGGTAAATGTTATACTTTTATAAATATAATTGTGAAGCTCTCCTGTGTTCTCATTTTGTGAAAATATGGGTTGTTAATTTGTTTCAGGAAAAATCAGTCACCAAGTCTCAAGTTACACCTTTTTCTACGTTGAATTAAAAATGAGGTTTTAAACCAACAAAGAATGTTACACTACACAAGTGACAATTGTATATCATTTCAGTACTGTACATGTTTCATGCTGGTGCAAATGATTGGTCTGCCATGAAATAGCGTAAATATTTATTCAGTGTTGAAAACAATTTTGGGATGTTGAATTTCTCTTATTTATGAAATTTGTAATTGAAACTTGGGGAGGATTGAGGTTTCTCGGCTGCAGCAGTTTCTTTTTTTAAAAAGAAAAAGTGCTTTCAAATGTCTAATAAAACATGGAGTCTAGAGACCAGATTGTCATGTCATGTTTCTGGCATCTGTAATTTTGAATTTGATAATGTGGTTTGCTTTGTAAACAAAAAATGTTTCTTTGTACAAATAAAAAGTTTAAGTTGATACATTTGATACTTGAATGTGTGACACTAGAGGCTATTAGTGGATGACAAAAATGGAGTTGCTTACCAATGTAATTGAAATAATTTCCTCAATTGTGCTTTCTTGAATACCTCAGAGCTGCCTTTGAGACAGCTGCAGTATTGATACATGGCCATGTGGGACATTGTTGTTCAACAGTGGCATTCTTAAATGCTGCCTTTCGGTAGGCAGTACATTTGGGCACTACCACAATTCTGCATCAATGCTGATTACAGGTCAGATATTTAATGCATCAAATGAACTGCAGCTTAATTGCAAACATGTTTGACTGAGTACTTGAACTGAAGACCCAAAACAAACAGAACAGTCTCAGAATTTCCAGTCATTAATATGATGACTCGCGCAATGACCAGAAAACACACACATTTTGTGTAATTCCAATTTTTTGATGGGCAACTGATTAGAACATTGCTACTTTGAGTTTAATATAATTAAGGTCAACCTATTGCATCTCCTCCTTGTCAAAAAGTACTAACTTGTTCATTTGCAGTACAGGATACCACAGCAACACTTAACCTTCTTTGTACTCTATCCTGACAAAATTGTGACATGCTGTGAGCAGGAAACATACACCTGCTTCTCTTACTTACCTACACCATGCACACGCTCCAGTCAAGTTGTTGCATCCAACTCTAGCTGAAATCAGAACTTGGTGTTTTTTCTTCCTGATTTACCTCTATTTTCAAATCTAAACAGTCTTACTCAGTCATTACTGCAAACATTAGACACATGACCTTCATTAAATCACTCAAATGCAGCAGACCACAAATTCTATTTAAGTCTACATTCATTAAAACTCAATTGTGCCAAGCATAATTGAGGCTAGAAAATATACATGTAATTAATCAATAAAGACATGTACATCTTGGGTTTCAGCACCATCTTAAATATGAAAGGGCTTTTTGTAGAGGCATTGATTTGGAGCAATACTGCTGTGAAAACAGGTATGCTCTTGAGGTTTGAGCTAAAGCACATTGTTGAAAAAATAGAATGGGGGAGGTTTACTCTACAATTTGTGCAATATCCAACTTTTGGAAATTCTTGCTCACAAACTGTGCCACTTAACTTCTATGTGGTGGTCGAGTTTGTAAATTCAGCCTATTCTACATGTGGCTTCAGTCTCATGCTGGCTGTTACGAACAAACTGAACCCCCTTCACTCATGTCTCGTTATGGAATAGTATAACTTGTGTAATAAACAGAAAACCCAAATCTTGAAATATGTACTATTTCCAAT
Source organism: Ginglymostoma cirratum (assembly GCA_024137785.1). Lineage (NCBI taxonomy): Eukaryota > Metazoa > Chordata > Chondrichthyes > Orectolobiformes > Ginglymostomatidae > Ginglymostoma > Ginglymostoma cirratum. The sequence continues at coordinate 28,844,401 of JAHRHZ010000133.1, read as the reverse complement.
CTTCTAAAAGGCAACTAGTTATGAAATTTAAGAGACCAGATATAAATCATTCAAGCTGTTATTTTAGTCACCTCATGAGCACTGAATAATGGTTTATAGAAAATGTGATCTCTACTTCATTTCTGTCCTTGTAACAAAATAAAATCTTCTATACTTTCTTGTGATGGCTTTTGTTTTAGTGAACCTCTGCATCTCCAGACCAAGGCTATCTTAGAGTCCTGACAGTTTATCACAATGTTGACATTCACTTGTCCCACACGATCCTTTTGATAAACTTTGCAAATTGATTAAAAATCTACTTTGACTTCCTGTATACTTTCGTAAGGAAATAAATTGATATTCTGACCCTTTCCCGGATTGAAATTTTTAACCGTTGTGCCCCCTCTCCATGTCTGAAACTTACTCAAAACAGGAGTTTAAAGTTTTAGCAAAGATTTGTAGCTCGAGTTGTGGGTGAGCTTATTGACTTGCTCACTGAGCTGGCTTGGTCTCGTTCAGATGTTTCGTCACCATAGTAGGTGATGTCATCAGTGAGGCCTCCGATGAAACGGTGTTATTCTACTCCGCTTGGAATTTTTGGCATCTGTGGGTGAGGTTGTGGGAATATTCATGCGTAGTGAAGATCAATTCCAAATGAAGTAGAATAACATTGCTTTATTGGAGGCCTCGCTGATGATGTCACCTGGCTTAGTGATGAAACGTCTGAACGTAAAAAAACAAGCCAGCTCGGTCAGCAAGTCAACAATCTCAAAACAGGAATAGGCCATTCAACTCCTTGTTGTATCATTGAACTAGATCTTGAAACCTCTGATCCTTTCCTTCCTTTGCCCACCTTTGTTCCATATTGCTTGATAACCTTGCTCAAAAAGATCTATTGTCTGTGTTGAGCATTTCATTTGATGCTGCATCTGCAGCCTTTTGGCATAATGTTTCAAATTCTTGGTATCATTTGAACTAACGTTTCCTGATTTTGCTCTAAATAATCTTGCTCAATATGTAACATCGTCCTCTTGTGCAATCTTCCTATTGAGAATAGCTTTTCAGTAGCCAACTTTGCATAATTCCTCTACCATTTAAACCCCTCAATTGTTTCTCATTTACTTGTGGGTCTTGGGTGTTGCTGGCTGGACTGTAATTATTCTCCATTCTTAGTCACCCTTGAGAAGGTGGTGGTGAGCTGCCTTGAAATGCTGCAGTCTTTGTGCTGTAGGTAGACCCACAATGCCCTTAGGGGGAGAGCTTTCTAGGAATTTTGTTTCAGTGACAGTGAAGGAAAGATGAAATGTTTCCAAGTCAGGACAGTGAGTGGTTTGGAGGGGAAGTTTTGCAGGTGGTGGTGTTCCCATGTATCTGCTGCCCTTGGCTTTCTAGATGGAAGTGATTGTGAATTTGGAAGGTGGTGCCTCAGAATCTTTGGCAAATTTTGTAATGCATCTTGCGGCTGGTACACACTGCTGTTACTGAATGTTGGTGGTAGACAAAGTTGATGTTTGTGGATATGATGCCAATCAAATGAGCTGCTTTGACTTGGATGGTATCAAACATTTTGTGGTGTTAGAACTGCACTCATACAGGCCAATGTGATCTGTCTTGTTCCTGATTCAGGCTTTGTAGATAGTGGACAGGTTTTGGGGAGTCAGGAGGTGAGTTACTCACCACAGTATTCCTAGTCTCTGAACTGCTGTTGTAGCCACAGTATTTATATGGTGAATCTACTTGAGTTTCTGGTCAATGGTAGCCCCAAGGATGTTGATGTTTGAGGATTCTGCAGTAGTAATGCCAGTGAATGTCAAGGGACAGTGGTTAGTTTGTTTGGAAATGGTCATTGCCTGGCATTTGTGTGGCGTGATTGTTACTTGCCGCTGGTCCAGGTCTTGTTTCATTTGAATGTGGACTGCTTCAGTACCTGTAGAGCTGTGAATGATGCTGAATATTGTGCATTCGTCAGCAAACATCCCCGCTTCTGACGTTCTGGAGGGAAGGTTGTTGATGAAGCTGTTGAAGATGGTTGGGCCTAGGACACTACCTGAAGTATTCCTGCAGACATGTCCTGGAACTGAGATGACTGCCTAACTTCCAACAGACATGACCATTTTTCTCTGCAGGTATAACTTTAATCAGTGGAGACATTCCCACCCTGCTTCCCATTAATTCCAGTTTTGATAGGGTTCCTTGATGTCAATGGATATAACACTCCTCACGTCTGGAAGTCAGCTCTTTTGTCCATGTTTGACTGTAATGAGGTCAGGAGCTGAGTGGCCATGGCAGAACCCAAACTGGGCTTCACTGAGCAGGTGCTCAGCAGGTGTTAGCACTGTTAATGTTACCTTCCATCACTTCACTGATGATCGAGTAAACTGATGGGGTGGTAATTGGCTGGGTCGGATTTGTTTTGCTTTGCTTTTGTATGCAAGACATACACAGGCAATTTTCCACATTGGTATATACCTGATAATGTTGTAACTGCATTGGAACAGCTTGGCTAGGGAAGTGGCAAATTCTGGAGCAGAAGTCTTTGGTAGTATTGCCAAAATGTTTGTGTTCTTGACCTTTGCAATGTCCAGTGCCTCCATTCAATTCAACTGTGAATCGAATTGGTTAAAGGCTCTTCTCTCCAGTTTAGAAGGAAAAAGAGGAAAAAGGCAGATTTAAGTTTCCTGTCTTCATTTGTCCAAGTTGTTTTTTTTTTTGCAACATTGTGCTGATGTCTAGTGCTGCAAATTGAATACGGTCCTCCGTGTGGGGTTACCGTAAGTATCTTCAACTGGAGTAATGCTGTTAAATTGCAATCCCTTGTTTTGACCATTGTACGTTTGCCCTAGCTTTACTCCACATCCAGTCTTTCAATAAAAAAATATTTTGTTCTGAATTTCTTTAACAGGTTTCACTTTAGTTTGGATATGTGATGGTTCATAGAATAGAATTATAGAATCCATATGGTGCAGATAGAGGCCAGCTAGGCCATCTAGCCCATCAAGCCTGCACTAGCCCTCCAAACACCACCCTACCCTATCCCATAACCCCATACTAACAATGGCTAAACCACCCAGCATGTACATCCCCAGATATTGGGCACTTTAGAATGGCCAATCCACCTAACCTCCACATCTTTGGACTGTAGAAGGAAACCCATGCAGATATGGGCAAACATGCAAAGTCCACGTAGTCATCCAAAGATGGAATTGAACCTATGTCCCTGGCGCTATGAGGCAGCAGTGCTAGTCTGTGCTGTTAATCTGACCTAAAATGAAGCTCTGCCAACTGCTATTAAAAATCAGCTACTCAGTGGCTTGTCAATAGTCTGAGGAAGTTACATGGAATAGTGCTGTACAGCAATCAGCCTTTTGCCCCACCTTGTCTGTGCTGACCACAATGCCTTTCTAAACTAATCTCATCAGCCTGCGTGTTGTCCATTTCTCTCTATTCCCTGTCTGTTCAAATGTCTGTCTAAATGTATCTTGAGCTTTGCTATCATACCTGCTTCAACCACCTCCCCTGGCAGCTCATCCCAGATACCTATCACCCTCTTGTGCTTTTAAAAAAAAGTACTTGCCTTGCACTTTTCCTTTAAACTTTTCCCCTCTCATCTTAAACCTACGCTCCCTATTTGACATTTGCATCTTAGGATGCAAATCTGTTAATCTCATTTCACCTCTGAAATTCAGTTCTTTTGTCCATGTATGAACGAAGGCTGCAATGAGGTCAGGAGACGAGTGACCCTGGTGGAACCCAACCTGGGCATCCTAGGAAAAGACTCCAACTATTGTGGGACCAAGCGAAAATCCACAAAATCTAAAATATTGGACACAGCTTTGGACTTTTCCAATATCTAAAATACCAGGCAGAATTCTGGATCCAGCAAATATACCACAGAGCTAGCAGAATGGGGACAAACACAGCAATTGCTGAAAAAGCTTGTCATTTTTCATACTTCTATCAGGTTGTCCCTCAGCCTCAGACGTTCAAGTGAAAACAATCCAACTTTGTGCAACCTCTCCTTATATCTAATACACTCCAATTCAGGCAATATCCTGGTAAAGAAATAACAAGGTGTAGAGCTGGATGAACACAGCAGTCCAAGCAGCACCAGAGGTGCAGGAAAGCTGACGCTTCGGGCCTAGACCCTCAACCGTGATAACCACAATATCCTGGTAAACCTCTTTTGCAACTGCAAACAAAGATAAAGTGATGAAGGGCTTAGAAATGTTGCCAAGAGACAAAAAAATGCATTCTGTGTAGAGTACTGAAGGCATCTGCTCCAGAACTTGTCACTCACCTAGCCAAGCTTTTCCAGCACACTGACAACAAACTGGCATCTACCAAACAATGTGGAGAATTACCCATCCTGTACACAAAAAGCAGGACAAGTCCAACCTGGCCAAATAATGCCCATCAGTCTACTCTCAGTCATCAGTAACGTGATGGAAGGTGTCAACAATAGTGCTATCAAGCAGCATTTACAACGCAATAACCTGCTCAGTGATGCCCAGTTTGGGTTTTACCAGGGCCACTCAGCTCCTGACCTCATTACAGCCTTCGTTCATACATGGACAAAAGAACTGAATTTCAGAGGTGAGGTGAGATTAACATCATGCCTTTAACATCAAGGTCATATTTTACTATAAGGAGAGGCTGAATAGACTGGGGCTACTTTCCCTGGTGTGGAGGTGCAGGTGTTGGACTGGGGTGGACAAGGTCAGAAATCACACGACACCAGATTATAGTCCAATAGGTTTAGTTGAAAACACAAGCTTTCGGAGAAGGACTGAGGCTCCAAAAGCTTGTGTTTTCAAATAAATCTGTTGGACTATAACCTATCGTGTGATCTCTGATATTTTCCTTGGAGCATCAGAGGCTGAATGGTGACCTTATAGAGGATTATAAAATCATGAAGGACATGGATAGGGTAAAAAGACAAGGTTTTTATCCCGGGGTAGGAGGAGTCCAAAACTAGAAGGCATAGGTTTAAGGTGAGAGGGGAAAGACTTAAAAGGGACGTAAGGGATAACTTTTTCACGCAGAGCTGCCAGAGGAAGTGGTGGAGGCTGGTACAATTACAACATTTTAAAGGAATGTGGATGGATATATGAATAGGAAGGGTTTTGAGAGATATGAGCCAAATGCTGGCAAATCGGCCTACATTTATTAAGGATATCTGGTCAGCATGGATGAGGTTGACCGAAGGGTCTGTTTCCATGCTATACATTTCTATGACTCTACAACTAAGTGTAGCATCAAGGAACCTGAGCAAAATCGGAATCAATGGGTATCAGGAAGCAAACTCTCTGCTGGTTGGAGTCATACCTGGCACATAAGAAGATGATCATGGTTGTTGGAGGACAGCCATCTCAGTTCCAGGACATTTCTGCAGGAGTTCCTCAGGGTAGCGTCCTGGGCCCAACCATCTTCCAACCAGAGAGTTCCACAGACTCACCACTCATTGGGTGAAGACATTTCTTATTATCTGAATCCCAAATGGCCTAGCCCATATCCTTAAACTGTGTCTCCTGGGTCTGGACTACCTAGGTCACTGGGAACATCCTTCCTGTTAGAATTTTATAGGTTTCTATAAGATTCCACCCTCATTCTTCTAAATTCCAGTGAATAAAGTCCTAACCAATCCAGTCTCTGTTTGTCCTGCCATCATAGGAATCAGTCTGGTAAGCCTTTGTTGCACTCCCTCCATAACTGAACATCTTTCCACAAATAAGGAAACCAAAACTACACACGATACTTCGGATGTGGTTTAACCAAGACCCGGTACATTTGCAGCAAGTATGTTGTGTTCCAGACAGAGTTGGATGAAGGTCTGGAGAAACAAGCAGTGAGCTGCTGCCACCAGATTACTGCTCTGACTTTCCTGTCAAGTTTTGATGCCATTGAGTTTGTTGGAGAAGGAGAGGAGAACTGGAAGATGCATAAAACTGAGGCAATATGAGATGGAAATAAGGTAGTGCGTGATCATTAGAGGTTCTGAACTCACAACTTAAACCATGAGCGAAAAATCAGGAAACTTTTCTCAACATCGAGTTTCTGATTTTTCCATTTTTATCATGAGTTCCCTATTTTCCCATCATTGCTCATGCTGTCCAAGGGAACGTAGAATTGCAAACAATCCTTACCACAAAAGAACAATAGAAGCAATCAACCTCATTCAGTACAAGCACTCCAAACAGACACATGACAGGCCAACACAAATATCAGAGGCTAAGAGTCAGTATTCCCCTCATTAGAATAAAGAAACCATCCAGCTATGTGATTATAAATTCAATCCAAACCAGCTATCACAAAAGTGTATTACATCTCTAAGTAAACTGATCACTTCTAAAGGATGTGCTAAAGTCTGAAACATTTCCACAACAGCAGAAACACCATGGATGCCCACATGAAAACTCTACACATTAGATCACCCATCTCCATTAGATGGCATTCATGCATTTGTAGGTGTACCGCCATTGGAGGAGATACCCAAGGCCCTCCGAGAGGAAATAGGAGAACCATCACATGGAGGTATAACTTAATTGATTTATGTAAATGGACATTTTAATAAATTTAACATTGATACCGGCACAAGAATTACTCTCTTATTTGACCTTACATCTTGGCTAAAACATGGGAAATTACAGCCTACAAATCTGCTGTTAAGTTTTGCAGGTGGAATGACTCATAAGATTTAAGGAATGTTACAAGTGTCACACAGAATACTGGATGTTTGAGAATGCATGTGTCATCCAGAATCAACAAAGCTCACACCTGAGTAAGGATACATGCTTTGTTCTCAGAATCCTGCAATTTGTATATGGAGTTCAACCACTTCATTAGAAAACTACCATCAACTAATATAGGATGACTACCAGTTGAAACTTCATAGGCCTGCCAAAATTAATAGTCAGACCTAAAAAGAAAGCTGAACCCACAAAAATCAGCTATGATGGTGCCTGTAGTGATTGTAATGAGGTCAGCCAGGTAGACCTCATAGAGTATGAGTTCCCTGATTGGGGATGTTAACAGGGTCCAATCAGGGAGCCCTGACTGACAGATATAAGCAGGAGTGCCAGATGTCCTGTTCACTCTGAGAGCTGGCTCTGAGGAAACTGGATCAGTATCAAGGACTCTCCACGTGCAAATAAAGGGTGATGGGATATAGGCTTCTGGAGTTATTTCAGTGGCCAAAACCTGTTTCATCAAAAGAAGTTTCAACCAGCAAAAAGATCACTTTTATTGGAATCTCATAGTTATTTCACACTATCAGAAGGGAAGAAACAATAGATCTCACAAGTTACAGGAATTGTTTTCCATTGCAGATAGTACTGAAGAACACGTAAGAGGATAACTATCATTGAAACTTCAGGCAACAATCAAATACTCCTGCTACGAAAAAGTAATACATCAAATGAAGATCACTACACAAATCAGTGCCATCAGCAGTCTGCTACACACCAGGGTAACACAGAATAGTCAACACCACAGATGTCGTTCGTGCAGAAGAACTCTACTACACCAGACAAAAGAATACATTGCTTGATGGATGACACCGACAATGTCAAACCTCTTGAAGGAGGTTAGTTGTATAACCCCTGCATGGTGCAAAGATGAAATTACCCCTTACATCAACACAATTGTTTTTGATGAAGGGCATTAATGAAGACAGAGATTCATCTGATATGGAATCAGACCAGCAGCAACACCAACTCCAACAGTCAACCAACCCCTCAGCGAAAAAGATTTAAAAGGAAAAGGATTCTCCAGAAGAGGAATAAAACAATGATCATTCTTCAAGCCAAGAACCTACTGATCTTTCAAGTCCGAAACAAACAATAAAATTGTCAAGTTACTGGGTGGTTTCTTTGAATTTACGAACTCAGAGACTCAGGGGCTAGCAGGGGTAGTGGTAAATGTAATACGCATCTCTATATACTTCTCTTCCTTTTCATTTAGAAGCTCTCTTTGCAAACATTACTGAAAATCACAACAATCAAAAGTGTCTAACACACTCCCACTAAAATGTATCTTTTTCCAGATGACCAAGAGGTGAGGGGAGAAAAGTGGTTCCACCAAATCTCCAGCAATTGGAAGGTAAATGTGGCCATTAAAACAGTACTCTCCATTTTTTAAAATAATTGCATGACTATTGAATTTAGCTAATCCAAACTATTTACTACAAGATGAAAGCATATTCTACTTTTAACACTGGGTGAGATGTGAGTTCAATTTGGAGTGCTGATAGTGGGAATATAAATTCCCTCAGTTAGCTTTTTTTGTCAGCTAACTTTAAAAAGAAAGAACAACTTGCATTTATACAAAGCTTTTTCACGATTACTGAGTATCTCAAAATGCTTCCCGGTCAATGAAGAATTTTTGATATGTAACGATTATTGTCATATGGGAAAAATGGGAGTCTCAATTTGCACTCAGCAAAGCTCACAAATAACAATATGACCAGATCTACTGTTCTTGCGATGTCAAAACAAAAATAAATATTTGCCAGTCCATCTCCCCTTCTCAAACTTTACTCCCAATTTCTCTTGTTAGTAGAAGGATTCATGGCTATATTCTAGTGGGTAGAATTATGTAAATCCCATTTTCAATGTTCATGAGGAGAGATCTGTTCCATTAGTAATGATGCTTGGGAGAGTGGTACTGAAAGGGAGAGGCCATGGTCGAGTTATCAACAACACAAGAAGTTCTGAAGAAGAGTCGCTGGACCTTAAACAATAGTTCTGTTTTCTCTCCACAAATGCTGCTAGACCTGCTGAATTTTTCCAGCAATTTCTCCTTTTGTTATCAATAGCAGAAGTCTGGTTGAAGTGGTAGTGAAAAGGGGAATGAAGGAAATGGTTGACAATGCAGGAAACGGGAGCAGAGGTTTGTGATCCTGTTGTGGGCTGGGAAGAAAGCAGAGTGTCACCACTAACTGAGAAGCAGCAGGATTGCTGCGAAAATGGACAGAGAATCATGCCAGCTTGAACAAGATTGGAATGATAGCAGACGTTTCAGGATGAATTGAGTGGTAAGCTGAACAGTATTGTAATGAAATTAGGGGTCTGGAGGAGGAAACTAAATTATGAAGATTTAGGAATTGACTTCATTTCTCAAATTTACATGGGGTGTGGAACATGGAGAGTTTTGTTGAGATAGCTTTTAAGGAGAGTAATATTCTGGTTCTTCTACTGAAAATGTCATTTTTTATCTTTCTTGCCTTTGAAATGTATGAACAATGAAGTATAAAAATGCTTAAAATTAATAATAACATGCTTAATGTACAAATCCAAATTTTCTTGACAAATAATGCCCCCTGGGTTATCATAGCAATGCAACATATAATTTGTTATAGAGCCACAGAGTCATACAGCAGTGAAACAGACCCTTCGGTCCAACTCATCCACTCCAACCAGACATCGGATTTGCTTGTATCTGGTCCATATCCCTCTATATCCTTCCTATTTACATACCCGTTCAGATGCCTTTTAAATGTTGTAATTGTACCAGCCTTTACCGCTTTCTCTGGCAGCTTGTTCCATACATGCACCACCCTTTGCATAAAAAAAGGTAACCTCTTGGATCCCTTTTTAATCTTTCCCTTCTCACCTTAAACCTATGTCTAGTTTTCATTTTTTCAGTTTTCTTTTTCCTGTGCAGGCTTTTGTAAATTTATGTATTTTTCTTCTCCTTTCCATTGTAAGTAAGGGAATGTTGATTCCGACAGGTTATGTCATAATGTGTGTATAACTATTGTGTACCAACACTTACTATAATCGCAGACATTCCTAAACAGGAAGATTTTTGGGAGCTTTTGACAGGTTTTTCTAGAAAAGCATGTGGTTCCTTGGCATCACCACCTTCAAAATTGGGAGGAGCAGAAGTGAGCTAGTCATGTTGATTTGCATATTGAATAACCTTATGAGCTATTCTGTTTGGAAAGCTGCTACAGTCCAGATTGGGCCATTTGCAGGCTCTAACCATGCTGGAACCTGTTCATTTTTCTGCAAACATATTTTTGCTCTGTTCAACAGGACTGCTGTTTGTGTATCTTCCATAATACCCACACCACAATTACCTCTACATTTCAAAATTACCATGAAATGTTGCAGGACCTCTAAATTAAATTTATACACATAAGTACAATTATAACACTATTATATTCTACTCAACCCTGCAGTGAAACAGTTGCATTACTTTAACACCTTCAACATATTTCAAATGTTTCTCAAGGCATAAAGAAAAAGTAAATGCTGATACATGGAGCTATTAGGCAATTAAAAACCTTCAGTCAAATGCGTGGATTATAAGTAGAGTCCAAAATGAGGTGGCGAGAACTACAGAAGATAAGGCTGAACTAGGTAAGGACATGGTTACCAATTGTGCGGCAAAGTGGGGAACAATTCACAAGACTGTGAGGAATGGAAAGCTTGTGGAGAGAGAAGTATGTAGTACTGGAGGAAGTTAGGGAAGAGTCATGCAGAAAGGTGAGGATGTAAATCCGATGTTACTGGGGGACAGGGAGGCAATAGAAGTCATTGAGAACAATTGAAGGGTGAGTAGGAGTTGGTGAAAGATAGTGATAGAGACCAATTACATCTCAAATGACCCAAAAAGAAAAAGTTAATGGGCAAGACTTCACATTTTGAAACTTTTAATTAAAAGAATCAAGCTAATATCAACATAAATTAACAGGTAAATTATATTCGATAGAAACTATGCATTACAATCTACATAGATGATACAACAATGATTAATCTCACAGATTTCTCAGCTAGCCCCTTCAGTGTATATGGCAACAGTAAACTTTACCGTGCCAAGTTCCACAGCTGTAATGTCAACCAAGAAGCACAACCTTTCCAAATCAACCTTTTTGATCACCTTCTCCAGTTGGACCATGACTTTCTACCTTAGTTATCGTAACCTCAAAAGTTCTTCAGAATCATTGAACAATTTCTTCTGCTGAAAATTGAACACTTCCAGTGTCCTGCCTGTCCTGACCACTGCCTGAAGTCTGACTTCTCAGCTGGTGTTTGTTATTTCCTGATCAGCTTCCATCTCCTGAACAACCTGACCACAAGTTTAATTCTCAGATGTCTGACATCACAGCCAGGAATTCCAACTAACAATTTGCCTTCTGAGAATGCTGGAGTCTTGGGATTATTAATTGGGATGAATTAGGGACTGTCTCAAAGCCACACAGACATTGAAATCATATTCAACGCACACACCAGGTTGCAAACTAACAACCTCATCACAAAAGGGCATAGTTTTGATTAAGCCAAAGTTTGCAGGATGTGGCAGTTGTGTGGGTGGCCAGAGGAATATTTAAATGATTGAATTTCTAAAAAAGTAAGAGTTGGATGTGTGATCCATCAGAAAATGTGCTGAGGCTGAGGTAGACAACGTTATTGTGGTGAAATTGTGCAGTTCTCTTTATCGTGCTGACAGGGGCATGAAGCCTAATGCTAGGTTGGATATGACTTGAGATTGCATGTAGTCTTGTTCAGCCTAACATTGTGGGTTGGGGAGAGCAATAGAGTCAGTAACAAGCTTATAAAGTTTGTGGTGAGTGGGAAAAAACAATGGTTTTCATTTTCCCAGAACCAGATGGTTTAGGTTTCAAAAGAGACGGTGGAGACATAGGCTGGGTTTCAACAGCCAACATGTGGAATCTGATCCTGTGGTAGCTTAATAATGACATATAGATCAGAAATATGTGTGGACCAAGGATGGAGATGATGATGCAGGTATGGAAAGAGAAGCCTTTATTGGAGATATTTACGTTATGCTCAAATTAGTAAGAGTGGAAATAAATTAAAACATGAATTTATATAGCACCTTTCATGATGTGAGATTATTTATAGCTGATGAAATACCCATGAAATCCATAGCCATTACTGTGTCGAAATCTCTTTGTAAAGGCTGATCCAATATTGGCCGTGATGGTATCCTTCAACATTTCTTATACATCTCACATCTATCACTTGTCTTTTCTGTGAGTTTATCATACTCCCCTTCCCTTATTCTTGCATCCTTTATTACAGTTTTTAACCTTTTAGAGGAGACATGTGTAAATTGCCAATGTTAAATTTAATACAATTAACTTTTGCCTTACAAATGTCTACCTCCAAAGTCAACAGTATTCTTTTAGTTTCTTGAGTGAAGAGTTTATGTTCCACAAAAGGAATACAATAATACTCTCACTGTGTAAACTTCAAATTCACATTTTCCAAATACAACGTTTTCGTTTTCCGCTATCTGTACCAGTTGTGTTTTCTTCAACAATGGCTACGTTCACAACAACAGTATTTCATTGGACACATTAAATTTCATCAGTGGGGTGGATTTAAACTTGTAAGGCAGGGGGCTGGGGCTAATGGGCCTAGCTTTGGAAGAACCAGAGATGGCAAAGCAGAGAAGATGGACAATGGGAAAAAAAGTGAAGGAAGGCTTGAGTGTTAACAGTGCACAAAGAAATGGTTTCCTTCCAATGAGCCAGAAAGAGGTAAGGGCGGTGTAAAATTATGTATATAAATGCATGGAGTATAGTGAGCTAAATTGGGGAACTGGAAGCAGAAATTGTTCCAGGAGGATTTGACATAGTAGCATTGACAGAAACTTGGCTCAAGAACAGGACTGGATACTTAACATGCATGGGGCATGGATGAACACAGCAGGTCAAGCATCATAGGAGCAGGAAAACCTGACGTTTCGGGCCTAAACCCTGATTTTCTGAGGAAGGGTGTAGGCCCGAAACGTCAAGTTTTCCTGCTCCTATAATGCTGCTTGACCTGCTGTGTTCATCCAGCCCCATGATTGTTATCTCGGATTCTCCAGCATCTGCAGTACCTTTTATCCCTGGATACTTAACATGCCAGCTTATAAAGTTTTTTTCCAGAAACAGTGTGGGTAAAAGGCAGACCAGTCTTGGTCAAAGATAATATCATTGCCTTTGAATGAGATGCAGTTCCTGAATTAGAATCTATATGGTTGATGGTGAGAAACAGAAAGAGAATGGTGATTTTTTGGATATTTATTATAAACCTCCAAATATTGGGGAGGAAGTAGAAGAGAGAATTTGTAGGCAAATTATGGAAATCTATAGAACAAGTAGATAGTTGGTGATTTTAAATACCTTAGGGTAGACTGGGAAAAAGGTAGAGTGTGGGCCACGGAAGGGGAGAAATGCCTGCGCTGTCTGCAGGAGAACTTTCTGGAACAATATTTTTAAGTCCTACCAAGGGAGGGAGATGTGCTGGATCTGATCCTGGAAAATGAGGCAAGCCAAGTGGAGAACGTCAGTAAGGGAGCATTTGGGAAATAACGATCATAATGCAATAAGGCTCAATAGTAAGTTGAATATTAAGGAAAAGGATAAAAATCATTCAATGATTAAGATTCCAGATTGGAAAAGGGCATATCTTAGAGGTCTAAAAGTTGAGATAACAAGCATGGGGCTGGATGAGCACAGCAGGTCAAGCAGCATCATAGGAGCAGGAAAACTTGACGTTTCGGGCCTAAACCCTTCATCAGAAATGGGGGAGGGGAAGAGGGTTCTGAAATAAATAGGGAGAGAGGGGGAGGCGGATAGAGGATGGATAGAGGAGAGGATAGGTGGAGAGGAGGCAGACAAGTCGAAGAGGCGGGGATGGAGCCAGTAAAGGTGAGTGTAGGTAGGGGGGTAGGGAGGAGATAGGTCAGTCCTCCCTGGACTGACC